>WOXC01000688.1:167500-529561 GCA_011680675.1 Gymnobelideus leadbeateri | reverse complement strand
GTTTAAAAAAAAAAAGAATCTAGCCCACTGTTCTCTACAGCGTAACAATAAACTTTACAATTTCGGCTTCAAAAAAAAAAGATATGTACCTTCCATCTTTCAGAATTCTCCTTTCACCCTTCACCAGAATGCATACTTCCTTCTCCTATGCTACCCCTTCATTGAGTTTTGAAGAGTTTAAGTGGTCCTTCAATTCCCTTTCCATTTACTTCTTTTTCATCTACCTAATTTTCAACTTTCATGTAAATCAGCTGAGGCCTTTTTCTTGCAAGCCCTAGGAAAGGACAGGAGAAGAAGTCCTGCCTTGAGTTGCCAAATTGCCAGGAAAGTCTTGTAGGTCCACTACACAGATCTTCTGGCTAGCTGACTAATACATATGCAGTGTTGAACACAGCAACTCTAACTGATTTCCTCGATGTCACAGTCCTGGGTAATGTAGTTGTCTGCTGTTTCTATCCCATTCCCTACAAACAACAGTCAAAGCAACAGCTCTGAAAATAAAATGGGAAAACAATGCCATAGACATTCTTCAGTGTAATAACACAATGAAGCAGAAGAGAAGGTAAATTCAGCAAAGAGATTTGGGCATAGCAATGCAATAGAAGAAGGGTTTGCAAACAAAAAATATGTATCGAGAATGGATTTAGTCTAGACAAAAGGTTATTTGAGTCATTATATTATCTGAGTGACCTCCATGGGCCCCATCTCTTTTCTTCTGCTTAGTGGGACAACTGGATGTGCCTTCACAATATAGAAATAAGATTTGTGGGAGTTAATAAAGGAAAAGTCATTTTCCAGAAGGATTTTTTCCTGGTAGCAAATTCTTTCTTCTCCAGGCCTTTCCCAAATGATGCATTAGCAAGGTTTTCACTGGTTATCTATAAAGAACAAGTCTGTGAATTTTTGTTCATGGATTCAATGTGGTGGATTCAATATATTTCTGTTTTCACACACATAGTCATAGTGCAAAGGGATCTGAAGATGAACCCTGTAGTTTCCCTTCTTCTCTTTACATTGGCTATACTAAAGAAAAAAGTTATAGAACAAAGAAGAAACCAAAATCAGATTAAGGAGATTGCATTTCACTTTTATGTCTTCATACACGATGATATCTAGCCTGCAGCAAAGCACCACCACCAAATCAATCACTAGGCCCTTTCATTTTATCACATAAATACACATGTAAAGCCCTTGGTCTATGCCACATTCTTTCAAGAAAAAGCCAATGCTGATTTAGCTTGAACAAGAGAAAACCAATGAAAAGCAATTGCCACGTCTACTTTTCTCTTTTTCGTTGGGAATCTAATTTCCTTAGTGGAAGGAATTCCCTGTAAGAAATCTCCTTCTGTGAAGGCAGATTAACACCTGTCCTACCACTTCCTGTCTTAGAGAGTTACCTGAGGTGTTGAGTCACCAGATGCCTTTTCAGGGAGACAGCCAGGATGTGACAGAGATGAAATTTGACTGGTCTCTGCTTCCAGGGCTGACTTTCTAAAACTACACCAGCATGCATCTCTGCTGATCATGTCTCTACAGGCTGTTACATAGTCATGCATCTTCTCACAGAAAATGACAAGGGGGCAAGGTCTAAATGACCAGAGAAGAGACATATTAATTGCCTATCACTAGGAGTACTTTCATAGGAAGACAGATTTATAAACAGAATATATTCATTTTCCTAGTATTCATTCAATTGGAACCCCCAATTTCTCAAAGAAGAATACAGAGGCCCTGGAGGAGGAATGACTTGTCCAATACCTGAGAAGGAAAAATTGCCAAAAACAGGATTTCAACTCAGATTCTCTGATTGCATGCTTAGCACTCTTTTCACTGTATCACATAACCTCTCAGGCCCATTTGTCCAGACAGTATGACAATAGACTGAGTTGATGATACTAGAGTGATACACTGAAGAAAAAAAACTTTTAGCTTTAAATCCCTGAGAATCCCCTTGATTTCCTATCCATCCTACTGGCTCATCATGTATCTCTCCACTGACCTCTGCCTGAGTCTAACTATACTAAAGCAGTTCTTTGTGGGGATAAGATCCCCACAATTGTGTATCCTCACAATTGGAAGGGCCAGGAGAAATTATCTACTCCACTGCCACCTGAACAAGAATCCCCCTATGACATCTTCAGTAAGTGGTTACTCAACTTTTTCCTGATGAGCTGTGTTGGGAGATGACAGGTATCCACTGCCTCCTCAGGCAGCCCATCTCACTTTAAACAGTTCTCTGTTACATGGATCAGGCACCTTTGCTGCTTCTGCCCAATGAGCCAACTTCTCCATTCTGGGACCAAAAGGAGCAAGCTTAATTTCTCATTCCCATGAGATTTCTTCAAATACCTACAGATATCCTTTCTCCAAATTAAATTTTTCCAATTTTCAAGCCCTTCATGATCCTGGGCATCCTATACTAGATTCAGTCCAGTTTATCAGTTTCATTCCTAAACCATGGTTTGCCAAACTGAACCCAATGCTGCATGTATATTCTGGACAAGCCAGAATATAGCAGGCTTTCTGTCTCCTGGCTCACACCTTCTCCACCTCCCCTGCTGTCATATCCCTTGTCCAGGAGCACATGCTGTGCTTTCTACCCCTGCTGATGATGTGGGAGCATGTATGCATGTTTGCACACACACATATGTGTGTGAGCACACATACACACATGCATACACATACATACACAGAGTTGGCATTTTTTTTAATGTGAACATATGTTTGTGTGTATCTCTATGAATCCACATTGTTTCCTGATAGAATGTGAGCTCGCCGAGGTCAGGTTCCTTTTCTATTTGTGTCCCCAGTACCTAGTGCCTGGCAAATAATAGGAGCCTGATACATTTATTAATTAATTGATCTCAGGTCAGTATTGTTTGGGTACACACAGTCAGAGAGACTTCAGCAAAGCCCCTAAAGGCTGATCACAAAGCTGATTTTGTAAAGATTCAAAGGTAGGAGACAAAAGGATTCACAACCCAAAAACATTCTGGGAGGGGAAAACAGCCTCAGATGCTCCCCACAAGATAATGAGACTTTGGAGTTCCCTGGGTTCTCACCATCGTATACTGTCACTTGGAGGCAGTCACTGCACTGAATTCTTGGCTTTTCATTTGGCATCATACCTGTATCATTGGAGCATACCAAAAGATTCAGAGAGCATTTTGCCTGACAGCTGGTCTAAGCACCTTTATTTTTTTTTTAATTCATTTTATTAACTAAGAGATTTACTACATACTAAGCCACCTGCATCCATTCATTTGACTTGTTCAATAGTTTGCCAGAAACAGAACCTCACTATCATTAGGTGAACCTTGATTTGGAATCATTGTTTGGCCACCATATTGTTCCTTCTATTATACCTAATGACCCCTTGCTACAAGAACAAAAGAGAAATCTTAATTAAGTTTTTATTCCTGGAGCTGCCCCAAGTTACTTGGTTAGCTACAACTCACAGTAGGATAAAGATCCCTGATCACCATCACCACCCCTTACAATTAAATCCTTCCCCAAATTGCTCTCATAGGAAGTGAGAACTCAACAATCCTCTTCAGCATCATTGGAGATCAAAGTATGTCCATGGGTTTTAGTTGTTGCTGTTATTGCTGTTATTTTTTCGCCATATTCTTCATCTCTCTCTCTATTTCTCTCTCACATCCTCCCTCAAACAACCAGGTCTCCTGTGAAATTCTTTCTGCGTTGCAGTCTGCCAACAATCACTGTTTCTCTCTAGTGTTCTTTGGGTGACCCTCAACTTCAATTCTTTGGTGACTTTAACATTTCTTGACTTACAATCATACACAATATTGGTATAATTTTCAATTTTACCCTTGTTTTTAAAATAAACCCGTGGTTATTAGGAAAACTGTGCAATGTTTCAAAGTCCCTTCATGACACTCTCCTGCTGTTTTTTCAGGTCTGGTAGCACCTCATTGTCCAATCACAGTCTCTGTCCCAAATATTGCTGGTCAAAGGAGCTACATGTAACTGAATAGATGCTTTAGTAATACCTATTGTCTGGGAAAGCTAGATAACTCAGTGGATAGAGAACCAGGTCTGAAGCCAGGAGAAACAAAGCTCAAAGCCAGTCTGTGTGACCCTGGTCAGGTCACTTAACGACAATTGTCACAAAAAAAAAATAGTACCTATCATTCAAAAATGCTTTCTGGGGCGGCTAGGTGGTGCAGTGAATAGAGAGCCGGCCCTGGAGTCAGAAGGACCTGAGTTCGGATCCGGCCTCAGACACAATGCACACACAAACAAAAACCTAGCCGTGTGACCTTGGGCAAGTTACTTAACCCCAATTGCCCTCCAAAAAGCAAATATATATATAGACAAAAATGCTTTTCGCTGAAATTTCAGGCTTGCAGGTTGTGAAATAAAACCCATCATAAGGTGTGTTTGATATTTTTTTTTAATTTTGAGATTTTCATTTTTTGTTTTTTTTAACTTTGAAGACCTAAGTGAACTCTCTCATCAAAAGGATTCCAAAGTTTGTATACTTAGTTTTACATATATGCATGTCTAAAGAACTCATTACACAGTGGCCATCCTGATGAACTTTTCTATACTACAAAAAGATTGTCTTGGGAGAGTAGACACAGTCTATTGATCAGCCATACCTAGAGTCTTTCAAGATTGGTAAAATCTTACCAAATTTACCAGAATCTGAGAATGTGGAGAAACCTTCTTGCTGTAATGAGACATTGAAGGAGATCATTATATTTAGTGAATTACATATAGTAATGGACGATAAGGGTTAGATTTTGGAGATCATCTGATCCAACATCATCATTTTACAGATAAAAAAGAAGCAAGAAAAGAGCGTAAATTTATGTCAGACTCTCTGATGCCAACTACTCTTCTTTCCCAATTTTTCCAGTATTAAGGAGGACAAAAAGGTCCAATATTCACAGGTAAAATGTCCCAAGCAGCCACCTCATCAATATAAAATTTTCTTATATTTTGTTGCCCAATTTCCAAATAGTGTTAACTTGAGTTTTTTAATGAATTTAAATACTTGTTAACCTGTATCTAGTCCCCTTCATGCATACTATGGGTGAGAAAAACAGCCATCCAACTTTGCCCTAAGCATAATACACCATCTTCAATCTCTGTATCTTTGCACTGTGTCTGTGTCTCACATCTGGAACACTCTTCCTCTTCATCACTTTGGATTACTCGCTTCTTTCACAGATCAGTTCATGTCCCACTTTCTATGTCTACTGGAAGCCTCTCTTGATAAACAAAATAAACAAAATAATAGTGCTTTGTCCCCCTAATGCCCCTCCCCAATTTATATCTATTTTAAATCTATTTTGTAAATATTTACATATTACATATTTTCATTTCTTTTTCAATCAAATAGAATGTAACTTCCTTGAAAGATGGGATTGTTTCAATTTTTTTCTTCATATCCTTAGTAGTCACTAAAGTACTGGCAACATAATGAAGGCTTGTTGAGTTATTGGAGCTTGTTTGATTGGTCTAGTAGTTAAATGTGAGTAAAAGAAATCAGGCCTTGGGGCATGATAGTGAAAGTCCAATGTCATCTTTCATGACACGCCCTGCTCTATTTCCCTCCTTCCTCCCCATTCCTCCCTATTTCAAAAACAAACAAAAAATACCCCAACAATACTATGAAAATCTTTCTATGTAGATGGCACAGAAGGTAATTTTAGAACAACAGTTCATACTTTATATAAAATTGCATTCTAAATGGTTTCATGACCTAGATATAAAATATCATGAACACATTAAAGGAACAAGGAAGGAATGACCTTCCAAGTCTACAAATACGGGAAGGAAGGGCTCATTGCCAAGCAAGGTATAGAGATGATCTCATAAGAGAAAATGGACAATTTTTATTACTAAAATTTTAAAAGATTTTGCACAAATAAATTTAGCTGAGGTTGAAAGAGAAACAATTAATGTAGAGGGGAATATTTGTAGCAAGTTTCTCTGATAAAGGTCTACTTTCCAAGATATATAAGAAATTAATTCATATGTATAAGAATGAGATATTCCCAATTGATAGTTTTCAAGCAAAGAAACTTAATCTATCCATGGCTATATAAGGGTAGCTAGGTGGCATAGTGGATACAGTCCCAGGTCTAGAATCATGAAAACTCATCTTCCTGAGTTCAAATCTGGTCTCAGACACCTACTTGCTATGTGACTCTGGGCAAGTCACTTAACCCTGTTTTCCTCAGATTCCTCATTTTTAAAATGAGCTGTAGAAGGAATTGGCAAACCACTCCAGTATCTTTGACAAGAAAACTCCAAATGGCATCATGAAGAGTTGGACACAACTGAGTTGAATGATCAACAACATAGTCATATTTGGGGGGTGGAGAATCATCTTATATTTTCTTCTGAGCTGCAGGAGTAAAGTTAGAGACAGAAGTTATAGAGGGAAATATGTGACACTGGAGTCACATGTATCTTTTATTTAATATACAGCATAAAACAGATATCAGAGAGTATAGTCTTCTTTTAGAGATTGCTCTCTTCAAGTGTGTCCCTTAGGAGTCATGGTAACTACAACTACCCCTTGTGTGACTGGAGTTGTATTTTTTCCTAGCACTTTTGATATAATGCTTAAATTTCATATTCTAGAGCAAAAAAAAAAAACCCTTCTCTCTCTATTTCAAATATAGATAGAAGAAAATTAGATAAGAAGGGGCACAAGATACGAGAGACAGAGAGTTATAAATAGGCCCCTCAGCATGTCCCATGGGCCTAGAAAGGACTTATTCTCCTATGCATGCCCCTGCCCAGTTCTGGACTATGATTCCAGGCAAATTCTTTGAAAAATTTTGCATGATAGTGACTGGGTTTTCATACTAAATCCCCATGCATTTCAATGTTTATTTTTCCTTTTTTTCCTCCTCTCAATGACCCATACCATTGAACCCTTCTTTAATGCCATGCACAGAAGCTTTCCAGAAGAATGCTACTGTGAACAGCTTTTAAGGTTCTGATTACACAGTATAATGATCACTCTATTTATTACATAACAAAAGCAAAACATCTACAGAAAATCAAAGTACAGCATTCATAATATTACAACTTATCACAGGAAATTACAATATAATATTCACAACATAGTCTCAAAGTAAAATAATCACTCTTAAGTTCACTCGATCAATCACTTATCAGTAGTCTCAATGTACATAGTCAAAGTCTTCCACTCCTCAGGCAAAATCTTGATTAACTCAGTCACTTAGCTGTAACAATATCTCAAAGTACAATAGCCAAAGTCTTACTAAGTCTCATATACAAAACCTTCCACCCCTTAGGTCACTAGTAAACTATAATTCCATAGTTACTCAATACCCAAGGAGAGGTCTTTCTTATTGACTTGGGGCTTATTCTGAGATTGCCTGGATCCCCTTCCATGGTCCCAGATTCTACCTGAATTCACCAGACTGTCACCTGGGTTCAATGGCAGACAGCTCCCAGTTCCTTGACCTCTGTGCAGGTCCTGCTCCACACTGAAGTTCACAGGGTCTGGTCCA
The DNA here is from genome assembly GCA_011680675.1 of Gymnobelideus leadbeateri. NCBI lineage: Eukaryota > Metazoa > Chordata > Mammalia > Diprotodontia > Petauridae > Gymnobelideus > Gymnobelideus leadbeateri. The sequence goes on along the minus strand of WOXC01000688.1, from coordinate 522,038 downwards.
TGTCAGATCCTTCACCATTGCTGCTCCAGAGAATTCAAGTCTCAACCAAGCCATAAACAAACAAAGTCTCAGCATCCCAGTCATGCCTCCTCAGTCATCTGAGCTCCTGGCTCCTGGCTCCAGGCTCCTGGGCTCCAGGCTCCTGAGTCTAGGCTCCTGGCTCCTGAGTCTAGGCTCCTGGCTCTGGGTTCCTGGCTCTGGGCTCTGGGCTTCTGGGATCCTGTTGAGAAGAAGCTCCACCACCACAAGTTCTCAGGACTCGGTTCTCCATTCTTCTATAGATGCTCTGCCACCAGATCTTGGTCTCAAGGAAATTTGGACTGTGCCTTTATGGGGCTTTTCTTACATAGACAGCATTAGCTACTCCCTGTTTCAACCAGCTCTTTCCTGTTATGTCAGCAACAGGAGACAGGAGTTCATACCTTCTGTTTCCCCAACCTGAGGCTTGATCAGTTACTAAGTGTTAAGTACCTGCTACTTTTGCCAACACAAAAGGACCTTCAAATTTAAATTACATTGCTGTTACACCTTCCCATCCTAAATAGTTCCATTCCAATGCAATGTTATCCATCCTTTCCACTGAGATAACTGACAAATTATCACTGATAAAAATAAATATTAATAAAATCATAGAAGGTTGAAAATCTGCCCACTGCCACCCACTCCCATTCCAAATGAACACATATGCGATTTAATGTGATCTTTCAAATATAATATTTCTATCTTTGTTGTCTAAAACAGAGGAAAAAATCTTTTTAAAATGTACTCATTCAAATAAATGAAGTATTCGACTTCTGGACACAAGACTCAGTGGCAGGGGGCAGGGGTGGGGGTGCCTTTGCCAACTATCCTATGGAAATGGTGAATGAAGAGTAAGTTCCCCAGAATCAGAGTAATCTTGGGGAGTAGTTTTTTTTCACCTATAAAATGGGAGGTTGGATTTGATGATGCCAAAGTTCTCTCACTACTCTAATTCCATAGTTCTAGATGTATCCACTTCATTGAAAAGACAAAGTCCAGTTCTTGAGGAACTTGGTCACCCAGAGGCCTTCAGTGCAGGCTTGTGCCCATGACAAATTTGTTGTTTGTTCTTGTTCCTGTTCATCCTTCATTTCTGAAGAGGACCACTGGCATCACAGGGAGATGTCTTGACTTACACCCAAAGTCATAGAACAGGGCCTGTTCTTATTTTTCTCTCTGTGTCCAGGGCCTAGTAGTACTTGGCATATTAAGCTGGGTCAAAATCGCACTGAGAACCTGGCTATAAATTCAAGAAGCACTACTTACTAGCTAAGTGATCTCAAGAACATTACATCACCTCTGGGCCTCAGTTTTGTAATCTGTAAAGTAAGGGGCTTGGAATAGATTACCTCTACTGTCCATTTCTTCTCTCTAATCAAATAATGTGGGTTTTTTTGTTAAAAAAAAAAAAACATTTGTTTTCTTGGGAGAAATTCCATTTGCTTACATGCAAATCTTAACTTATTACATGTTTACCTTTCTACAGAAAAAAAAAGCAAACCTCTGTAACAGGCTATTTCCTCAAATAAGCCTGTATATTTGAGTCCCATTCATAACACACATATTTGTTCTGAGACATTGCCCTTGATCTGATCATCCTTGGGCTCTGTGTCATTCTTATGGGAGAAGAAGGGAATGGGGGATGGGGGGTGGGTAAGGTAGGCACTTTGCATTTTTCCTTTAAGGTGGAGAGCCCAATGACATTAATCACTGGTTCAACAGCCATCATGTGTTGTGTGATTTCTGCATGCCATATCATGGCAGCAGACATCAACTTGAGGTCCTTATTTCCCTCCAGGAACCATAGCAACGGGAGATATTCCTGTGGGGAATCTGGTCAGAATGAACTTCCTTTATCTTCTTTGACCACAGACATTCATTTACCACTGCTGGACTCCCTGCAACAAGGTTTGTTTCCCCACCATAATGTCCTGATGACAACAAGGAGGGTCGGTAGCCCCTCCTCCAGGAGATCCTTGGAAGCCATTGCACAAATATTGCTTAGGTTAGTACAGTATTCCCACTCAAATTAGATCTGTCTGCCTCTAATATTTCACAACAAATTTGATCCATGGAAAAGAGGGCATCTTCTCTTCTGTGGAACCTTTTGCCCCATTGGGAGAAAAAAAAACCACCAGCCATGCTGTATTAAATAATAAATATGTGCTACTGCTTCCTTTGCTGGATTCCAAGAATTGTATATGCTGTAATTTAATCCTTAGAAAACCATAGGATATTAACTGATCTAAACTGTCTTAGGCAGAAATCTCTCATTTGCCTGCCTTTTGAAGTTTGTCTCAAAAATCCTTTGATGTCTTAATACTGGTTCAAAAATTAGAAAGAAAAAAAAACCCTTAACTTTGTAAATCATTTTGGGATTATAGAAATGACAATATGATGATGAATGGCACACAGAGAACTTAAAAAAAAGGAATAGTTCCTTTGACTACCAAGTGAATCACAAAGCTGAGGCTGTCTAAAACTAACTTCTTGTGATAGCTAGATCCTGTTGTATTCCAGATGCACGATGAAACCCCAATATTCTGACTTTATTATGAGCACCTTTCCACATCTGCAATCTGGCCATACAATAAAGTCTTGTTCTTTTGTTGCAAGACTGTCCTGTTTCATTTTTTATTATTAATTTAAACCATGTGGGCAATGGGTAATCCAGTAAGCCATAGGCATTTCAGATCAGAGCTTTCATACAATCATAAGTAACATCAAACATCTGGATATTTAGATGGATAGAGATTGAAGAAAGGACTGGGAGGAGGGGTAGAATGCCGTCTGAAAGAATAGATTGGATTTGAATGTAATTTCATTCTTTCCCTCTTTTCTAGTGTCTCTCCTTGACCAGTGTCACCTTTAATTTAAATAATTGACCAGATGGGATTACAAAGGAAAATCAATAATATAGCAGAAACGCTATCCTATAGCCACCCCCAAATGGCCACATTTGTCTGAGTAAAATCTATTCATGTTATGCTCTTTCAATTGACCACAGTAAGCTAGTTAGAGTCAGATATTTTTATGAAACTAGGAGTCAAATTTACAATTTATGTAAAGGAATGTATACGACCTCTCTGTCCTTGCTATTTTACCTCTACAAGTTTAACCAAAAACTCATCCATGAAATACTCTGCTTATAAAGTTGCAGGTGCACTTTGCTTTCTAAATGTTTACCCTACTTAAACCATATAAATAAATTAATGGTTTTCCTGCCTCTGGTCATTGTTAAGAACAAAAGTAGTTTGGGAGATCGAGGGAGGAAAATTGAAGGTAAAACCATTTTTTAAATTTTTCTGGTGACCAGTATTATCTTTTGCTCTTTTGATAGATAGTGAAGAAATATGCTGTACAATTCAAGAAAAGCACATAATAGACCTTTTATAAATAGCAATTAATTAATTGATAATGCATCACTCTCTTCTGAAATTTAGCACTCTCTATGAAGCAGAGGCTTAAATAAATTTGAGGAAGATTAAAGAAAATGCTTTATGGCTATATTTTGTTTTTATAGCATTTTCAGTTTTTAATATATGCTTCCCCCCTTACTCGCCCATAGATTCATCCCAAAGGGAATACTTTCACCATTTTATGGGAAGGCTAAATTATTTACTGTGAAAATGAGATCAAATACATGTCTATCCTGCATACTATTTAATAAAACAAAAAAGACTTTGTTCCATAGAAGAAATTGGCTCAATCTAGGGACTTTCAAAGAGAATGAAAATTGACCAGGAAGCCCTATTAAGTACCTGCTACAACAGACATAAGTAAGTTTCCAGGGTAGGCTTACTGTTGGTGCAGAAGAAGGGCAGGCAGGCTTGATGTTATTTTCATTTTGTAATCCAGATGCACTCCATTTTACTGCAAAGTCCAGGTGTGGACATTCAGAAGTTAAAAAAAAAACCAAAGAATAAAAGAAAAAACACAAAAATGGAAGACTTGGTGGCTGATCCTGCTGAAATCCTTAGCTATAAGTCCTCGATGAAGCTGAGACTTTTGGTTTCCCTGGGTGCTTACATTCCTTCTTGGTAAGCCATTTACTGGCACCTGCATTTTTGAGAATATTTCCCTTGTCTGTGGGAAATACTGGAAAGTGGGTAGGTACCTGACCATATGTGTTAAGGGACCTTTGATGTTGATAATGATTATCATTATTATCAACCTACAATCCAACTAAATGTAATTCTAATGAAGCAATGACTTTGTGTCAGGGCTACTGCTGGGAGGTGTTGGGGATTTGAAGAAAAGGAAAGAAGCAATCCTCAACCTCAATGAGGTTTATTATCAAGTGATGTGTTATGAAAACAATACATTTAAAAATATATTTTAAGCATATTATGGTTCACCAAGAGTCCAATCCTTGGCATTTCCTTTGATCCTGGGAGGTAGGTGGCACATTTATTATTTTTCCTATTCTACAAATGATAATATTGAGACTAGAAGGAAAGAGACTTGTCTAATATAATCCATTTGGTAAGTGTCAGAGCCAGGAAAAAACCCCAGATTTTCTGTCTCCCAACCCTGACAAGAAGTTTTACAAAAAAAAAAAAAAAAACCAAAGATAACTTCTACCTTGAAAGAACACATAATAGAAAGTGGACACACAAAGAATCACATAAAACATGAAGTTAAGTAAAAGAAAACAGTGATAGGAGTGAACAAGAATGGCAGGCCAAGTTAAAAATTCACAACACCAAATCCCTCAGAAAAACATCAAAGAAAGTTAGCCTTTTCTGATCATTAGAATTGTTTTCCATCTTCTGTTTTGCATCAGAAAGTTTCTATAAAAAGTGTGACCCAGTTCTTATAGTGTCCCTTTGACCAGGTTTCTAAGAAAGAAGACATTTATGTGGCATTGTTCCTCAAATTCAGCCTGGACAAATGTTGTTTAAAAGGTGATCTGGTAATTCAAAACTTCTTAGTACTCTAGAAACTCTAGACTAAAATATAAGACATACAGAACTATGTGGGGAAAAGTCAATATTTTAAAAGATCCAGTAAAACATTTTTTGAAAGTACCAAAATAGTCATCATTTATCCAAGCAAAAACTCAAGAAGATTTTTAAGGGGGAAATAAGAACTAAAATAAAGAAAGAGCATCAGGAGATGAAAAAGCAAAAAACAAAGAAAAACACACATAATTATTGTAGTTCTTTTGTGGTGATAGAAAAGTAGAAACTATGAGGATGTCTGTCAATTGAAGTGTGGTGGAATAAGTTGTGCTATATAAACATAATGGAGAATTGTTTCTCTATAAGAAATGTGAAGGAAGAAATTTTCAAAGAGACATAGAAAGACTTATGTGAAGTGATGCAGAGTGTCCTAAGTATAATCAGAAGAATGACATCTTCTATAACATCAATAGTATTAAATGAACAATTCTATGGAATCTTAGAATGTGATGATTAATGAAAACAGTAGTACTAGAAGAGCAATATATAAAATAACAATACTCAACACAAGCAACTATAATCAATATATCAATTAGTCATGATTCCAGAGAATATATAAGGAAACATGCTGTACATTTATAGAAAAGTGATGGATGCTAGATTTAAAGTGCAAAAATTATACACACATATGCATCCACATATATAACATGTATGTGGAGAGAGACAGAGACAGAGCCATTGAAAGAATTTATTTTGCTTGGCTATGCATATTTGCCAGTAATTTGTTTTTCTTTTCCTTTTTTAAAATGTGAATGGAGATAAAATAGGTTTCTATTAATAAAAATAATTTAGGGGTAGGGGGTTCTGCAAATGTGGAATGTTGCATGAACTATCAAATGAGGTCTCTATATCATTAGTGTACTTTAATTGTTCATTCTACTTTTTGCTTATAAAGAGGGAATAATCTTTGCTTGCAATGTTAAAATAATAATGTTTGCAATGTTAAAATGGATCAAGAAAACTTTTTTAAAAGATAAGGAGAGAGAAGTATTCTCTTGACACCCACTTATTTCCCATTTGTGCATCTCTTTGATAACGTTTTATTTTGGAATAAATTATATAATTATTAACAACTAACCCAGAAAACAGGTCGTGGAGGAATAATTTGATAATTATAAAATTATCTGAAATTGGTGACAAAATTAAAGAAGGAACCCAATGATGTATTTCAAGAAAATATCTTTTATATTTTTAATATATATTTTATTTATTTTTAAATGTTTCCCAATAAGTGTAAGCAAAGTGCTAGGTTTTTTTTTTTAACTTTGAGTTCCAAATTGGTTCCCTCCATCTCGCTCTCCCCTGTTTTTGAGAAGGCAAACAATTTACAATCAATTATACATGTGAACTTATGGAAAACATTTCCATATAAGCCATTTTGCGAAAGAAAATAAAGATAACAATAAAACAAAAAATGTAGAAAGTTTTAAAAACTTATGTTTCCTTTTTCCTTCAAATTTATCAGCTCTCTCTCTCTGGAGGTGGATATTATTACTTATCATGGGTCCTTTGGAATTGTCTTGGGTTATTTAATTGTCTGGGATTACTTGCTTAATCAGAGTAACTAAGTATCTCACTATTGATAATCCTCACAATATTGCTCTTACTGTTTATGATATTGCTGTGTACAATATTCTGATTTTTGTCAGTTCACTTTGTATCACCTCATATAAGTCTCCTCAGGTTTTTGTGAAAACATCTTGCTCATCATTTCGTACAGCACAAGAGTATTCCATCTTAATCCTATGTCACAGTTTGCTCAACCATACCCAATTGATGGTCATCCCCTCAATTTCCAAATCTTTGCCAGCACAGAAAAAGCTACAGCAACTTTTTTGTATGCATAAATCCTTTCCCCTTTTCTTTGATCTCTTTGAGAATGGTTAGTTGTTCATTTGTTTCTTATTCTGAACTTAATAAATAAAATAATAATTTCCATAACATAATAGAATAAAAATAGATGACTGCATATTAAACTGCAAATCTATTATGTACAACTTGCTATCCCTTTTAAATACATATTAAAGTTATCATATAACTTTCTTTTTCCCTTCCCCCTCTAGAGATGGTACCACTACACACACACGCACACACACACACACACACACACACGCACGCACACACACACACATACACACACACACACACACACACACACACACACACACACCACATGCTGCATGAATGCAGTCATAGAAGGTGGAGACCTTGCTGGTTGTGGGGACTCATAGGACTGAGTCCCTGGTTTAGGTTCCAGGAGTAAGCTGAATTTAAAGCTGCAGAAAAGACTGAGAGAAGAAGAGTCTTTGTGGTGACAGCATTTCTGGGGGCACTGGTTGTAGCTTGGGAGCAGAGGGAAATACCTGGAGGCAGGCCCCTAGGTAGAGTTCAAAAAGCAATAGTATAAAAACCTTTAAGTATGAGAAGTTATCTTTCACACCTCAGAACTAGAGGTGCTCTTTAGCATGAAATTAAAAAACAAGAAATGAGCTGCTAAAAATAATAATAGTGAGTAAGAAAAAGAGAAGAAGCCTATAATAGATAACTACTGTGGTGATAGAGATCTGGGTACAAACTGAGAAGATAGTAAAAAGCACAGCAAATACTTCTGTCTCAAGGGGAAAAAATGGCCACAAGCCCAAAAAGAGGCTTTTTGGAAGATCTTGAAAAGGATTTTAAAATCAAATAAGAGAGGTTGGGGAAAATAGGAAAAAATAAGAGTAATGCAAGAAAATAATGAAATGAAAGTCAACCAATCTGAAAAAAGAATCTAAAAACTTAGGGAAAGAAATTACTACTTAAAAACTAGAATTGGGCAAGAGGAAACTAATGATTTTATAAGACAAAATGAAAGAAAATAAAATAAAATCAAAATAATTTTTAAAAGATTGTGATACATCTCATTAGAAAACACCTGGCCTAGAGAACAGATTGAGGACAGATAATGTAAGATTTGTTGGACTACCTGAAATTTATGATCAAAAAAGGATCTATAGGTTTTACTTCCAGGGATTATTAAGAAAAGAATGCCAGAAATTCTAGAACAAGAGGGTAAAATAGAAATAGAAAATACCCACCAATCATCATCTAAAAGAGACCCCAAAATAAAAACTCAAAGTAATATCATAGCTAAGTTTCAAAGCTTCCAGATCAAGGAGAAACCACTACAAGCAACTAGGAAAAAAACAATTTAAATATTGAGGAACTGCAGTCAGGTTAACACAAGATTTAGTAGCTCCTACATTAAAAGACCAAAGGACATGGAACAATATATTCTGAAGAGCAAAGAATCTGAGCTTGCAACACAGCAAAGCTATGTGTTAACCCGAATGGAGAAAAATAGTCATTGAATAAACTAAAGGATATTCAGGAATTTGTGAATAAAACATCAGAACTGAATGGAAAATTTAACCTAGTAGACTCTAGAGAAACAAAAGAAGATAAATATTAATGACCAATTATAGAGAATGTAATAAGGTCAAAATATATATTCTTATATGGGATAACATTATCTGTAACTCTTAAGAATGTTATTATTACTTACATAGTTTAAACTAGCATACATAGATAGGCTTGGATTTAAGTATGATGGGATCATCATAAAAAAATACAATTTGGTAGGGAGAGGCAAAATGGAACAATTGTTTCATACAAATGAGGTTTGAATGGAAGATTATTATAGTGGAGGCAGAAAGGAGTGGAGGTCTGGCAGTCCTAGAACCTTGTTCTCATAAGAACTGGGTTAAGGAGGGAATAACACATACATCTAGAAGGGTATAAAAATCTTAACTTAAAAAGAAATCAGAAGGTAAGGGAATAGGACGAGGGAGGAACTTTTAGAAGGATATGAAGATCAAGAAATAAGAAAGTAAGGGGAAGGGATGGGGAGGAACTCTTAGAGGGATGGGTAAATTAAGGAATAAGAGGATAAAAGGGGAGGATAGTGGAGGTATTCTTAGGAAAGATGAAGATTAGAGAGGTAGTGGTTAGATATCAATTAGACTTCTGAGAAGGGATGGAGAGAAAGAGAGTGGAGAGAGAGAGAGAGAGAGAGAGAGAGAGAGAGAGAGAGAGAGAGAGAGAGAGAGAAAGAAAGAGAGAGAGAAAATTTGTTTAACCTTTTACCAATTGATGGGCATCCCCTCGATTTCCAGTTTTTTTGCCATGAAAAAGAAACTTGATATAGATATTTTAGAATATGTAGGGTCTTTTCTTTTTTTCCTGATCACAATGGGAAACAGACCTAATATTGGTATTGCAGGTTCAAAGAGTATATACAGTTTTATAACTCTTTCAAAATAATTTCAGATTGCTCTCCAAAATGGTTGGATGAGTTCACAGTTTCACAACAGTGTATTAATGTTCCATTTTTCCCACATTCCCTCTGACATTTGTCATTTTCCCCTTTTATCATTTTAGTCAATCTGATAGGTGTGAAATGATAAAACGATGGGATGGAATTAGATTTGGTTCTAAGAAATAAAGAAATAATTATTTTAAAAAGACTTGGAAAGATGTATATGAACTGATAGCAACCACAACCATAAGAAGAATTCATTCTCTAACACCAAAAATGAACAATTGTGAAGACATTTTTAAAGTGATAAAGATGAAGTAATCAGAACTAGGAGAACAATATATACATATTTCTTATAAGCAAATTCCATCACATTGTTATGCCAAAACTTAAATAGTCTTTCCCCAATTGATAAATGCACTTATAGTTTACAATTTTCTTGAGTTTTCACCACCATAGAAATGCTACTACAAATATTTTGTGTATTTAAAAAAAACTTTTTGGAGGGCTTGGAATATGATATTCCAGAGGATAAAGGACTAGAATTAAAACCAAAATTACCTACCCAGCAAAACTGAGCATAATACTTCAGGAGGAAAAATGAATATTCAATGAAATAGAGGACTTTCAGGCATTCTTGATGAAAAGACCAGAGCTGAATAGAAAATTTGACTTCCAAATACAAGAATCAAAGAGAAGCATAGAAAGGTAAACAGGAAAGAGAAATCATAAGGGACTTATGGAAATATTATATTTCTAACGTAAGAGACCTTTCATATATATATATATATATATATATATATATATGTGTGTGTGTGTGTGTGTGTGTGTGTGTGTGTGTGTGTGTGTGTGTGCATACATGGCACAGGGTGAATGGATTATGAAGGGATGATATATAAAAAACAAAATTTAGGAATGAAAGGAATAGATTTGGAGGAGAAAGGGAGAGATAGGATGGCATAAATCATCCCATAAAAGAGGCAAGATAAAGCTTTTACAATGGAGGGGAAGAGGGAGAAGGTGAAAGGAAATAAGTCAAACTTACTCTCATCAGATTTGGTTTAAGGAGAAAATAATATACACACTCAATTTTGTACCTTACCAAGAAAGAAAGAGAGGAGAATGAGAGGAAATAAGATAGAAGGGAGGGTAGATTGGGGGAGAGGGTAATCAGAAGTAAAAACTTTTGGAAAGGGACCATATCAAAGGAAAAAATAGACTAAATGGGGGGAGAGCAGGATAGGATGGAGGGAAATATAGTCTTTCACAACCTGACTATTTTGAAGTGTTTTGTATAACTACACATGTATAACCTATATTAAATTGCTTGCTTTCTCAATAAAGGTGGGTGGGGAGGAAGAAGGGAGAGAATTTGGAACTCAAAGTTTCAAAGAATTGTTTTAAAAAAAATTTTGTGCAACAGGGAAATAAGGTATACAGGCAAGGTGATAGAGAAATCTATCTTACCCTACAGGAAAGTAAAGGGGAAGGGGACAGAGGATAGGGTGATAGAAGGGAGGACATACTGGGGGAAGGAGTAATCAGAATGCATGCTATCTTGGGGTGAAGGGGAAGGGAGAGATAGCGAGAAAATTGGGAACTCAAAATCCTGTGGAAGTGAAAGTTAAAAACTAAGAATAAATAAGTTTTTTAAAAATTTTACAAATTCTGGGGCGGCTAGGTGGCGCAGTGAGTGAGAGCGCTGGCCTCGGAGTTGGGATGACCCGAGATCGAAACCGGCCTCAGAAAATGAGAACCCACACATAAATAATGACTAGCCATGTAACCTTGAGCAAGTTACTTAACCCCAATTGCTTAAAAAAAAATTACAAATTCTTATTTCTATGATCCTATACAGCAGCTGTATAACTGGATCAAAGGACATACACTGTTGGTTAACTATTTGTAATTCTAAACAGTTTTCCAGAAAGGTTGCACTCCTTTACAATCCATCAACAGTGGAGCAATGTGTCTATTTTCCCAAAACCCTTTCAACATTTTTTTCACTTTAGTTTGTTGTTATCTTTTTCAATCTTATAACTGTGAGGCTGCAACTCAGAACTGCTTCAAATTGCATTTGACTAATTAGTGGTGATTTGGAACACTTTTTTCTTAGGGCTGTAGCTAGTGTGGGTTTCTTCCATTAAGAATTGCCAATTTATAACCTTAGAGCACTTATAAATTGGGTAATAACTTTTCATTTTATAAACTTGAATTGGTTCTTATTTATCTTGGAAAATGAAAATCATAATCAGAGAAACATTCCCAGTTGTTTTCTTTTTTGTCTTATTATAATTGTTTCATTTATGTAAAAAATTTAATATTTTGCAACGAAAATATCAATTTTATACTTTGTGATCCTTTCTAATTATTGTTTGGTCATGAGCTGCTCTTTTCTCAATAGATCTGATAGACTTTTTTTCTCTGTTTCTCTAATTTGTTTATGATATTACTAAAAAAAATCTGCCTTGTATTCATTTGCAGCTTACCTTTGCACATGATGTGAGTTTTGGGACTAAATCTAACACCTTTTACACTGTTATCCATTTTTCCCTATAGTTTTTGTCAAATAATGAATCCTTATCCTGGTAGGTAACATCTTAGTGTATATCAAATACTTGGGTACTAGATACATTTGTATGTGTATATACTCATATATGCATATGTGTGTGCATATATGTATGTGTATATAATGTACACACATGTTATATATACAAATGTATACATACACACACACATACAGAAAGACAGCATTCACAATCTCTTCCACAAATCAATCTTTCTACTTTTTAACCAGTACCACGTTACTTTGAAAATTATTACTTTATAGCATAGCTTGAAATCTGATATTAACAGACTAACAAGAAAAAATAGTTACAAAATTTATTTCAAGAGAAAAGGTGAGCAGAACAAGAACAATGTATAGAATAACAAGACTGTAAAGACAAATGACTTTGAAAGCTAAGAACTGTGTTCAATGCGATAATCATCATAGATATTATTTGCGTATGTATGTATGCATATACACAATACATATATGTATGTATATGTGTAAATGCATGTGTGCATTGTCTACATACATATTCACAAATATATACAAATATATACACACATACATTCACATACATTCACAAATATTGCATACATATAGAGATATACACACCCACATTCACACACATATATGCATGCATATATTGTGTATATACATACATTATATCTATAATAAACATTTCATTGATAATATTTTTTCTAACTTTCAGTCATTTGTCTTTATGGTCTTGTCATTGTGTACAGTATTCACCTAGTTCTTCTCACTTTATTATGTGTGTTTGTGTGTATACACAAACAAATACTCTGTCTCATTCTAATATATTTATATGTGTACATATATATGTACATTATAGATAGATAGATAGATAGATAGATAGATAGATAGATAGATAGATAGAATGTAGATAGAATATGATATAATAGATATAATATGAACAGGGAAGCTAGGTGGCAGAGCAGACCTCAGCTCAGACATCTCATTTCTCACTTGGCTGCACTCCTTTGGGATTTACCTTTTTCTTTCTTTCTTAATTTATTTTTAACTATGTATGTATTTTTAGTTTTCAACATTCATTTCCATAAGATTCAGAATTACAATTTTTCTCCTCTTGTTTCCCCTACCCCCACCCCAAAATAGCAAGCCTACTGAATACCACTTCCCCCAATCTGTTCCCTCTTATATCCTCCCCCATCATCCCTCTAACTTTCTAGTAGGGCAAGATGGATTTCTGTACCCCAGTGCTTGTATATCTTATTTCCCAGTTGCATGTGAGAAACACTTTTTTAACACGTTTTTAAAACTTTGAATTCCAGATTTTTTCCCTTCTTCTCTCTTTACCTGCCCCCCACTGGGAAAATAAGCAATTCAATATAGGTTGTACGTGTGTAGTTACCCAAATCATTTCCATAGTAGTTATATTGTGAAAGACTAACTGTATTTCCCTCCATCTCATCCCACCCGCCACTTATTTTATTTTCTCCTTTGACCGTATCCCTTTTCAAAAATGTTTGCTTCTAATTACCCTCTCCCCCAATCTGGCCTCCCTTCTATCATTCCCCCCTCTCATCCCAACTCCCCTATTTTCATGTAAGGTAAGATAACCAATTGAATGTTTGAAAGATTGCCCTATTGCCTTTCACCTTCCTGCTCTTCCCCTCCATTGTAACAGTTTTCTCTTCCCTCTTTTACATGAGATAATTTGCCCTAATCTATCTTTCCCTTTCTCCTTCTCCCAATAAATTCCTCTCTCAGCTCTTAATTTTATTTTTTTAGATATCATCCCTTCCTATTCAACTCATCCTGTGCCCTGTCTATGTATACACTAACATACAATGTCTCACACTCATATATATTTATATTCACATATGCCATCCTCTACATACATATGTGTATGTATACACACACACACACACACTCACACACATATATATTCCATTCAACTACCCTCATACTGAGAAGTTTTATGAGTTACAATTATCATTTTTCCATATAGGAATGTAAATAGTTCAACTTTGATAAGTTCATTATGACTTCTTTTTCCTGTTTACCTTCTCATGCTTCTCTTGCTTCTTATATTTGAAAGTCAAATTTTCTATTCAACTCTGGATTTTTTCATCAAGAATGCTTGAAAATCCTCTATTTCATTGAATTACCATATTTTCCCCTGTAGCATTATACTCAGTTTTGCTGGGTAGGTATTTCTTGGTTTTAGTCCTAGCTCCTTTGACCTCCGAAATATCATATTCCAATCCCTTTGATCCCTTAATGTAGAAGCTTCTAGGTCTTGTGTTTTACTGATTGTGTTTCTACAATACTCAAATTGTTCCTTCCTGACTGCTTTCAGGATTTTCTCCTTGACCTGGGAACTCTGGAATTTGGCTATAATATTCCTAGGAGTTTTCTTTTTCAGACTTTTTTCAAGAGGCAATCAGTGAATTCTTTCAATTTCAATTTTGCCCTCTGGTTCTAGAATATCAAGGCATTTTTTGCTTGATGATTTCTTGAAATATGGTGTCTAGGCTTTTTTTTTTAATCATGAATTTCAGGTAGTCCAATAAAATTTAAATTATCTCTCCTGGATCTATTTTCCAGGTCAGTGGTTTTTCCAATGAGATATTTCACATTGCCTTCTATTTTTTCATTTGTTTAGATGTTTGTGTAGTATCTTGATTTCTCATAAAGTAATTACCTTCAAATTGCTCCAATTTAATTTTGAAGTAGTTATCCTCTGCAATGAGTTTTTGAAATTCCATTTCCATCTGTCAAATTTGGCTTTTTAAGGCATTCTTCTCCTCACTGGCTTTTTGGGCCTCTTTTGCCATTTCAGTTAGTCTGTTTTTAAGGTGTTTTCTTCAGTGTATTTTGAGTCTCCTTTAGCAGGCTGTTGACCCCCTTTTCCTAATTTTTTTGCATAATTCTCACTTCTCTTCCCAATTTTTCTTCCACTTCTCTTACTTGATTTTCAAAATCCTTCTTGAGCTCCTCCATAGCCTGTAATCAGTTTGTATTTTTCTTGTAGGCTTTTGATGCCAGAGTTCTGACTTTGCTGTCTTCCTCCTGCTCCATGACTTGATATTTTTGGTCCCCTAAAAAAGGATTCTATGGTCTGTTTGTGTTTCCTCTGCTTTCTCATATTACTAGCCAATTGTTTGGCTTTTGAGGTCTTTCCCATGGTAGAACTCTGCTTCCAGAATGTCAAGAGATTTGTCCCAAATTGTTGGGGTTTTTACAGCTGCTGGAGCTATTAGGAGGGTGCCCTCTATATAACCCCTACAAGCTCTGCCTCACTGGTCACACACCCCAGGACCACCACCAAAGTCTACAATCCAGAGCCAACCAGATTAAAGCAAGAGTGATTACCCTCTTATTGGTCACTTGGTTTCACTATGATCTGCAGGTCAGGAGCTCCTGAGGCAGCCACATGGTGGTGGCTGCACTGGCATCATGCCTCTACTGCTTCTTGCCCCTGGGGCAAGGGCCAGATTGTGCTCTTCCATGGACTCCTGTTCCAACAGAGTTCCACCCTGACCTTGTACTTTGCTTTTGGCATTTATGGGTTGAGAAGTCTGTAAACCACAACAGCTGCTGGTGATTTACTCTCCTGAAGTCTGCTCTGGCAGCTGCTGGGCAGGGCTGCCTTGGGGCCAGAACTATGTATCATGCCAGACTGTGCTTGGCTCCCAGCTCATTGTGATAGCCCCTACCTTCAGTGGGAGATTTATTTCTCTCTGTTTTTTTGTGGGTTCCATAACTCTAAAGTTTGTTTAGAGTCATTTTTTACATGTATTAGAAGTGATTGGAGTGGAAGCCTACACCAAGTTTGTGCTTCTACTCTGTGATCTTGGCTCTGCCCCCTGCCCCAGGATTTTTGTGAGTGATTTCTCTACCATACCCCTTCATCATGTCCCTTCTCTTGCCCCACCCCATTCCCTAGCTTTTTCCACTTTTCTTTTGTGTTCTTCCATTAGATTGCAAGTTCCTTGAGGGAAGGTACTATCTTTTATTCATATTTATATCCCTAGTGCTTAACAAAGTGCCTGTCACAATTATAGGCTCTTAATAAATGTGTATTGACTATGTTTATTGATTACATCTACATTTCCAAAGATTCAAACCTATAGAAATAAGGACAGAACTACAAACATACTGAATAATATAATTACAGAATTGTGGGAATCATGATATCAGAGCATTTTTATACTTAGAAGGTACCTCTCTAGGCATCCAGCCCAACACATACCAGGAAGAAATTTCCACAACTTACCCAAAAAGTAGTAGTCTTTGATGGATTGCTTCCAAAGAGAGGAAATTCACTACCTTCCCAGGAAAGACAATCCAATTTTGAATAATTATTTTGTACAATTAGCAATATTTTTGATGATATCAAATCTATATTTCCCTCAAAAACTCTGGTACAATGAGTAGAATTCTGTGCCTGGGATTGGAAAGACATGAGTTCAAATCCAGTCTCATATATTTCTTACCTGTATGACTTTGAGCAAGCAACTTAACTTCTTTCTCCCTGTGTCAGTTTACTAAACTTAAAATGGGAATAATTACCTAAATCTCAGAACTGTTGTGATGCTCAAATGAGATAATATTTATAAAGCACTTAGCACAGTGTCTTGCATTTGGAGGCCTTATATAAATGCTTATTTCCTTCCCTTTCCTCCCCATCCTCCTTGCATCTTCCCACCATTATTTCTGGTTATGTCCTCTAGGATGAAACAGTTGAAATTCCTTTTCTACAAGAAAGTGCTTTAACTTGAATATAGATATCATGTCTCCCCTCAGCCTTCTCTTCCTTAAGCTAAATATTCCCAGTTCTTTCAAGTGATCCTTATCTAACACAAACACTAGACCCTTCTTTAGGTTGGTTGCCCTTCTCTGGATATGTTCCAGCTTCTTAATGTCATTCCTGAAAACCAGTAATATATGTATATTCTTGGTTATATTAATCATTCTGCCAATCAACAAATATACATGATGAGTGTCTCTTGTGTGCCAGGCACAGTGTTAGACAACTGAACACTGACCAGTTATTTTCCAGAGGAGAATCTCCTGAGGCCCTAATGGAATTTTAGGTGGTCATTAACTTTAGTCAGTGAGTTAATAAGGCTGTTAGGATCTCACCAGGAACATCCTCTGTACATTTGTGGGCTTTAAAAATGTGAAAGCTGCTGTAGCCCCCTGGGAATTAAAATTAAAGGCCACAGGAAGAAACCTTTTAATTTTGCATTAAGAAGCCACTGACATTCTCATGGCCCTAGCACTGTGAATGTACCCATTATACTGGGGTTTCCTTTCTTTGCAAATAGCCTCTGCTTTCAAAACTGTCATTAAAAACTACTTAAGAAAAGAAAAATTCTCCCATGGACGTGTGTGAAAATGGCTGCTCCCATTATAAAGTCATTTGAGACCCAAGTATTATTTATGCTGAAGTCTGTCATAAGTTCTTATTTTTGAAAACATTTTAAGAGCTTTGAGTTGCCCTATAATTATGAATTCTGGCATCTCTACTGGGCTGAGCTGCTGGGATGATCTGTAAACATCAGGGCTGACTGAATTTCCAAACTTGTCCTTAGCACAAATACCAGGGATATTTAGACCATTGTGTACAAATTCATATTTTTTCAAAATTAATTTGAAGTTGAAATTATAATAGGATGAAAGCAATTTTCTTCTCAAGTAGGGAAAGAAGTCCCCCAAATATATTTCCTTCATAATTTTCCCTTTGGAAAATTGAACATTAAAAAAAATCTCCACAGCCCTCCAGACTTAAAGATTCAGATTTTGCTTAGTATCTTGTAGTCTGTTTTTCCCAGCATTAATTTTGTGTGTAAGCTTTGCTTAATTTCATTGTTATATATGAGAATGCAAACATATGAACAAGAATAAGTGAGAATAAATGCAAAAACTATATCATAAGATAAAAAAGGAATTGCAAGTGATTATCTGTGTCAGTTATTATTTTTAAACAAAGTCTGGATCATGTCTTTAACAGGGTAGATCAAGTATTACTCATATTTAACCTGAGTTTTGCTGACTCGTTTACTGGACAAAAGGCTGGCCTTGAAGACATATGGTTTGGAGTTAAAATTCTATCTTTGACTTATACTAGCTTGTGATTGTTCCTTTCTCCTCACACAAAATAAAAAATTCCTTTAGAGAATAAAATATGATTTTCTGATGCTGCTGTGATTAATTTTTACAAGGTACTTTTGAAGTCAATATTGTTCAGTTGTGTCCAACTCTTTGTGACCCCATTTTCTTCTCCATATCATTTTACATTTGACGAACTGAGGCAAACAAAGCTAAGTGACCAGCCTAGGGTCACACAGTTAGGAAGGGTCTGAGCCTAGATAAGTTTTCCTGACTCCAGGTCTGGAACTTTGGAGGTTTGGAGGTCATGGCCCCACCTTCCAATCATATTCTATCAATGTTATTAGATTAATATTAGTTCTACTTCTTCAATTTACCCACTCTACATGCTTTGGTGAACAGTCTTTGTGAGTTGCTTTCTCCAGGTAGCCAATTATCTGATTCTGAGCCTCTCAGAACTGAGGCTTGTTCTCAAATAATAGTAACCTTAAGTTTGTGCATGTATGTATATATTTATATTAACATTTATGTGTACATAGTGTAATTATATGTATATATGTACACATATAGCATGCCTATATGTGCATGTATGTATATATATGTCATATATTTGTATACACACACACACACATTATATATATTATACCACTTTCATTGCAAACCACCTTCAAACTGCCGACATTACATGTAATTCTGGATCTGTTTAAAGAAAGCCCATTAGGGCTGCCCGCCTGACATGAATCTAAGTTAAGGAAATAACTCAGAATCTCAGAGTATGAAAGGGCCTCCATGGCCCTTCACTTCCTAGACAAGGATGTCATCTGTACTAGCAGCCATGGTTTGAAGACCTCAGTTATACTAGAATAATATCCCCTACTATTCTAAGTAGTTCATTTATACACTTGGTTTGTTAGCTAATGCTATCCATTAAGTGGTCACACAGGTAATTTTTAATATATTTTCTCTTCCTTATTTGACTAAAATGGTTAACTATGTAATAAGTAGAGAAAAATATATGCAAGGTAAATAAAAACATTTAAGAAACCATAATTTCTCAGGCATTTTACAAAATGGAAGCAGACATCCTGGAAGGTGTAACTTATTAGGGGGACAGAACTCCAATCTGCACTTAAAGTAACTTTTAAAGTACTATATATGAACACAATTTCCCATCATTGTGTTCAAGGCTATAACCTAACTAGTCCATGGAGTTGCAAAGGATGAAGTAATAAAACTAATCAGAATGTCTAGTAATTACCCTGCAAGATGGCCAATTCCTTCAACATCAAATCCAATTCTCTTCAATCAACTTCAAAGCAGAATTATGTTTATGCAAAGACAAGACAATTAGAGCATCAAGAAATTCATCCTTGGGAAAACTGCTGACTTCGAGCTTTTTGGCATGAACATTGCCCTAAAATATTCTTGAGGGAGTTTGTTTAGGATTATGTAACTACTTGGGTTCTGTGGTTTTATTTTTTTTCCTTTTTTGCTTATTTACTAAAATCACTGGTTCCAGCATTTATTGTATTTCCCATTTGTATGCTACTTGGACTGTTCCTCGAGAAAGTGATTGAGTGATGTTATCTACTAGAGAAGAATGGCATGAAGACCAGCTCCTGAATTAGGATGCCTGCTAATAATAAATAAAGGAAAGATTTCTCTGATGTGGACAAGATCAATATTTTTCACTAAAATATGAGGCAGTATTTTACAGGGGAAGAGCCTAGGATTTGGAGGCAGGATTTGGACTCAATTCCAATGTCCATAGCTATGGGACCTTAAACACTTCTCTAAGATTCAGTTTCTCCATCTCTAAAATGGGATAGCTGGATTGGATGATCTCTAAGACCCCTCTGTAACTATAATGTTCTTCTCCATTGTTTTCTTGTATGATGAAAGTGACTTTGGGTACTTGAAAAATTTATCAGCACAGCATATGCTCATTCAGATTCTTCCAAACTGGAAAGACTTCCAGTGTGGCCCTGGTAATAGACAGTATGTCACCCTCCCAAGAACCAGCTCAGGTAGGTTCAGAGAAACTCCTTGCCTGAAGGTTGACCATAAGATGTAGAAGCAATTAGTCTAACAACTGGAAAAGAATTTCTACAGAGTAAAGAAAGGGGTATGTATGATCCTCAGCTGTGAGGAGACTACCTATACTAAAAAAATCAATGACTTTGAATATAAGTAGAATCATGGCAGAATGAGATAAGCAAATGTCCCCAAATCAGAAGAAACCAGTATTTAAGACCCCCACCCACCCACCTCTGAAATTCACCAGCTGGGTAACTATGAGCAAGTCGCTACCTTTATCCAATTGGTCATCAAATCTTACTGAGTCTTCTGTCCTATCTCTCACATTAATTTACAGTGCAACCACCTGGTTCAGGAATGGGTCATACCTGAACAATTGCAATAATAGTCTAAACTGGTCTCATTGCTTTCAGCTTTTCCTTCTCTCCAATCTATTCTTCACATGCTCAGTTAATCCATCAATAAACACTGATTAAAGACTTACTCTGCCCTGAGCTCTGTGTTAAGCTTTGGGGATAGGACGGTAAAAACATTTGGTGCCCTTAAAGAATTTACATTCTAATAAGTTATAAAATCTATAAGTAGGTACATATAGGCTGTGAATGAAGTTGATGGGAAGTTACTCTAGAAGGTAAGGCACTAGCTCATCTAGTAGTTACAAAAAGCCTCCTGAAGGAGCTTGCACTAAGTCATGAAAAGAGTTAGGAATTTTAAAAGGCAGAGGTGAGGAGGAAGGGCATTCCAGACATCAAGCCCAGCTAGTGCAAAGGAACAGCAATGGCAAATGGAATCTCATGTGAGAAAAATGACCAAGAGGCCAGTGTGGCTGAACTACAGAAAGTGGAACAGAAACAATATGTAAAACTGAAAAAGGAGCAAGGGGCCAGCTTATGAAAACTTTAAATGACCAGCTGAGAACTAACTCTAGCAGATCCTGGAGGTAACATAGGTATTTGTGGGTTTCTATTGCATTGTGGAAGTCACAAAATAATATCCCTAAAACACAAGCATGACCATTTTAATTCATTACTCAAAAAGCTTCAAAATCTGCCTGGTACATCTACATCTTATTTGGCTTCAAGTGTCCCATATATAACTTTGTTGTTTAAAAAAAATCATCCTTGCCCTGCTGTCTTGCACACAGGGGTCCAAAAACATCTGTTGTACCAATCTATGAATCTCCCATTGCGGTATTTTCTCATTCAGTGTCATTTCTAATTAGATCAGATTCTTTTCCAAAACATGATTCAAGTAGATTTAGCCTCATGAAGCTCAAGTACTAGAATGCTATTTATTTGGTGTCTAATCTGTAGTATTCAAATATAAGCAATGTCAGAGGAATGATCAGGTAGGCTGATTTATTATTGCATTTTTTACAAAAATAAGCATAATTCTTCAAGCTTATACTTCAGAATTGGGCAAGATGAAGTGATATGGAGACTAGAGCAGGTATGCTTCCTTTTTCCTCCCTCAATATATGCTTCTCCCACTCCCAATCCCACACTACCACCTCTGACATTATTAAAACACATTCCAACAACTGATGAAGTGAGATTTGGATATGGTCTGACACTTGTAAATGCCTATAAAGTCACCCAACACCTCTGTAATTGATCCATTTTTATTTATAATAATAATAATGCTCATTTCTGTAGAGATTCAAAGTGCACAGTACATTATTCATGGTGACCATATGAGGTGGGTTACACATTCCTTACTTTCATTTGTTTGGAGGACACCAAGACTAAGAGGTTAAAGAACTTGACCACCACCATAAAGCTAGTAACTGTGAGGCAGGACCTGAACCTAGGTCCCCTGACCCAAGATAAAGCACAGAAAACAGGGTAACATACATGCTGCCTCTTTCAGAATCTTAGGATTTCGGGATTGGAAGAACTTTGTGGACAGCCCATCGATGAGAAATAATCAGAACTAAAATAAACCCAAAAAGTTATCAACCAAGCATTACTAAACATGAAATTAGTTCCATTGTAGGGCAGTTCATTTTACTGTAATATCACCAGCATTAGGATTTTTTCTTTATGCTAATACAGCAACAACAATAATAGCTTGCATTTTGTGTAGCATTTTAAGGTTAGCATAGCTCTTTGCAAATATTCTCTCACGTTAAACCCAAGTCTATTTCTCTTTGACCTTTAAATCTTCCCTCTGGAACCAAGCAGAACACTTCAAATCCCTTTTCCAGATGACATACTTTCAAATATTCAGATAACTCATAGCTCTCGTAAGTATTTTGTCTCCACTTCTCTAGGCTAAATCTCCTAAGTTCCTTCAGCCAATCTTTATAAGAGTCAAACTCCTTGCCTATCTTTGTCCTAGTTTCTGCCCTCTGGATACTCCCTAGTTGACCCAGAAGTCAACATGATGCTTCAGTTATTACATAAATATAATACTCTCATTAATTCTTTCCATGTCATTTTTGTGACACACAACTGCATTATACTATATACTTAAAAATGATCAAATTAAAAGTGGCATAAGAACCTAATTTCACAGAAAGATTAGTCTATACACACTGTACGAGAGACCACAGGCAACAGGTCATTCCCTAGTCAAAGTTGCCTTGATGATTTCCAGGGATGTTGTTCTATATTATATCATTAATTAATGTATGTTTGTTCTTAGAAACATAAGCATGTAAGATAAGCAAAGAAAAAAGACTGTTGAGAATATCGAAATCACATGGTACAACACCACAGTGACAGTACCTGACACCTTTTCTTTTTCTTCCAGTCATGGTCAATTATTTTCAACAAATTAAGATGGTATATACCCACCTGCCTATGTGTGACTTAAGGCTTGTGTAGATTGGTCATCTAAAAGAAGAGTGGATTAACAGTTGGTCTTAGTAAATC
The DNA here is from genome assembly GCA_011680675.1 of Gymnobelideus leadbeateri. Taxonomy (NCBI): domain Eukaryota; kingdom Metazoa; phylum Chordata; class Mammalia; order Diprotodontia; family Petauridae; genus Gymnobelideus; species Gymnobelideus leadbeateri. The sequence goes on along the minus strand of WOXC01000688.1, from coordinate 499,190 downwards.
ATTGATGACTTCATTCTCTTGAGCCTCATAGTTTTAGCTGTGTGCCCAATGTTTCCATTTGAATATTACCCTGTCACCGGCAATTCATCATGACTAAACCAGAGATATTGTCTTCTTCCCAAAACCTAGCTCCATGTCTTAACTCTCTTTCTATTACCCTCAGCTAGGCTCAAATTCTTCTGATCCATTTGGATTCTTCCCTATTTTTCAGTCCTGATCCTCTTCAACTTCTCTCTAATAGTTCACACTGTTCATCACCTTCTCCTGGATGCTCTTTCCAATTTGGGTTTTCATGACATTCCCTGCCTTGGTTCTCCTCCTTTACACGCTTCAGTCTCCTTTACTGATTCTTCATTTATATAATGAGCACTGCTCTAGTCTCTGTTCTGACCTCCCTTCACTTTTTTCTTTATTCTATATCTTAGTAATTTCATTACCTCCCATTGCTTCAATTATTATCTCTATGAAAAAGAAATTGTAAATCTACATATCTAGCCCTAGTCTGTATCCTGATCTGCAGACAGAACTTCATCAGCTGCCGTTTGAGTTTCTCAAAGTAGACATCCCATAGGCATCTCAAATTAAGTATTTCCAAAACTGTCAGATGTGATATTCCCTAGCTCCTTGGACATGGATACATTGTTTTGACCTCTTTGGGCCTCATTCTCAACTGTAAATGTTATTTGCCGATTTTACTTGTAATACCTACCTAAGAGAATTATTGTAAGACCCCAGCAAATTTTCTTATATAAACTATTTCACAACTCTAAAATTAGTGAAGGGTAAATCATTATCAGTAATTGTGGTAGTACTTCATTGTTACAAAGGAGGATTTTATATAGGGGGGCTTATTGGAAAGAAAACATGAAGGATCAAGTAAGCATCTAATGGCAAAAGAATTCATTTGGCACAATTTTCAACTGTCCCATCAAATGTATAACAAATGCCAGCCTGTGGTGATAGTTATACTATTAGGGCTTGGGTTACATTTTTATCATAACTGTGGCAAGAGCATCTCAATCCTCAGGGAAAAAACCCTTGGTAAGATCCCATGACATAAGAAATCTGCTGAACACTACTAGTTCTATATCATTAACCGAATGCAACCCTTCTCTTATTTTAGCTCACCAAACAGCACCATCTTCCCCACATCTATTTAATTTAGCATGCCTTCTGAATGAGGGGAGACTTTATAGGACCCTGGAGACAGAAAGTGTCTTACTTATGCTGGGCCCTGTTAACTAAGAACACATCTACCATTTTTTCTCTCTCTTTACACTTTATCATCTTTAGGCATCATAGAAATTCATCTCAATCATTTCTAGGTGTAAATTATATTACATGATTAGAATGTGCTAATTTCAACACTCAGATAATTTCAAGAACTGTGATTTCCTCAATAAGACTACTTTTTTGATAAGCTTAGGAATGTTTCAATAGCTTAGAAGATGGTCATAAAGAGTTGCTTTGACTGAAGGCATCATACCTCTGTGGCTAACCTCTAGCTGAAATTATCTGACCTTTCTTAAGCTAAACCCTGGTGTCATGTGTGAAGTCATTACAATTTGGTGGAGCCTGCCAGAATTGGGGCCACACTGTAAAGGACTCTGAGATCCTAGGGTCTTACTCCATACCATAAAGGGACATCATAGTGGGATTTTCAAGAAAGAATAATTCCTAGACTATTTGGTTTCAAAAGACTAGCAAATATTTTTTAATTGACACTACACCTAAGATATATACCTATATTCCCATAGTGACTATGAAGTCAATCAAAGTAAAGGTGTTTCAAAATCACTCTCTGAAATGTTTTTCCTAACTCAAGTGGTGGAATTTAGGATAACAGATATGCCAGAGAAATCTAGAACGGCTGTGTCATGGGGCCATAGGATCGTAGACTTAAAGCTGGAAAATACCTCAAGTAAATCAAGTCTAAAAACCACTGTTTTATGGAAAAGAAAGCTGAGGAGCAGAAAAGCTAAGTTAATTTGACTATGGCCATACAGCTAGGAAGCAAAGCAAGATTCTCACCCAGATCTTTGTGACTCTAAGGTCAAGATCCTTTCCACTTTGCCATTCTGAATCTATTAGGTGACAAATGCTTTCCCTTGTGTACTTGATAGGACAGGATATTTCTCAAAAATTTACATTGGCAGGGGAGGACCCAAGATGGTGGAAAAGAAACAGTAACCTCGCTGAGCTCCTTGGTTACTAAGTCTCAAAGGGTGAATCTGATCGGATTCCAGAGTTACTGAGCCCACTGGAAGACAGAGCGTGGCAGAGTCCAGCCCAAGAGGTTGCCCAGTGTGTTCATACAGGACGAGTGCAGAGTGTGTGGGGTCTGCACAGCTCAGACCTAAGAGCAGACAAGCAGACTACACCAGAGAGAAAAAGCCCCAGCCTGCAGACTTACCAAGGACGAGTCTCAGTCATCTTGACTTCTTCTCACAAGGGGACGGGACGGGTCATTGGAGCCAGGTAGGAGAGTCGGGCCCCCAGTGGAGAGAGCAGCTTCCCCGGCTGCATTCGGCCCCAGCCTGGAAGTTTAGAGACTGCCTGCCTGTATAATACAGGGGTTGGAATGGCAAAGTAACTTCTAGCTGCTCAGATCCTCCCATCCCTCCTTCATGAAGCAGAAAACCCAAAGATAAGTCTCCCACCCAGATTGAAATCCCAAGTTAATGGACATAGCCTCAGGCTTGAGAGTCTCCAAAAAGGGGTGTAACTGAGACAGCCAGGAGTCAGAAGAGAAGAGAGGGAGGGGTCAAAACAAGCCCCACCTCACCTCACCAACAAAAGCCTACTTATAGCCCAGGGGTATAGAGGCAGAAATCTGAAGTGGTCAGACTCACCCCCACCTACTCATCTACATTCCTCATTGATTTCCCTGACTTAGACATAAACTAGCCACCCAGAGGTATTCAAAGTCAAGGATCAGGCCCTAAAGGCATAGCCTGAGAAACTAAGAAACAGGAAGTCACGATGGGAAGGAAGGAAGCTGAAAAGGAGAAAGGGAAGGCAAGAAAGTCTATTCAAGCCTACTATGTAGGGAAAGAACAACTAAATACACAGGACAATACAGACTCTCTACCCACACCTGAGACCACAGAAGGAAGCATGATCTGGTCTCAAGCCCAAATAGCATTCCTGGAGGAGTTTAAGAAAAATTTTAAAGACCAAATCAGGGAAGTAGTTACCAACTTGGAAAAAAGTCTCAGTGAAGAAAACAAATCCTTAAAAAGTAAAATTAGTGAAGTAATTGGAGAAAATACCTCCCTAAAAAAGGAACTTCAAAAACTAACTGGACCATAATTCCCTAAAAATTACATACAATCAAACTGAAACTCAGAACTCTATGATGCAGCAGGAGTCAATCAAAAAAACAAAACGATAGAAAAATTGGAAGAAAATGTAAAATATCTCACTGGAAAAATAACTGACCTAGAGAACAGATCCAGGAGAGACAACTTAAGAATTATTGGTCTACCAGAAAGCCACAATGAAAAAAGCAGTCTAGACAACATCCTCCAAGAGATTGTCAAAGAAAACTGTCCTGAGGTCCTGGAATCAGAAGATAAAATAGCTATTGATAGAATTCACCATACTCCTCCTGAAAGAGATCCCAAACTGAAAACTACAAGAAATATAGTAGCCAAACTCCAGAATTACAAGATTAAAGAAAAAATTCTACAAGCAGCCAAAAAGAAACAATTCAAATATCGAGGAACTACAGTTAGGATCGCACAGGACCTAGCATCTTCTACATTAAAAGATCGGAGGTACTGGAATTTGATATTTTGTAGGGCAAGAGAGCTAGGACTACAACCAAGGACTAACTACCCAGCAAAACTGAGCATAATCTTTCAGGTAAGGAGATGGTCGTTTAATGAAATAAGAGACTTCCAGACTTTCCTGATGAAAAAGCCAGAGCTCAATGGAAAATTTGATCTCCAATTACAAGACTCCACAGATTCACACATGCATAAGTGCACACACCCACACCTACAAACACATGCTCATTACTTGGGATGCAACAAGAGCAAAATGTTCATATCCCTATATGTGGAGCTGATAACTGGCAATATTGGAAATCTTTATGATTATCATGACCTTCTAAAGGGCTATACTTAGATAAAGGGTGTGGCTATGAATGCACTAACATGAAGTCTAAAAAAAACAAAAAAGACTATTAAGGGGATCAAAGAGACTGTAATGGGAAAAAGGAAAGGATGAGCTAGGAAAAGGTAAATATGCCATCTGAAGAGGCATCAAAACACACTATAGAAGAGGGGAAAGAAAGAGCGAGAAGAACATCATTTAAACACTATTCTCACTGGCTCTGGTCCAAAGAGGGATCAAATTAATCAGTGAAGTTTAAGATTCTAATGTGAATAGACACATAAATTCATTAAATAGAGGAAAAGGAGGGACGGAGAGGAGCAGTGTTTGAAATTTACTCTCATTGGTTTGGAATCAAACAGGGAGTAATTTACTCTGATAAGTATAAAAATTTTTGCGTCCTATAGATAGTGGAAGGGTAAGGGGGGGGGGTGAAAAGGAGGAGACTAAAGGGGGGATTAGAAGGGAGGGAAATAGTAGTAAGGGGAGAGGGTAAGTCAAGAAGGGGGGGTCACTGGGTGGGAACACTGAATGGGCATGGTCAAGAGGGAAAACTTCAAGGAGGGGAAGGGAGAAGGAAGAAACAAAAACATAAACAGGGGAAGGGAATAGGATGGAGGGGAAGAGAGAGATAGTCATCATTACTGTGAATGTGAATGGGATGAACTCTCCCATAAAACAGAGGCGGATAGCAGAATGGATTAAAAGCCATAATCCTACAATATGCTGTCTACAAGAAACACATTTGAAACAAAGGGATACCCAAAGTGTAAAGGTAAAAGGTTGGAGTAAAATTTATTATGCCTCAGCTAAAGTAAAAAAAAAGCAAGGGTAGCAATACTTATCTCAGAAAGCAAAAGCAAAAATAGATCTAATTAAAAGAGATAAGGAAGGAAAATATATCCTACTAAAAGGCACCATCGAGAATGAAGCAATATGACTACTTAATATATATGCACCAAGTGCTATAGCATCCAAATTCCTAGAGGAGAAGTTAAAGGAATTAGAGGAAGAAATAGATAGCAAAACTATATTAGTGGGGGACCTAAATATCCCCCTCTCTGAACTCAATAAATCTAAACTCAAAATAAACAAGAAAGAAGTTAAGGAGGTGAATAGAATCTTAGAGAGACTAGATATGATGGATCTCTGGAGAAAACTGAATGGGGATAAAAATGAATTTGCTTTCTTCTCAGCAGTGCATGGTACATACTCAAAAATACACCATGTACTAGGGCATAAAAACCTCACAATCCAGTGCAAAAAGGCAGAAATATTAAATGCATCATTCTCAGATCATGAGGCAATAAAAATTATATTCAATAAAGGGCCAGGGAAAGATAGACTAAAAACTAATTGGAATTTAAACAATTTAATCCTAAAGAATGGGTGGGTCAAAGAAGAAATTATAGAAACAATCAATAATTTCATTCAAGAGAATGATAATGAGACAACATACCAAAATTTGTGGCATGCACTAAAGGCAGTTCTCAGGGGAAGTTTTATATCCCTGAGTGCATACATGAATAAATTAAAGAAGAGGGAGGTCAATTAATTGGACATGCAATTGAAAAAGCTAGAAAAAGAACAAATTGAAAATCCCCAATTTAGTACTAAATTAGAAATATTGAAAACCAAAGAAGAGATTAATAAAATTGAAATTAAGAAAACTATTGAATTAATAAATAAAACTAAGAGCTGGTTTTATGAAAAAATCAACAAAATTGATAGTCCCTTAGTCAATATGTTAAAAAAAAGAAAGAAGAAAACCAAATTTTTAGTATCAAAAATAAAAAGGGTGAATCTACCTCTAATGAAGAGGAAATAAAAAAAAATAATGAGGAATTATTTTTCCCAATTGTATGCATATAAATATGACAATCTTAGTGAAATGGATGAATATTTACAAAATCACAAGTTGCACAGATTATCTGAAGAGGAAGTGAATTACCTAAATAATCCCATCTCAGAAAAAGAAATCAAACAAGCCATCAATGAACTCCCTAGGAAAAAATCTCCAGGGCCAGATGGGTTCACTAGTGAATTCTATCAAACATTTAAAGAACAATTGATTCCAATACTCTACAAACTATCTGGGAAAATTAGTGAAGAAGGAGTCCTACCAAATTCTTTCTATGACACAAATATGGTACTGATTCCTAAATCAGGAAGAGATAAGACAGAGAAAGAAAATTATAGACCAATTTCCCTCATGAATTTAGACGCAAAAATTCTAAATAAAATATTAGCCAAAAGACTCCAACAACTTATCACAAAAATAATACACTTTGATCAGGTAGGATTCATTCCAGGAATGCAAGGATGGTTTAATATTAGGAAACCATCAGTATAATTGAGTATATCAACAATAAAACTAGCAGAAATCACATGATCATCTCAATAGATGCAGAAAAGGCTTTTGACAAAGTACAACATCCATTCTTATTAAAAACACTAGAAAGTATAGGAATAAATGGAGCCTTCCTTAAAATAGTTGATAGCATCTATTTAAAACAATCAGCAAGTATTAAATGCAATGGGGATAAACTAGAAGCCTTTCCAATAAGATCAGGAGTGAAACAAGGGTGTCCACTATAACCCCTCTTATTCAATCTGGTACTAGAAACATTAGCAGTAGCAATTAGAGAAGAAAAAGATTTCAAAAGAATCAAAGTAGGCAAAGAAGTGGCCAAGCTATCACTCTTTGCAGATGATATGATGATATACTTAGAGAATCCTAGAGAATCAAGTAAAAAACTACTTGAGACAATAAATAAATTTGGCAAAGTTGCAGGATATAAAATAAACCCATATAAATCCTCAGCATTCCTGTACATCTCTAATGAAACTCAACAGCAAGAGATAGAGAAATCCCATTTAAAGTAACTGTAGACATAAAATATTTAGGAATCTCCTTGCCAAAACAAACCCAGAATCTATATGATCACAACTACAAAACACTTCTCACACAAATAAAATCAGGTCTAAATAGTTGGGAAAATATCAATTGCTCATGGTTGTGTCGAGATAATATAATAAAAATGACAATTTTACCCAATCTAAACTATATATTTAGTGCCATACCAATCAATTTACCAAAATACTTTGTAGAGTTAGACAAAATAATAACAAAATTTATTTGGAAAAACAAACGGTCTAGAATATCAAGGGAATTAATGAAAAGAAATGCTAGGGAAGGTGGACTAGCTATGCCAGATCTTAATCTGTATTATACAGCAGCAGTCATCAAAACTGCTTGGTACTGGCAGAGGTGTAGAGTAGTTGATCAATGGAATAGATTGGGTGCAGGAGACCCAGCAGTTAATGAAAATAGTAATTTATTGTTCGATAAACCCAAAGACCCCAGGTTTTGGGATAAGAATGCACTATTGGACAAAAACTGCTGGGAAAACTGGAATACAGTATCGCAGAAACTGGGCATAGATCATTATCTAAAACCATATACCAAAATCAAGTCTAAATGGGTGCATGATCTAGGTGTAAAAGATGATACTGTAAGCAATTTGGGAAAGCAAGAATAGTTTACTGACAGATTTGTGGAGAGGAGAAGACTTTAGGACCAAACAAGAATTAGAGAGCATTATAAAATGCAAAATGGATAATTTTGATTACATTAAATTGAAAAGCTTCTGTTCAAACAAAACCAATGTAACCAAGATCAAGAGGGAGGTGGGAAATTGGGAAAGAATTTTTACAACTTGTGTCTCTGATAAAGGACTCATTTCTAAAATTTATAGAGAGTTGAGCCAAATCTATATGAATACAAGTCATTCCCCAATTGATAAATGGTCAAAGGATATGAACAGGCAGTTTTCAGAGAAAGAAATAAAAGATATCTATAAGCATATGAATAAATGCTCCAAATCACTATTGATTAGAGAAATGCAAATCAAAACAACTCTGAGATACCACATCTCTCCAGTCAGATTGGCTAAGATGACAAAACAAGAAAGAGAGAAATGCTGGAGAGGATGTGGACAAATTGGAACACTAATACATTGCTGGTGGAGTTGTGAACTTATCCAACCATTCTTGAAAGCAATCTGGAATTATGCCCAAAGGATTATAAATAATGTCATACCCTTTGACCCAACAATACCACTTCTAGTGTTATATCCCAAAGAGATCATAGAAGTGGGAGAAAGACCCATATGTACAAAAATATTTATAGCAGCCCTTTTTGTGGTTGCAAAGAATTGGAAACTAAAGGGGTGCCCATCAATTGGGGAATGGCTAAACAAGTTGTGGTAAATGAATGTAATGGAATATTATTGTGCTATAAGAAACGAGGAGGTGACGGATTTCATGATTACCTGGAGAGACTTATACAAACTGATGTTGAGCGAGAAGAGTAGAATCAGAAGAAATTTGTATACAATCACAGACATACCATATCTGTGATGACCAATTATGACAGACTGGACTCTTTTCAGCAATGCAGTGATGTAAGTCAATCCCGAAAGACTCAAGAAAGAAAGAAATGCACCATCCAGAGATATAACTAGAAAGAACTGAGCCTGAATCCTGATGGAAGCAAACTAAATGATCTTTTTCTTTTCATTGTTTGGTTTTATTTCTTCTTTACCATCTTTCATCCCACCTAGTACAATATGCCTTTGTAATTGGAATAATATCTGATATGAATGTATTTGCAGATCCTATACTGGACTATATGCTGTCGTGGGGGGAAGGGGGAGGGAAGTAAAGGAAATTTTAAAATCAAGGAACTATGGAATTGATTCTTGTTAACCGAAACTAAACTAATAAATTAATAAAAAAAAAAGAAAAAAATTTACATTGTCATGTCTTGCCTTGTTGAAGCCAAAAATAAATCTGAGTTGTCATAATAATGGCTGAAGAAGGGATAGAATAAAATAAATCCACCATCAGAATTATTTCCTCCCCATCCAATACCTATTTCAAAGGACTAAGAGATAATCTTGCTAATGCACTACTCTATCATCCACACTGACCTGCTGGAAAATCTTCTATGACCTTTCATTTACCAGTGGTTAAAGTGCTTAGCCTTAAGCCACAATATTTCTTCAACCAAAATTGCCAACCTCCTCTCATACTACTGTTATTCATGTAGTCAGCTGAGGCAAATATTCATCAAATTTCCAACCTCCATGACTTTGGCTTCATCATCAAACATGCCTACAGTTCTCTTCCATAGCCCTTTGTCCCTTTCAAAATCCTACCTATACTTAAAGCATTGGTTCTTACATGACACCTTAAATATTACATTAAGTTTTCTGTCATCTATTCAACTGGAAGCAGTTTTACCCTTTTCTGATCTGACTTTACAGGATGATATTTAAACCTTTTGTAAAAATGCAGACCCATTGACTATCCTACCCAAGTAATAGTAATTGCCTGGTTGGGAAACATATTTCATTGGTTCAAACAATCAGAACAGAGTGTGAACAGGGCTTATATCCTTTGAATCGATCAAAGTGGTAAAAAAAAATGTATAAATGGGTCAAAACCCTGACAAGAGGGAGAGATTCAGGGGAGACCTTGGATCTATCTTGGAATTCCAGAACATTCCTGAGGGAAAAAGTAAAGGCTGAACTGAATTTAAGAATTTAATTATCAAAGATGGTCATAGTTCTGCAAGTATCTCAGAACAAAAGACTCAGGCTATGGTGTATAAAAAGAACAGGCTTACCCTTTTCCCAAATTCCCCTCTCAAGGCTTGTTTAATCAAAGCCACTATAGTACAATCAATTGATTTATCATTCAAATGGTCCCAGAAAACTGAATTTTGCCTCAACCACAAAGAGATCATGGATTAACTAGAGGTAGAAATAAAGCAAAGTTAGGCAGAGAGCCCAGACTTGCTGCCTCAATATAAGGAATATTTTGGAGCTCATAGAGATTGTGACCAAAGTCAGAACTTTTTATCTAAAGTTTAAAAAGTTGAAGAATAAACAATCACATGAATTTTAAGGACCATGATATCTCCTGGACTTAAAACAAGCTAATTATCATAATGTGTGTTACACTTGTAAGACTTTTACCACATTGTACCTTTAATTATAAGTTTTATGCAGAGTCTGTCAAAATAGGAACTGGATGGGCAGGAGATAGTTCTGGTGATCAATTTGTTTCATCCTATCCATTCTTAAGTCATTATTATTATAACTAACATTTATATTTGACCTCAAGAAGGTAAGACATATCAATATAACTTTGTGAGAAATATAATTGTGATGGAATACTACTGTGCCATAAGAAATGATGAACTCAATGGTCTTAGAAAAAACATGGAAAGACTTGCATGAAATAATGAAGAGTAAAATGAGCAGAACCAAGGGAACATTATATACAGAAACAGCAATATTCCTTTAAGAACAACTTTGGGGGTGGCTAGGTGGCGCAGTGAGTAGAGTGCCGGCCCTGGAGTCAGAAGGACCTGAGTTCGGATCCGGCCTCAGACACTTAACCCACACAAACAAAAACCTAGCTGTGTGACCTTGGGCAAGTTACTTAACCCCAACTGCCCTCCAAAAAGCAAAAAAAGAAAAAAAGAAAAGAACAACTTTAAGTGAATAAGTTTTTTTGACTATTATAAATACCCAAATTAACTATAAAGAACACATGAAAAAGATGCTATCTACATCCCAAGAAAGAGCTAATACATAGAAGTATGTATAGGAGAATTATATAGACATGTATATATGTATACATGCATGCAGTATTTATTTTAATGGTAGCCATCTCTAGGGTAGGAGTGGTGAGAAGGGGAAGAAAAAAAGGGGGGAAAGAAATTTACATGATATTTGTGTTGTATATTTGAAAGGAATAGCAAGTTGTGTATAGTAGATTTACAGTTTCATGTGCATGAACAGTTTCATCATTTTTATTGTACTATGTTGTGGAAATGCTTGTTTTATTCCATAAATTAAAAAAAATAAAATGAATTTTACAAAGAGAGGAACAATTAATCTTTGGCCCTACCCTTTTTTTCAGAATATAGCACATTGCTTTAAACATAGAAAGTAGTCATTAAAAGTGTCTTGAATACATGCCTGCTTTGATGAATGGTCAAATTAATTCTGCTGACACTTCTCTAAAGGCTATTTACATAACAGTAGTCTCACAAAGGCATCTTTCATGGGTTCTTCAACATGGATGATGCTCTCCAACTTGCCCAGTCACCACTGGAATGAAGAATGGGCTTGCTTCCATGCTTCTTAGCAAGATGTTTTCAGAGATGTTGTCAGATTCCTTCAACAAAGACAAAAAGTCCACCTACCACACTGAAGATAAATAACTTAACTTGAAAAGGCTACAAGCCAATGCTAAAGTGGAGGGAAAGTTGTTGCATGACTTTTTGTCGGTGGATGACTGTGCACCCAATGCAACCTCTGAGGCTGAGATGCAGCAAAGTATGAATCAAATCTCTGCTGCTTGTGCTAATTTTGGCCTAATAAATAACACTAAGAAAACAAAGATTCTCCACCAGCTATCACCATCCCTTCCATACATGGAACTATTGGTTGTAGAAAAAAATGAAGAAATTTTGAATGCTATGGATAAGTAAACTTCAGGGATATACACATAGATGACGACATTGCCCCACAAATTACTAGACCTACCATGGTGTTTGGGAGGCTCCAAAAGAAAGAATGGAAGGGTGGAATAGAAGAAGCATTTGGCTGCATACCAAACTAAAGGCCTACAAAGCCATTGCAATGACTTCATTGGTGTATGCCTGTTAAACCTGGACAATCTACCTGCACCAAGCCAGGAAATTGGATTGCTTCCATTTGAATTGTCTTAGGAAGATTCTGAAGATCATCTGGCAGGATAAGGTACCAGACACTGAAGTCCTTTCTCAAACTGAACTGTCAAGCATTCAAATTCTACTGCAGAGTCTGTAGCTCCAATGTCTTGACCATGTTGTTCAAATGCCAAATATATGTTCCATGATAACTTTAGTATATATTTAAAAGGGATAGCAAGTAGAACACAATAGATTTGAAGTTTCATGTGAAATCATATTTTTAAAAGTCTACTATACTATGGAAATGTTTGTTTTCTTTCATAAATTAAAAAACCCTAAAAGTCTATTTTATTGAGAACTCACACAACTCAAGCTCTCAGAAGAAGTGATATAAACACACTCTCAAGGTCTCTTAGAAGAACCTTGGAATTGATTGGGAGATATAGGAGGCACTGGCACAGGGACAAAAAGCAGAATTGCAATAGCTCAAAAAAAATAAGACATGCAGATTTAGACATATTCACTCCAAATTTTCATATGTACTATTCTTGCCCAACCTGTGGCATAGCCTTCCTAGCTCATACTGGTCTAATCAGCTACATACATACTCTACCTTGATCCCCACATAGTGGAATGATTTTGGGCCTCCTTGAGCAGAGACAAAAACCAATGCCATTGACTTAACAGTGCTGAGAAAACTATTTGACCAGTTTACTTTTCCTTCTACTTTCAATTGTTTTCAAAGACTACTTTAATTCCACAAGATGAGTGGTAAAAAGAACAGAATGAAGATTGATCAAAAGTGTTGCAAATTATTAACAATTGTATGAAAGAATGCACAAATAATGAAAGCAGGGAAAATGGGGTCGACTTGCCCAAGGTAACACAGCAAGTAAGTGTTAAATGTCTGAGGTAAAATTTGAACTCAGGTCCTCCTGACTCCAGGGCTGGTGTTCTATTCACTGCTCCACCTACTGCCCCCTAGTGGCACTAGTAATAAAAGAAATTCAATTTAAACAACTAACACTAAGGTTTTACCTCACACCAAAATGAGAAAAGATGAAAATAGTCAATATTGGAGGAGTTATAGACAGGTACATTAATGACTTTTTGGTAGAGCTACAAATTAGCACAGACATTCTGTAAGGCAATGAGGGATTATGAAGTTAAAGTGACTGCCTTCTCCTCCTTGATACACTCTTTTCTCTAAGTTTTTAGAACATCACTCTCTCCTGCTTCTTGTCCTATATATCTGACTGCTTTTTTGTCTTCTTTGTTGGATCCTCATCCAGATCAGACTCCTAGGTGTCCTTCTGGGCTCTTCTCTGGGTCGTCTTCTCTTCTCCATCTATACTACTTCACTTTGTGATTCCATTAGCTTCAGTTAACTTAATCACCATTTCCATGTTAATGATTCCCAGATCTACCTATCTGGCCCTGCAGTCTCACATACATAGCTGCTTTTCAGACATCTCAAAATGAATGGTTGGTAGACAACTTAAACTCAATACATTCAAAATAGAATTCATTATCTTTCCTCCTAAATACTTGTTACCCATCTTCCACATTTTGTATTATTATGGAGAGCAACAGCATCTCTTTCAACCCTCAGGCTCACAACCTAGAAGTCATCCTCAATTCCCCACTATCTATAATCCTCGATATCCAATACATCAACAAAGTCTGTCAATTTCATCTTTTCAACATCCCCTGAATATACACTCATATCTTTTGATACTGCTACCACTCTGTTCCAGGGCCTCATCATCTCATGTTTGGCCTATTGTGATAGCTTGCTCATGGGTCTATCTTCCTTAACTCTCTCCCCATTCCACTCCATCCTCCATTTAGCCACCATAATGATTTTCCTTAAGCATAGGTCAAATTATGTTACTTACTACTCAATAAATTCCAGTAGCTCTCATTCACCTCCAGGATCAAATACAAATTGGCAAGCGCAACCCTTACTTTTCTAGTCTTATTAAACTTTTTGCCGTTCCACATAGTCTTTAATTGGTAACACTCGCCTCCTGTCCATTCCACGAATGAGACTCTTCATCTTTTGACTCCAGACATTTTATCTGATTGTTCCCTATGTCTGAAATCTCTCCCACCTCACCTTTATTCTTGGATTCTTTTGAAGTCTCAGCTAAAACCACGCCCTCTAAAGGAAGCCTTTCTCAGTTGGAGTTGTTGTTCAGTCATTTTTTTTTCAATCATGTCTCACCCTTTGTGGCACTGTTCAGGGTTTTCTTGGCAGAGATACTGGAACAGTTTGCCCTTTCCTTCTCCATCTTATTTTACAGATAAGGAAACTGAGGCAAATAGGATAGAGTAACTTATCCAGGGTTACGAAACTAGTGTCTGAGACCAGGTTTGAGCTCACCAAGATGAGTCTTCCTAACTCTAGGCCTAGCCCTTTATCCACTATGCCACCTAGCTGCCCCCAAGCCTCTTATGATCCCCTTTAATTCTAGTGCCTTGCCTCTCACTTATTTCCTATTTAACAAACATATGTCTTGTTTGAGTAAATTTCTTTGCTTTTTGTCTCTTCCATTAGATGTGAGCTCCATGAGGGCATGAACTTATTTTTGTATCTCCAACACTTTGCATGTAACTTGGTACATAGTAGAGCCTTAATAAATGTTGATTGATTGACTGATTAACCAAATTATCCATATATAACACAGAGATTCCACTGCCAGGCATCAGAAAAACAGACCAATTGTGAGTAAAGGTAGGAAATCGGTAACTGCTTCCCTGATAATAACAGATTTGGAAGAGAACAATCCTAAATATCATATTTTCCCTTTAGAATGACTGGGGCAAGAGCAATTTTCTCCAGCAGGAGCTCCCTACATTTATGAAATTTCAGATTTACTCAATTGAATGTGCTCAGTTTTAATAATTAATCACATATGCCAATTCCAGAGTATATTGTGTTAAAACTAGTCCAGATGAAAAATAGAGGTAGAGACAGTTGATGCCCATCATCTGTGGCACCTATGAGCAGCAAATTGGCCATCCCATCCTCTCTTGGCACATTTGATGTCACGTAATAGGTGTTTTATAAATATTGACTTGACTGACTGAAGGTATCCCCCTATCTGTGTCTTCAGTTTTCTTTTCTTCTCTCTTTACATTCCCTTTCTAAGTGAATATTTCTGTTCTCCCGTGGGGTTAAAATCACGTCCATATAAACAGTTCCAATATACACATCCTGGGCTCTCCTAGGCACTAGTCTTAGCTAGCCTCTCCATCAGAATGCCCCACTGTCATCTCATAGTGATCATTTCCAACTATAACTCACTTTCTTTGTCCTACTCTGTTTCAAGATTTATTTTTCTGTGTAGAGGACCACCATCTTTATAAGCAGAATTTATGCTCAACAAAGGTAGGGAATATTTTTCCCTTTGTATCTTCCCACTGCCAAATATAATGCTTGGGAAGTGGGAACAGTTTAAAATTGGATATGGGAAGTGAGAGATAGTGAGGGATTAAGTATGGCTCCCAGGTTGTGAGCCTGAGGCACTGGGATGATGGTGTTGTCCTCTCCAATGATAGGGAAGGTGAGGGATAGGAAATAAGTTGGATATGTCAGACTGGATGTTATCAGAGAAGTTGGGGCAGGATAGGTAGATTTGAGGATCATCAGCAAAGAGATGATTATTAAATCCATGGAAATTGTTGACATCATCAAATTCAGTAATAATGAGGGGAAAAGAGAAGAGGGTCCAAGACAGGATCTTGAATGGCATTTATGAGTAAAGGGCAAGATCTGGGATAGGATATATTCAAAGAAGAGAGAGAAGGAGAGGACAAGAAATGGGAGAATGATGTTCCAAAAACCTAGAGAGAAGACAGTATGAAGAAGGAAAGAGGGATCAATGATAATAATGGCTGCAGGAAGGTCCAGGAGAATGACATACAAGAAAAGGCCATTGGATCAGGCAACTAAGAAATCACTATATTAGATCAAATTCTAATATGTGGGGCTGGAACCAAGAACAGCTGTGTTCCCAGTCTTCATTGCAGCTCTTTGACCCATGATTAAGTGGTTTAACTTTTTTTTTTCTCTCTCTCCAAAGCTATATAATGAAAAAGACACCTGCTTCTAATATCCCTGGACAGCATAAAATGGTGAGAACTTGCAGGATAGTTTAACAATGAGCTATAACATGCATATAATTTAGTAGCACTATCAAACTAAAGGATATATATCTATATCCTACATTTAAATTTGAAGATAAACATTACTAGAGTATTTAAAAATAAACAGGTACACATAGTCTTTATTTTTCCAGTCTTTTATTTGTGTTTTTTTTTCTTTATTTGGTTTGAATGTGTGATTTCTGCTATAAATGAATGCTATAAATAAAAGAAATTTCTGCTATAAATTTCTGGCATAATGAATGTCCTAGGACACTGAAAAATTAAGTGACTTGTCCAGAGTCACCTAGCTTATAAGTGTAAATGACAAAACTTGGACTCAGGTCTCCTTCAGTCCAAAACTGTCCCTCTATACACTATGCCAAGCAATCTCTCATTTTTAAATATTTATGTTATTTTTTATTTTATATGTTGTTTATTAAAACAAAAAATAGTAGTTTTGTGTCTGCAATTTAACCTTTTAAATAATGGTATCATAATACATGTAAAAACTCCAGGATATTGTAAGGTTAAGTTAAAAGCTATTATGCAGGAAAATGCACTTTTCTGTACTACAGCAAACTCTTTTGTAACAAATTAGACTAGAAGACAGTAACATTGAATTGATTTTTAATTTGGTGACAGCCACGTGTTTAAGCAAGAAGAGTCATTTTTATTAAAAAATTTGTAGCTTTAGAATTTAGTTCCAAACACACTCTGCTTCCTGTTGTGTAGAGGAGCAAAGAATAACCTAGCTGGGCTGTGACTTATCCTATGACTCCAGACAATGAGCAGCAAAAGGACTATTAGCAATACTGTCCTGACTCCAATTCCTGTGTTCTTTCAGTTATACTGGGCTGCCTGTCATTTCAACTTGCGAATTGTCTATTTGTTATACAAACAATTTTTCACTATTTTTATGACTGTTTAGCACTTGAGACCAGGTATTCCTGACTCTGGGCTCCACATTCTTTCTATTTTACCATGCTGATAGATGAGGAGGAGGAGATAAAGAAGTGGGATGTTGGTGATATCTATTGCTTCAATTTTTAAAGTTCCTTGCTTATTTTATCTCAATTGATCCTCACAACAACCCTTTGGAATTTGGATAATATGGAATTCCATATTTTACCGATGGGGAAGCTGAGGCTGAGAGAGCTTAACTTGCTTGTCCAGAATCAAACAAGTAGTAAGTATCTGAGACAGAATAACAACTCAGAGAGGAGGCAGGATTTGAATTCTAACTGAATCAAAGCTGAGGGCTCTGCCCTCTGTGCCAACTAGCTGCCAATGACTCTCAGTCGCTAGTATTATCACAATTTTACAAATGAAGCCATTAAGTCTGAATGATTATCTTGTATCCAAGGCATAATAAAAACCCTTATCTGTCTTCCCTAAATCCAAGTGCTTGCCACTTCAGGTTGTCTCTCTATACACAAATTAAACTACTGACCCATTGAGGGAAAATTAATAGTTTTGAATGTGGAATTATTCCAAAACCATTTCCTTAAGATACTAAGGAACCAGCGGGATTTCTGATTTTACTTTATCTAGATAGAGAATTGGAGCTTGTTTCCTTTCACAACCCATTTATTGCTATTCAGTCATGTCTGATTCTTCATGAATTGTGGACCATACTGTCCATGAGATTTTCTGGCTTTATTATGAAAGATACTGGAATACTTTGTCATTTCCTTCCCCCGTGGATTAAAGCAAACGGAAGTTAAGTGAGTTTCCCAGGATCATACAGCTAGTAAATGTCTGAGGTTGAAATTGAATCCACGTTTTCCTGAAGTCAGGCTCAGTGCTCTATCCACTGAGCCACCTAGCTGCCTTTCACAGCCCATAGAACAGGTTCTGTTTCCTCACCTCTCCGTGATTTCATTCTTTGCCTTCATTGTTGTTGCTAATTCTCAGTCCTTTCCCAAAATGCACTGAATTGATGATCAAGCATAAGGACACTTGGGATATATATATATATTTTTGGGGGGGGGGTTCACTTAGCTCCTACAAGAAATATGGGAAACAGTTTTATTGCCATGCTCTGCTCCAGGATATGGGGAGAGAAGAGACCAAATACAGTGAGCCAAAAGGGATATCAGTTGGTACACAAATGAGCTGAGAGAAAAGAAGAAAAGAAAAGCTTAGGTAAATGGATCCAAAGAGCAGGCTTCAAAGGAGCTCTGGGTTGTTTGCAGACTGTCAGGTTGCAAAGACCCAGTGAGGCTATTTAAGCTTACCTGTAAATTGGTTGTTGTGAATCATGCTGATTTGGGGGAGCTGTCCAATGTACTTCAACAATTCACTAATTTTGTTGAAGATGGTGTCCAAAGTGGGATTTTCTACAAAAGTCCTCAATCTTCTCTCTTTTTAAAATTCCATTTCCCTCCCTTTCTGTTTCTACATCTTTTGCAAACATCTGGCTATTTTAAATCTCAAAATTCACATTCTCTCTCTCTCTTTTTTTTACTTCACTTTTATTCTTACCCAAAGGCATTTGTTAAATATTAAACTGCTAAATATCCAAAAAGTTAAAAAAAAAAAACTATTGAAAGGGGAGAAAAAAGGCACCACTGATGTAAATATTGGCGATGTTGTCCAATCTTTCCATTTTCTTAAGAGATGAAGTTTAATCCCGCTCCTCTTCTCTCTAAAAATGAGAATTGGTATCCTGAGATGTAGGTCTCATAAAAATTACAGTAGTTGCCTTAGCCTAAATAGAGTTAATTAAAAGCTTGTCTACACCACAGGTCCTCCTGTCTGAATAGTGCCGGTCGATGACGAAGAATCAATCAGCTGGGGAGTTTTGTTTTTCCCCCTTTGTTCATAAACTTACAAATAATCAATGGGCAAATCGATCTCCTGCTCAGCGAGGGGTTTCTAATCGACTGCTTCTTTGGGCGAAAGGCAAATGACCTTGGGGAAGGAGAAGGAACAAGCCTTGGAGGCTCCTCTGGAGCCATGCTCGAATTTCCCCTGGGTGAGGAGGGGCGGATTTCGTTTCGGTGCCAGGGTGCTAGCAGGGTCGCTGAGGAATACGAGCGAGGATGGGGGCCGTCCAACCTATGTCCTGACCTATGTCTCTAGTTCCTCCCGGATGTCCACTGCTCTCCCTAAGCTTGAGGCACGCGGAGACAGAGCGGAGGGGGAGAAATGTCTCGTCCTTCATTGCGAGGATAGCAACTAAGCCTGCTTTAGGGGAGGGGGACAGAGGGTTTCACTGCCGAAGAACCGACGGAGAGAGCTGTTTGCGGGGGGGGGGGGGTGGGCCAGAGAAAGACGGCTCCAACAGCGACTCTGGGGAATGCGAGCTAGGCTCCCCCAGCATGATTACTTAGGCGAATGGAGGTCTTGTCTTTCAGCCCGCCTGGCTCTGGGAGACAAGGTCAACATTTCCCAGTGACCCCTGGCGGGCAGGTCCCCTCTTCAGGACCTCATTAAAAGCATCCAGGCACTTGTCTCGCATCACTTGGCAGCCTGGGGGTGGTCGAGTAGGAGTCAGGCCTCTGGCTAGAGAATATCTTCTCCCTTTTCTCACTTGGAAAAAGCCAGCACGCAGCTCTTAAGCCAGCAATTCCAGAACCAGGAGCAGAAGAGCCTAACACATCTCGGGGCTGGGGAACCAGAGTGGAAAAAGTAGCATAGGAACAACGGCGGGAAAAATTCTGGGGTTCTCTGTCAAAGACCTCTTCTGCTCTGTGCAGTGGAATAGTCCCAGATCCTGGACCAGTCTATGCTTCACTCCAGCGGGCTTCAGGCTTGTCTGCTCCCATCAGCTTTAGGAGCAGGGATATTTGCCAAGAGTCCTCGGTGCAACTAATCCTGTTGTCTGCTCTGGGATCAATCTCCATGGCCGCTTGCTCCAAGGCGAGGCTGGGAGTGGGTCTGGGGCAGTAGCAGGCACGCCGAGCGCCAGTCTTCGCATCTCTTCGGGACCAACGGTCAGGCATCTCAGTCCGCGGCAAGCTAGCCCAGCAGCACCCTTGGGGGCAGGACTCCATGAGAGGGCGCCGCCGCAGGGTCCACTGCCGTAGATGAAGCGCCAGGACGCTTTCGTGGACGCCGCGGTGCTGGACTTCGTGGCCGATCTCTCCCTGGTGGCCCCTGGAGGCCCTCTCCTCTATGACCTTACCCCCGGGAGCTCTCTGGGGGAGCGGGCCCTGGCCCTCGGAGGGAACATGGCCCGGGGCTTGCAATCCTACGAGGAAGAGGACGAGGGGGGAGAGGACGAAGAAGACGAAGAGGAGGGGGGAGATGGAGAAGGGGAGGGAGATGGAGGCGAGGAAGCGGAGCCCCTACGGGGCGCCTCGCTGCTCCTGGGCCGCCCCAAAAGGAAGAGAGTGATAACCTTGGCCCAGCGACAGGCGGCCAACATCCGGGAGAGGAAGAGAATGCTGAACCTCAATGAAGCCTTCGACCAGTTAAGGAAGAAGGTGCCCACCTTCGCCTACGAGAAGCGCCTGTCGCGGATTGAGACCTTGCGCCTGGCCATAGTCTACATCTCTTTCATGACTGAGCTGCTGGCCGGCTGCGAGAAACGGGAGTCGAACCAGGGAGCCCGGCCTTAGTGGGAGGGAGCTCCCGGACAGGAGAGGGTTGCTGGCTGAGAGCTGAGGGGGCCGCCTCGGCTGCCCAGGCAGACTGAAAGGGCGACTTCCTGGATCGAGAATGAACGCACCCGGGAAACACTTCTGGATCACCTGCCTCACCCCCGTAACCGCCCTTCTCCCCAAAGCCTAGCTTGCCCCGAAATTGTAGAGACTGTAGATTTAATATATGCAAATATCTCCCTAACTGGTGTCGGGAGGAGGGGGGCCCTTCTCCCTAGCCTTGGAGCGGGGCTGCTTCAGGAGAGCATTGGGAGACTTTTTTGCACAGGCCCAGTCATCTGGACAGGGACTGGAGGATAGAAAGTCTGACGGGTGGGCTGCAGCTGGGGCCTGAGCTCCGCCATTCGTTCTGAAGTCTCGCCTTTTCTCTGAGTTTCGTGCAACTAAATAATAAATACTCCCGTTTGCTTCTCCTGAAGCCTTACCAGTTGATGGTGTGTGGCCGCTGGCAGAGGGAGAGGGGAGAACACGGGCTTTCCCAGACGGGAAACACAAGGTTGGGGGTTAGGGACTAAGGTGATTATGCAGAAAAAGGGAGGCCAATTCAGTGGGTTGGGTCCAGTCTGGCAGAAGCTAGACACGATCATATATCAGGTGCCCGCTGGAGCAAACCGGCTGATAGAAGCAATGTGAAAAAAGGAGGGACAGCAAAAGAGAATCTCTCCTCAAGGAGAGAAGGGTGTCCAGGAAGGCGGGTGAGGCAGGGAAATCAATTCGAATCAGCTTGGAGACCAGAAGACGGGATAGAGGGGTAAAGGGTCGGTAAGGTTTGGAAGCAGGCTCAGCATCAGGGCCCAGATAACAGGCTCCTGGATCGAGTGGAAAGAGCCCAGGATCTGTAGTCCAAGAACCTCTCACATTGGTTGGAGCCTGACCCCAAATGTTATGAACCTAGACAAAGAGTTTTCTGTCTAAGGGTTTCAGGTGCAGCATCCCTGAGCCTCCAGTGTTGCACTAGCTTATCTCTAAGGTTTCTCCTGACTCGGAATCTTCCATCCATTAAGATCTGTATGATCTTTCTTTGCTAGCTCTAGGCAGTTAAACTTCCCTAGCAGGTGACATGTAAAAGTAACAGAGCAGGAACTAGCTCTTCCTTGCCCCAACCCTGCCATATTCCACTTATTCCTGAGAACTCCATCCCTTTCTTTACCCCACCCCCATCACCACAAGGAAGAGTGTTACTCAGAACAGATCTCTTGGAAACATTTTGGAGTGTGTGTTTCTGTGTCAGTATCTGTCTTCTGTTACTGACTGTGTGAGACTAGTAGAGATAGAGATATAAGAAGGCAGAGAAAGGCAGAGAGACAGATGCTCAGGTCATGGGGAGACTGAAACAGAAACAATGAGATTCTGAGTCAGATATAGAGAAACAGACAGAAACAGAGATAGAGGCACAAAGAGAGCACGGACTGGCAACCAGCTACATCTCTTGCTCAGGGCTGGCTGCTGCGACCTGGAAAGCCTCAGTCTCCAGGAGCAGTCACCTTCACTGTCCCCACCCCAGTCAGGGGAACAGCTGGGACATACAGGGTGAGAAGAAACCATACTGTGCCTCCCCTCCCCCATCATCTATCCTGTCATCCTCAGTCTATTATAAGCCTTGGGATTTCAGAGCTGCTCTGAATTGGACCCCTCCAGGAGCGGAAACCCAAAGCTTAAGAGCCTGAAAGTATCTGGGAGATCAGTTAATCCAAAAGACAGCCTCACTTTACAGATGAGGAAGCTAAAACCCCAAACTCAGGGAATATGGAGGCAGTGTCAGAGGGGTGTAATGGGGTATGTGTGTGAGGGGTGTAACTTGACCCAAGATCACACGGGTAATAGTCAAGACTTGAACCTAGAATGTCTGTGACTTCACAGTCAACACCCTGCTACTACCTCACTTTCACATCAGTGTGGATACTTTTGTTCTGTCCCTTTTGGGCTTCAGATTCTTCTTCCAATAAAGTCCTGAGGGTTTCAGGGTTTAGATTTTCCTTGCCAGAACTGAATGAAGCAATGGGTTATTTGGAGGTTCCAGGAGAACAGATCCTAGAACTTGGATGTAAGTACAAATGATTTTTAGGGAACAACTCTTTTTGGGTTAGGGTTAGTATGGTTATGGTGTATTACACCAACAACTTAACAAAATACTGGCTGTGCCACTTATTAGGTGTGTGACCTTTTGTGAGTCACTTCCCTTAATCTATTTATTACTTAGTTCCCAATTCTATAAAAGGAGAGGTTTGGGATAGATGATCTCTAAAGTCCCTATGATACAGAATGGATGGCTTCTAGTCATGATATCCTGTGTTTCTATGCTATGGATTATTTATTTTTCACCATCAATGATAGCTTGTATTCTAGAATACAGAAAATTGATGAACATCATCATCATGGCCTTGTGTATTATGTGAGAAGCTATCTGCATAGCTGCTTTGTTCCTTTCCTTCTATTTTGGTTGACCTGTTGGTTGACCTCACTAACTCGAAGAGTTCAAAGATTAAAAAATATCAACAATAATAGAGATACCAAGTATTTCTCCTATCCCCACTGAGAGGAATTTTTGAACATTCCCCTCTAGCCCCCTTTGTCTTATGACTAAAGGAGTCAGATCCCTTTTGATTTATGCATTGAAAATATAGTATCTTGAAATACAGTATCTTGAGATAGTTTTCATTCAAAGATAGAGTTTTTACCTTATGAGAAATTGAGTACATGGGAAATTGAATAATGAGGACAATGAGCTGAATAGCAACAAGAGCTCTGAGGGGAAAAAGAAGAAGAAAATGATAGATTTTTAGAAGTTGGGATTTTAGAATGAGGTTTTTCTCTGAGAAATCTAGAAAATGTTGAAGATTTTAAAGTGTTTTTTCACTTATCTCTCTTCCTTTTTGAGGTTTCTTCTTTGCCTGTTCCCACTTTTCTTTTCATTCTCTGTCTCCTACTAGAAAATTTATTAATCTTTGAAACTTCAGGGAAACTATTTGAATTTTTGTTCAGTTTCAGGAAAGAATTTTTCCCCTCTTTATGTTTAATGCAAAGGGAAATGTTCCCAATAATTAGAGCTATCTAAAAATGGGAGGTTCTAGCAGCAGCTGGGTGCTAGGTAGCCCAATGGCTAGATATGTTGCAGAGATGATTCTTATTCAGGGGTAATTTAGGACTTCAAGTCATCTGGTGGCACTTCCAAATCTGAGATTCTTTAATTTTGTGATTCTGCTAATATAAATATAGGATGATTTTTCATTGATTTTGCTTTAAGTTTTGCAAATAACATTAGAAAATATATAAAAATTGAATTATAGGGGCGGCTAGGTGGCGCAGTGAGTAGAGCCCTGGCCCTGGAGTTGGAAGGGCCTGAGTTTGGATCTGGCCTCAGACACTTAACACACACAAACAAAAGCCTAGCCGTGTGACCTTGGGCAAGTTACTTAACCCCAATTGCCTTCCAAAAAGCAAAACAAAAAACAAACAAAAACAAAACAAAACAAAAACTGAATTATATATGCCTAGCCTAATAGGAAAAGAATGACAGGAATGTGTGCTATGTTTTAATTTTTCTCTTAGATTGTTCTTTTAAAATATAGGCAATGAGAAAGAGTATTACTAAGGTTCTCCCATCAGCCTTCATTCAGTCTCTGCAATTTCTAATGAAATAAACCACTCCAGGGAATTTCCTCTCAACCTAGCTATACCTTAATTCTTTATCTTTTCCATAGGGCTAATTTTATTACTTCCCTCTTTGAAGATACATTGAGTTTCTTTTCAGTTAGATTGAGTGAATTGCTATCAGGGGATTTGAAAGCATAAAAATAATCTGTGGGAATCCTAAAGAGAGAAAGACTAAATCCAGTATGAAAAAGTAGATGACTAGCTGACCTCAGAATCAGGAAAATAAGTACTCCAAAACAGCCTCGGACAAAGCTTTATGATTGACTCCGGAAAAATCACGACTGTCCCAATGCCCTCAGATAATTGATGAAGACCTGCAGAGAAAGGGTTGCAGAGAAAGGACTGATTTGAATTGGTGGTGGTAGTGACCTCATCATGACCTCCTTTTACCAATATGGTACCAAAATCTGCAACAAGGTTCTCCAATACATCAGCAATTTATACTATCATTAAGGGTCAGATAATTGCTCTTAAACTTAATGTGCATTATCCAGAATGATGTTTAGCTTCTTTAGATCAAGTCCAAAGTGCATTAAAGAGAGGTTAGCCTCACAATTACATATCTCTACAATACAGGCCAACTAGTGGGCACAGTGAGATGAAGTACCAGACCTGGAGTCAGGAAAACTCAGCTTCCTGAATCCAAATCTGGCCTCAGACACTCATTAGCGGTGTGAGCCTGGGCAGGTCAATTAACCATGTTTCCTCATCTGTAAAATGAGCTCGAGAAGGAAATGGCAAACCACCCCAGTATTTTTGCTGATAAAACTCCAAATAGGGTCCAAAAGAGTAAGACACAGCTAAAAATGACTTAACAACAACAACAAATAGGGCAGATAGTATGAATATCAAATATAATTTATATTCCAATGCTTCAATGGAGATAGAATTTCATCCAGGGGGGAGTATTGTTTCCGTAAGTATAGATCACAACCAGCTTTCTTATCCTGTGCAATTTGTGTCCATATTTTCTCTTAGAAAAGTAAATCCAAGATAATATAAGAGGTTCATTCCTTCAGTCCTTTTTGTGGGCATCAGGGCAAAGCCAGGACTCTCAGAAACTAGTCTCTCACCTACCTCCTTCTCTGAAGAAAACATTCTTAGATGGTTTCACTTCCTTTGCTTTGTTTTGGATTGAAGTCCTGTTATCTGTTTTTCGTTTGTCACAACCATATCAATATTGGCAGGATCAGTTCATCCAGCAGTATGCCAAATGTTCATAGAAAAATGATTTCACATTCAGCATATAAATAATTAAATTAATGTTATTAGATTGTCTAGATTGTTAACTCTGTGAAAGCAGGGACTATTTTCTTCCTTCTTTCCCTCCATCCCTCCCTTCCTCCTTCCCTCTTTGCCTCCCTCCCTTCCTCCCTCCCTCCTTCCTTCCTTCCCTCCATTCTTCCTTCCGTCCTTCCATCCTTTCCTTCCTCCCATCCTTTCTTTCCTTCCTTCCATCCTCCCTTCCCTCCCTCCCTTCCCCTCTCCCTCCCTTTCTTCCTTCCTTCCTTTCCCTCTTTCTTTCTTTCTTTCTTTCTTTCTTTCTTTCTTTCTTTCTTTCTTTCTTTCTTTCTTTCCTTCCTTCTTTCTTTCTTTCTTCCTTCTTTCCTTTCTTCCTTTCTTTCTTCCTTCCTTTCTTTCTTTCTGTCTATCTTTGTATCTCCAGTCTTAGGACAGTGCTTGGCACAAAGTGGATGCTTAATGTCAGTTAACTGGTTGGTTTTTTCATATTGTCTATCTTCTTTTCTGCCAGCACACCACCATCACTGTAGTAAAATGGAAAAGCATTTTTTATTAAAGCCTTACCACGTGCCATATGCTGAGATACAACTAGAAAAACAAAACAATACCTGCTGTAAATGAACTCATAATGTGTCAGAGAAGAGAAAATATAGAAGGGTTCAGAATCTGTAGAAGCACTACAAATAGACACAGGCTGAGGGACTTTTTTGCTTCGTTTAATGAGTCACCACAACCAAATAGCCCATCTTGTAGCTTCCTATGTTCTGGAGGTATGACTTTTCTTATTTAGCTGCATTTTGTTTCTCAAATGGAAGAGATAGATTGTCCTCTAGCATTATTTGCAATTTGGGAGGTCCTGGACAAACATCTGCTTTGCTAATATAGCTTTGGAGAGCACATTGTGTGGGGACATCAGACTAGGGATATATGGAAAATAATCAGAAATCTCTGAGATACAAAGAGAACAAATGACATTCTGAAGATCATATAACAAATCATTGCCACAACATGGACTACAGGATGGGTTTTGACCAAACTTAAGGCCAGTATCCAAATCCTCCCAGCCCCACTTATTCTGATGAGCCTTCCCAAGATGGAGGAATTTCAATGGAGTTCCCTGAGTTCCATCTCTCCATGGAATCTGGGCGTTTACAATTTTGAAAAAAAAGAAAATATACTATTGATGACTTATTTCTATAATGTTTTAAGGTTTGCAAAAGTGTTTTCCTCACAATGGCTCTGTGATGTAGGTCGAATGAAATTCTTATCCCTTTGTGATAGGAGAAGAAATAGAGTCTCAGAATGCAAAAAGCAACTTCCCATTGTTACATAGGTAGAAAATCTAAATGCAGGATTTTCAGAACAGGGGATCAAACTGGGTTCCCTATCTAACAAATGTTCTGCTACAGCACACAAGTAGCTAGAGTACTAGAATTGGAATCAGGAATCGGGTCTCCTCCAGACATGCATTCAAATTCAGCCTCAACCAGATATTTACTCAATGATAATGGGCAAGTTAGTTAGCCTTTCCAAGTCTCAGTTTCTCCATCTGTAAAGGGAGGAATAATAATACCAGCAGAACCTCCCTCACAGGGTTATTTTGAGACTCAAACGGGGCTCAAAACTTTTTATAAACTTTAAAGTTATTATATATAATATAATATATGTAATAGTGTATTATATATAATCATACACACTTGTGTCATATATGTGATTATATTATATTACACTACATTATATGATATTATATCATATCATGTCATATATATTATATATGTATATATCTATGTGTGTGTAGAGAAAGAAATAGCCAGCTATTCCTACTAGTATGATTACAATTACTACTGCTGCTGCTGCTAATACTACTATTTCTTATACCAAATATTCAAAGAGAAGACTATCACTTTGAGTACTGAAATGCAGCTGGTTCCCGATGCAAACAAGGCTATGCATAAATGTTCTTCCTGGCTATCCCAACAGCCACTTCCACTCCATCAATAGACTAATCAGAAGACACTCTCAAGCACTATTGCTTTTTCTACTACATTAGTGATTGAACTTCAACAGAGTTGTGGTATCATCAATGAGGAAACGCCCTGTAGTGTGCCTGGAAAATGCATTGGTCAACTTTTCCACACCTACTCACCTTGTATCACTCTCATTTGTGGCCTCCCACAAATTGTCCACAAAGGATCTCACTACTAGCACCCCAAAAAAAACATCATGGTAGATGGTTACTATAGTGGAGGGGAGAGAGACATAATGAGAGGGTTTTGAAGTCTGCTGCTTTGTGGACATACAACATTAAAATCCCATTTTTTTTTCACATTGCTTGGAGGCATATTTGTTTATATATTCTTTATTTTCTAAAGGCTGCTTTGGGGTTCCAAATGGTGTTCACAAAACTATCAGATTACTACTAGCATTCAGACATCCAAACCAGAAAATAAGTTCTAATTAGATCATATGTGCAAACCATTAACAAGCTTTCCACAAAAGTAAGATTAATCAGAAGTCTTTGCTACTAACAGGCAATCCTTCAATCAAATCTCTTAGTATTGAGTAATGGAATTCATGAAACACATACATCAATAATGGATCCAGGGTTCTCATAGCCCTGAGAGTGCCTGCATGGGTGTTCTGGCTAAGACCCCAATTTCTGTTCATTATCAGATGCTTCAGAATTTCCATTATAGACATGAAGTTGTGAAAAGTCTATAATTAAAGTCTCCACTGTAAAGAGTCTCCACTAAATGAAATTTGATAGGGAAGGTTCTAGCTTAATGACATATTTAAAAAATAAATAAAAGAATCTTTCAAGGATTTTCATTTCCTATATATGAAAGGTTTTAAGTATGTATTATAATCTTTGCAATTTAATTCATGCCAATATTTTTAAAATAAAATATTCAGTCATCTAAAGATGTAAATGAAATTTGTAAAAACAATAATAAAAGATAGCTGAGAGATTACTTTGGAAAGCATGGCTACCAAACAGAAGTAAGTGTATCCCTTAAAAGAAAATTAGTGTGTTGTAAAATGTGTTCTTTTTTCACATGCTTTTAGTAAAGTGTTCAGACTTTTTGTTCATCTAAAACTTGGCCCAGGTTCACTAAAAGGTTCTCTGAAGTTTGCCAACCATTTGGGTGAAGGTTGGCCTGGTTTCTGGTCATCGCCCTCTCTTCCTGTGGATACAAAGAGGTTCCAAAGCAAGAGTCAGCAGTCCTGACCATTTTGTTTTGAATTTGGGGTTTCTTTGAATTCAAAGTTGAAAAAAAGACCTGGTGGAGGAGGATGAGGGAAGGGTGGAGTACAGTAAATGGGAGGGAACCAGATATTGGGAATGGGAAAAATCTCTCCAAGCTTCCATGTCAAGTCAGCTAGCATTTATTGTGCACTTACTATGTTCCACTGTCCTAAATCCTAGAGTTACAAACAAAGACAAAAAACAGGGTCCTTAGCCTCAAGTAATCACTTTGTAATTGTTAAGACAAGGTATAAAGAGCTAGGTACATACAAGACGTATTCGAAGGAAAGAAAAGATCATCTAAAAACAAGAAAGCATTTGTTGCTGGGGGACCTAGAAAAGCCTCTTGGAGGAGGTAGAATTGAGATGAGGTTTGAAGTGGTCAGGGAAACTAAGAGGTTTAGGTGAGAGTATTCAAGGTATGATGGACAGCCTATGCAAAGGCACAGAGATGGGTGATGAAGTGTTGAGTCTGTGTAAAGGCAAGTGGTCTTCTATGGCACATAGAAGACCACAGAATGACTCTACACAGAATGTAGAGTCTCTGGAGGAGAGTAAAGTGTGAAAAGGTTAGAAAGTTAGAAAAGACTAGGTTAAAGAAAGCATTGAATGATGAGCAAAATAATTTATTTTTGATCCCAGAAGTAATGTGCAGCCACTGTGATTCAATAAGGCAGTAACATGTTCAGACATCCACTTTAGAGAAGTCACCTTGGCTGTGGAGTGGCTAATGGGTTACAGTGGAGGGAGAAATGAAGCAGGAAGTCCAGTTAGAAAGCTAATGCAGGCAGAGCCAGGATGGTGGAGTAGAAAGAGAACTTCCAAGGTTCTCTGCCCAACTCCACTTCCAAACCATGTAAAAGGTGGACTCTGAACAACTTCTGGAGCCCCAGCACCCACAGAACAGCACAGAGAAGCTAACCTCCCTCTGAGGACAGCCCAGCAGCCCTGCAGGAAGTGGCTAGCACAGCACTGCGCAAAGCTCTGGAAGCCTAGCCCAGGCCCCATGAGCCGAGGTTTTAGCCCCAGGGCGATCCAGCCAGCAGCCACCTGGAGGGACCCCAGAACACCAGCAGCTGTGGCAATTAAGATATTCCTAGGACAAAGTGAGAGGTTAGTGCCCTATGGACTTTGGGACCAGTATTTGGGGAACAGGTCAGCTTCCTCCCCTGGGGGCGAAAAGCAGCACAGAGGCCATTTTGCAGCATCAGTGGCTGCTCCAGTTCCTGGTCTGCAAACTGTAGGGAGATCCAGCAATCAGTCTGGAGATTAATCACTCTTGCTTTAACCTGCTTGGATCTGGGGAGGGGGAGGTCTGGGGTGGGTATCCAACTTGCCAGAGGGGGTGGAGGCTTTACAGAGGCCACCCAACCTCCAGAAGTTGTGAAGACCCCAATGTTTGGGATAGAAGCTCTCCTGTCTGGTGACAGAGTCCTACTGTGGCAACAAGCCCCAAAATCAAGTAATTAAGTGGCAACATGCCTAGGCAAAGGAAACAAAATTAACAGAAAAATGCAACATTAGACTACTATTTTTGGGAGCAAAGAGGATCAAAGCATGGAACAGGAGGAGGACAGTGAGGTCGGTACTCCTGCACCAAAAGCCTCAAATGAAAAGACAAGCTGGCTACAGGCCATAGAGGACCTTAAGAATCAGATAAGAGAAGTGGGGGAAAATTGGGAAGAGAAATGAGAAAGATGCAAGAAAAGTATGAAATGAGGGTCAACAGCCTGACTGAGGAAAACAACACCTTAAAAAATAGACTAACTCAAATGGCAAAGGAGGCCCAAAAGGGCAATGAGGAGAAGAATGCCTTAAAAAGCCAAATTTGCCAGATGGAAAAAGAATCTCAAAAGCTCACTGAAGAGATTCATTCCTTCAGAGTTAGACTGGAGCAAATGGAAGCTAGTGACTTTATGAGAAATCATGATGCTGTTAGATACAAATAAATGAAAGAATAGAAGGCAATGTGAAATATCTCATGGGTAAAACCACTGACCTGGAAAATAGATCCAGGAGAGATAATTTAAAAATTATTGGACTACTTGAAATCCAGGATCAAAGAAAGAACCTAGAAATCATCCTTCAAGAAATTCTCAAGGAAAATTGTCCTGATGTTTTAGACCCAGGGGGGAAATAGAGGTTGAAAGAATCCACAGATCACCTCCTAAAAAAGATCCCAAAAAGAAAACTCCTAGGAATATTATAGCCAGGTTCCAGAATTCCCAGATCAAGGAGAAAATACTACAAGCAGCTAGGAAGAAACAATTTCAATATTGTGGAAACACAATCAGAATAGCACAGGACCTGGCAGCATCTACACTGAGGGATTGAAGGGCATGTAATATCATATTCCAGAGGGCAAAAGAGCTGGGATTAAAACCAAGAATCACATACCCAGCAAAACTGAGTATCATATTTCAGGGGAAAATATGGTCATTCAGTGGAATAGAGGACTTTCAAGCATTCTTGAGGAAAAAAACCAGAGTTGAATAGAAAATTTGACATTCAGACACAAGAAGCAAGAGATGCTTGAGAAGGTAATCAGAGAAAAGAAATCAAAAGGAACTTATCAAAGTTGAACTATTTACATTCCTACATGGAAAAACAATAACAGTATCTGATGAAACCTTCCTCATTATGAAAATAATTGAAGAAGGGTATATGGGCATATGAATACATATGTGAATGTGTGTATATATGTTTACAGGTCTACATGGATAGAGGGCACAGGTTGAATTTGATGGGAAGTAATGATACTTAAGGGGTGAAGTTAAGAGGTGATCAAGGAAAGTGGCACGAGGAGATGGGGAGAGACAGGGTAGGGTAAACTATCTCATGTAGAAGAGGCAAGGGGAAGTAGTTGCAGGGGAGGGGAAGAACAGGAAGGCAAAATGGCAAAACCATATTGTCATTGAGTTTGGCTCAGGGAGAGAATCATATACATACTAAATGGGATATCTCACCCTGCAGGAGAGTAGGGGGAAGGGTGATGAGAGGGGGAATGATGGAGAGGAGGGCATTCTGTGGGGAGAGGAGGTTGGAAGTATCCACCATCAAAGAGGGACAGGATCAATGTAGGGAATGGACCAGGCGGGAGGTGAGATGGGTGGGAGGGAAATGTAAGCAATCTTTTACAATATATCTACTATGGTAATGTTTTGCATAGCTATACATGTACAACACACATTGAATTGCTTATCTTCCCAGAGGGAGTGAGTAACAAGGGAGGAAGGGAATGGATCTGAAATTTGAAGTTTTAAAATTAAATATTTCAAATATAAAAAAAAAAGAAAGCTAATGCAGCAGTCAAGGCCGGGGATGATGAGGTCTCAAACTAGGTTGGTGGCTGTGTCAGTGAAGAGAAGACAATATATAGGAAAGATGTTGTAAAGAGAGAAAAGACCAAATTTGGCAATGGATTGGGAATGTGGGGTGAAAAACATGAATCTAGGAAGACACTGAGGTTTCAAGCCTAGGGGACTGAGAAGACAGTGGTGACCTTGAAAGTAATGCAGAGGTTCAGAAAAAAGGGAGAAGTTCAAGCAAAATATGATGAGTTCCACATTGAGATTGAGATGCCTATGAGATATCCATTTCAAGATGTCCAGAAGAGAGCTAGTGATGCAGCATTGTAACTTAGAAGAAAGATTGAAAAGCATAGATATATTTGATAGATAGATAGATAGATAGACAGATAGATAATAGATAAATAGATATATAATAGATAGATAGACAAATAGAATCACTTCTATAAACATGATAATTAAATGCATAGCAGCTAATGAGAAAACCACATTAGATAGGAAATAGAAAGAGAAACAGCTCTAGGGCAAAATCTTGGGTGATACTATGAGATATCAGGAATGATTAGGATAAAAACTAGGAAAAGAAATTTGGTGCACATTATTGGATGTATGAAAAGAGAATTGAACAAAATACTGTTAAGAAAACCTAGAGAGGAGAAAAGTAATTCTAAGTGACAAATCCTGAAGAAAGAAAGAGTAACCAGTGCTGGAAAGAGTATCAAAGAAGTGCTATCATTAGTAGAGAGTCAGGTTTCAAGAAGGCCAAGTAGAGAGGATTGAAAAAGAAGAGTTGTAAGGTGAAAGAAAGTTTGTTCCTTATGGAGATGTTACAGATGACTTGGCCAAAAGGGCTGGAGATCTTGATAGGAAGAACCTTGAGGATTTGTCCTTAGATGGGTCTTAAGCTGGCTACAGATATGAGGAAGTGCCCAGTTGGAAGGGTTGAAAATAGATGGGAATTTAAGATCACTGGAATAGGTTCAAAATCAAGGGATTAGAGGGTTCTAATCAATTTGGGATGAGTCCTACCATAACAGTGATTGGAGAGAGGTGCTCTGAGAGAGCCTCCAAATTAGACTGGCTAAGTTATCCCTTGAAGTACAAACTGGTCATCTGTCAGTGGTAATGTTTCATTCTGCCAAGTCCTTAATGACTTGCCTCATAGATACTGGTGTCAACAGAGGTATGAGGCCTGGTCTAGAAGCAGGGGTTTCTGGCTGCCCTGAAGAGGGCCAAGATGAGCAGATGATGGAAGAAGTCATGGCCTAGTAAGAGTTATAGTCTTAGAGATGGTCATGGGGCATGGACAGAATGAAGCAAGGACAGGACAGTTATGATGATACACTGCTCTGAAGAGGGGCAGGAAGGGGAGAGAAAGCCTTGCTCTCATCCTCACAACCTTCTGCATATTGGCTGGAGCTGGAGAGAGGGTACCCTGGCATGACCATCATATGTGTATGTATGTGCATATATGTATATTGTATATATGTGCTTGCACACGTGTGTATCACTTCAAGATTTTCAATGTGCTTTACATATAGCAACTCATTTGAAGTTCATAATAACCCTGAGTAGGGATCTATGATCATTATCCCCCTTTTGGGAGGAAGAAAATCAAGTGCTGAGAAGTTGTGTCAGTTAAATAGCATCAGGCAGGATTAATTCTCTGGTTCTCCAAATCATCAGACCAACACCCTTTCCACAAAAAAAGATGGTATTTCCAGATCCAGGAGTTTATTGTCATGGTCATTATCTTTATCTCGGGGTCTAAAGGAACAAAGAGGACTCTTGACCAAATTGGCCAGTCATTTCAATCAGGTAATCACCTTCCCAGCTTATATAGCAGTGTTTCAGGCAGTGGGGTTTGGAATCAAAATCAATTTAATTGAGCAAACATTAATAAATATTGAATAAATACCAAGAACTGTCCAAGGCACAAAGTGATACAAGAATACTGACACTTCAAAGACAAAAATGGAGAAATCCTTGCCCTCAAGGAGACCATTTAACTGAGGGAAGCAAAATCTACTCAGATATATAGAAAATATCAGTCCACAAGCTCTTTTTGCTAGGTACAGGGAGTGGGGAGAGGGTGGATATTAGGATTCAAAGGCAAAAGTGCAACAATCCCTGCCCTCAAGAAGCTAATATTCTCTTGGGGGAGATGAAATATATATCCATACACATTTCTACAAGATAAATACATGGTAATTTGAGGTTTGGAGTTTTAGCAGCTGAAATTGGAAGGATGAGGGGAAGCCTCTTAAGGAGATGACATCAGAGAGGATTTTTAAACAATAGTGAAGATTTTCAGAAGTTAAAGTGTGTAAAACACTTAGCTACTCTGAGGAAAAAAATAAGCCAAAACAATTCCAAAGGACCCATGATAAGAAATGATATTTGCCTCCAGAGAATGAATTGATGAATTCAGAGGGCAGATGGGAACATACTTCTTTCACTTAATTTTTCTGGTTTTTCTTTTGCAATGTGTTCAATTGTGTTCAGTCATGTCTAACTCTTCCTAACACATTTGTTTTTTTTTTTTTAACAAGAATACTGAATTGACTTGCCATTTCCTCCTCCAGCTCATTTTACAGATGAGTAAACTGAGGCAAACTGAGCTAAATGACTCACCCAAGGTCATATATTGTTTGAGATCAGATATGAACCAAGGACTTCCTGACTCAAGGCTTGACACATTATCCATTCTGCCACTGAGCTGCCTATTTAAAAAAATGTAATTTTTCAAATATATGTTTTAATTTAAAATTTTAATGCAATTTTAATGCAATAAAGAAATATTTGATGAAATACAATTTTTATTTTTATATTTTATTTTTTCTAATTATATGTAAAACAGTTTTTAACTTTTTTATTTTAAGTTGCAAATTCTCTCTTTGCAAAGAATGATAGTTTAGTTTCCAAATCTGTTCTAATTACTTCAATTAATTTTTCTTTTTATTTTTCTACCTAGCATTTCTACTACAATATTGAATTATAGAGGTGAAATGGGTATCTTTGCTTCAGTCCTGATCTTATTGGGATGGCGTCTAGCTTATCTCCATTACAGATAGAGTTTGCCAGTGGTTATAGAAAAAGTATTAGCTTTTGTTTCAATGAAAGTTCCATTTATTCCTACATTTTCTAGTGTTTTTTTTTAAACAGGAATCAGTGTTGTGTTTTGTCAAATCTTTTTCTGCATCCATTGAGACAATCATATGATTTTTGTTGGTTTTGTTATTGACATGGCCAATTATGATCTTAGTTTTCCTAATATTCCTGGTACAAACTTCACTTGGTCATAATGCATGAGCTTTGTTATATATTACCATAATTTCCTTGATGGTGTTATATTTAAAATGTTTGCATCAATATTCATTATGGAAATTGGTCTATAGTTCTCTTTCTCTGTATTTGCTCTTCCTGGTTTAGGTATCAAAAACATATTTGTGTCATAAAAGGAATTTGGTAGGACTCCTTTTCCTATTTTTCTAAATAGTTTGCATAGTATTGAAATTAATTGTTTTTTAAATATTTCATAGCATTTGCTTGTGAATTCATCTGATCATGATTTTTTTTCCCATTTGAAAGCTCTTTGATAGCTTGTTTAAATTCTTTTTCTAAGATAGGCTTAAGTGTTCTATTTCCTCTTCTGTTAATCTGGGCAATTATTTTTCTTTTTATTCGGAAGGGCAATTGGTGTTAAGTCACTTGCCCAAGGTCTTATGGCTAGTAAGTGTTAAGTGTCTGAGGCCATATTTGAAATCAGGACCTCCTGACTAAAGGACCAGTGCTCTTTAGTGCACTGTGCCACCTACCTGCCCCTGCAATTTATATATATATATATATATATATATATATATACGTTTTTTAATAAATATTCATCAATTTCACTTAGGTTGTTCTGTTTATTGGCAGAAAATTGGGGAAAACGCTCCTAATAAATGTTTTAATTTTCTCTTCTTTGGTAGTGATTTCACCCTTTTCATTTTTTATATTGGTAATTTCATTTTTCTCTGCGTTTTTTAATCAAATTAAGCAATGCTTTATCTATTTTATTGGTTTTGTCATAATGCCAATTCATAGTTTTATTCATAAGTTCAATGGTTTTCTTAATTTCCATTTTAGAAATCTCCCTTTTTATTTTCTGGAATTCCAACTTGGTGTTTAATTTGAGATTTTAAATTTGTTCTCTTTCTAAGTTTCTTCTTTTTTTCAGTTGCATGCCCAATTCATTTATCTATCTTTCTCTATTTTATTGACTTAGAGACATGAATTTTCCTCTAAATATTATTTTGGCTACACCTCATAAATTTTGGTATGTTGCCTCATTATTGTCATTAATGACATTATGGACTATTTCTATGATTTTTCATTTGAGTCACTTATTCCTTAGCATTAGATTATTTAGTTTCCAATGAGTTTTTAATCCATCTTTCCATGGACCTTTATTGAATGTAATTTTTATTGCATTATGATCTGAAAGGGTTGCATTTATCATTTCTACTTTTCTGCATTTAGTTGTGAGGTTTTTATGCCCTAATATATGATCAATTTTAAATGGAAGTCCGTACTCCAGGAGGCAGAAGTGAGCAAGGAGAGCATGTCAGATGTGTGGCCCAGTTCAGGCAAAGATACAGAGACATGACTTCAAGGGAAGACTGGGGCCTTTTAATATGACATACTGGTTTCTTCACTCTCTATAGGGATCATAGAATCCTAGACTTTTAGCTGGGAGAAACCCTAGTGGTCATTTTTCCAACTAACTCATTTTACACATGAGAAGCCTGAGGTCTGCAAAGGTCACTTAACTTCCTCACAATCACACAGGGACTATAGGGCAGAGCTGGGATTTGAATGCAGGTATTCTGACTCCAAAGTTCTCTTTCCAATTTTCTAGGGGGCAAGTGAAGAAAGAGCCCAGGAAGCTTCCTCTGCCAGGCTGTAGACAGAGAGAGCATATCATCTAAGATGACCACAGGAAAAATGAAACCTGGAGGCGTTACATCATTTGCCCAAAGCTATGCAGGATATTTAAACTCCTAACATTTTCAGCATGAATTAGATAGTTGGGCTTATGCCATGGCTGTTCCCCCCACTCACCCCTTTCTTGGAACTTTTTTTAGCTCAGTTTAGGGAGCTAAAGAAATAAAATTGGAAGACTACCTGAGAGTTCTTAAACATTTACCCAATTAGGGGATCAGGGTAACCATCCTCTCATGAATTTAGATTTGCCATAGATCTTCCTAGAATCAGGAAATTCTGAATTCAAATTTGACCTCAGACACTAGCCTTATGACTTTGGGCGAGTCATTTAATCTCTGTTAGTCTTAATCCACTGGAAAAGGAATGGCAAACCACTTTTTTATCCTTGCCAAGAAAATCCCATGGATGCTATGGTACATAGGGTCATGAAGAGATGGCCAGTACTGAATGGTTAAACAACATAAGCCTTATCTATGAATGCACTGATTTTTTTTAAGTTGGTCAACTTTCAAACTGCTCCAGTAGACACGTTTTACATAGAATCGAGGTAGAGACAGGTGAGTTGTTATGTGAGTCAAAACTCTTGCCCTCAGGAAGGATTCTTTTTAACCAGATAAACATTGAGAAACAGGATTTTCAATTTATCTAACTGTAGACCTTCCTCAGTGAATCTGTAATTGCCCAATTGAAGGGAAATGCCATCCAGTCTTCATCTGTATGGTTCTTTTATTCAGATTTTTCTCATAAAATCTCCATGAGGGATCTATCTAAGACACTTCCTTTGGAATCTTTTATTTTTTTTTTAATTTGGTAGATGTCAGGGGAAGAGTTAGCCAACTATTGCATCATTTTTGGTCCTACTTATGACCAGCTCACTTACTATTCTAGTCATATACATTCTTGATTGTGTCTTTCAAAAAACATGATATGAGCAGAAGTGGATATTCATAAATAGTTTACACTGTTGAATAAGGCTTTAAGGTCTCCATACACTAACATAGAATTACAGTGTCTGAGTACACAGTGGGCCATTAAACATACACCAGCAAGAGTTTCCTCTGTGACATAGCCTACAAGTGGACAACCAGGGTCCACGGATGGGATGACGGGGTGCTCACTACCTTCCAAAGAATCTTGGTAAATTTTTGGACAGATTCAGTTGTGAAGTACTTTTTTTTTTATCCTTTGTGTTTCATTAAGCTTAAATCTGTCTTCCTGCAACTTACACTTTTTACTTTATCTGGCAAATATTGCCAGAAAAAGACATTCTCTACTTTGCTTTCTTTTATATTATATTCTAGAACACCTCTTTCAAAGTACAAACTGTGGGCATGAAATCCAAACCCAGATTTAACTGATTTCAGTAAGTAATGTGGCTAAAAATTTAGCTTTGGAGAGTTTTTTCCTATATGGAATGAATTGTGATGGAATTTTTGCTTGGGAACTATGTGTTTTTATTCCTTGTATATACGGAATTTTCAAAATGAATACATCTTTTGAATAAACAAAGTCTTAGAAGTAAAATCCACAATTCAGAAACCATATTAGACAAATCTTTGACAATCCATTCAACAACTCCAGTTTCTAGCCTCTTTCTAGTTTATACTGCCTTGTGTGTGTTGTTTTCCTCTGCTCGATCTTGAAAATTCAATTAATTTATTATAGAACAATATAATATTCCCAGAAATCCCTCACACACACAAAAATAATAACCATCACTAACTGAGAAAAAGTACTTTCTGACATTTGTATTCTATTTATATAAATTTTAAAATTAGATTTTAAAGCAATGTGTTTGTGTGTGTGCGTGTAAGACAAAAAAAGGCAAAGGAAGTACTAAATTTGTATCTTTTAGTAATATTGTAAATATTCACGGTGAGAAAGAAAATAAAATCAGTTGTCATTTTATTTTATTTTTTGTTTGTGTGTGATCAGTCTAGAAGAATATCAGTGATTTGATCTGAAAAAATATTTCTCATCAAGTATAAAAGCAACTGAAATTGTGTGGCTGTTCTGTTTCAAATATGCCTTAAGCCTTTGGGATTCAAGCATATTTACTCTTGGCAAAAGATGACTTCCCAATCCTGAAAACACCTTTAGAATACCAGGTATCCTTGGCCAACAAACAGCTCATAAAATAGGGGAGGGAGGTTAGGGACTCAGGAAAGTGGAAATTAATGAGAAATGTAAGGATGAAATTTACCATAAAATGCTGGGGATTTAGAAATTAAGAGGGAAAGCACTTAGGAAAAATATACTTTAGTTTTCACTGAACCTGAAATGGAAAATTCAGTTAAAATGCTGAAAGTTTCCTGAGCACAGCTGGTTTAAACCATTACTACCTGGGGGTAGAATAAGCCAGTAAAAATAATGAAAGCAGGTAGCTACCTGCTTCTGATACAGAGCATCCAATATTACCTTTCTGAGGAGAAATAAAGAAGGTTCAATTGGAATCCCAGATAGAAAACCACCAATGTTCCAGTTTTACTTTCCAATTAATTTCATGGGATACTAGAGGATTTTCCATATATTGTTTGTGTTCCAAAAATGATGCTATTGGAATGTGATGGAGAAGAACATGAAAATATTGAAATCCTCATGGGACAGAAAACTGAAGGAAGTTCATTGGTAAGCCTACATAACTCATCGAAAGGTTTCAAAGTCTTTAAATTGTGTATGGCTTTATTTTTTAAGTGTAATATTTTCTTCATCAAAAATTGAAGATCTCTCTGGAACACTCTCTCTCTCTCTCTCTCTCTCTCTCTCTCTCTCTCTCTCTCTCTCTCTCTCTCTCTCTCTCACCTGTTTGAGAGTTTAAATGAAAAATGAAGGAAAATCATTCACTTTGATTTGTTAGTGAAAAATACAAATACTGTATGCAGTGCTATCCCAGAAAATGAGAAGGTAAGGAAACTACTAAATAAGTGGAAACTTGAGCAGCATTTGGACTACGAATAAGCCATGTAGAAGCCATCTAATTCAAGCCCTAGGTTACAGATCCACTGGCTACATATGACCTAAGAGAGGCAATCATTCTGTCACAAGGTCCTAGCAATTGCTCAATCATTTTAACAATCAGCATTGCCTGTGTGCCAAGAGAGTGCCAAGCACTGTGTTATCCTGCAAATCAAAAACCAAAAATGATACAGCCAATTCCAGTTTGATAGTATTTGTAGAACTTGTTTAATATATATTGAATTCAGCTTAGTTCATAAAGGCTAAACCTAGACCTGACATCAAGAAGACCTGAGTTCAAATCCCACTGCTGACATTTTCCGGGTATATTAGCCATAAGAAAGTCACTTGAACCCTTTGATATCCCATTTATTCCTCTATAAAATGGGGATAATAATCATATGACTTTCCTCAGAACATTGTTATGAGTCTAAAATTAATATTACGTATGTAAAGCACTTTACAAACCTTAAGGCACTATGATAATAACTAGCATAAAAATATTGATTGATAGATAGATAGATAGCACTTTAAGCTTTGCAAAGGCATGTCCTATGTATACAACAAACCTGCAGTGTAGCTACATAGCTACTATTGTAGCCATTGGTTTGAATTGAGGCACAAAATGTTAAATGTCTGTCCT
This sequence comes from Gymnobelideus leadbeateri, assembly GCA_011680675.1. NCBI lineage: Eukaryota > Metazoa > Chordata > Mammalia > Diprotodontia > Petauridae > Gymnobelideus > Gymnobelideus leadbeateri. The sequence continues at coordinate 458,524 of WOXC01000688.1, read as the reverse complement.
AAAGTCAAAGAGCTAGCACCAGAGATAAGGGTTCAGTTAGGTTATTCCTATCTCCAAGTTCATGTCTCTAACCATCCTAGTCCCTGAATCTAGAGACAGTGGCTGTAATAGAATGAGCCCTGCATTGGAGTAAGAGGAGCTAAAGTCAAATCCTGCCTCTGCTACCTCCTGCACATGTGATCATAGGCAAGTTCTTTTCCGTCACTTCCTCTAGTATAAAAGAAGAGGTTTGGTTTTCTAATAAATTTGTAGTCAAAGAACATGTGCAAGTATTTTTGAAAGAAGAAATGCAAGTTATCTATAGTGATGTGAAAAATTAAAATAATCATAAAATGCAAATTAAAGAATTCTGAGGCATCTCCTTAGGTTCAACAAACTAATACAGATGCTAAATGATGGGAAAACTCACCAATGGGGAGCCTGTTATAAGACAGTTATTATAATTCCATGCCTGTGAGGTCATAAAAATTATTTAACCATTTAAAGTAAAATACAATTAAAATACTACTTAAGTGCCACATATTCAAGTGAGGAGACTGATAGAGAGAGAAGGCTCATATTTAGTAGGTGGAAACTGTTTAGGGCACTATCATTTGTGCCAATAACAACTAAATGTCCAATGATATACGCATATCTTTAAATATTACTGTGCTATATGGAAGAGATGAATACAAAAATTTATAGAAACATGGGAAGATATATATATCAGCTGATAGAGGGTAAAAAACGGAAACAAAAGAACAGTAAACAAAAGAGTGGGAACAATGAAGTATTAAAGCTATTAAACTTTACTTGATAATGATGTTCAATGTTAGCACCATGTTGCCAGAACTAAAGGATACATCCCTCTGGGTGGGAAAGAGAAAAGCAATGTTCTTTGTAGAGATAGACAGAAATTGAATAGATAGATGCATAGAGAGATATGATGGAGAGATACCTATATACATAGTTACATACAAAGATAACATACATAAAACAGAGATTTTGAACTCAACTATCAGAGTCTCTTTCAGCTTTCAGTCTATACCCTTTCCTTGAAATACAGTTGCAACTATTACTCAAGTAGACCCTTCTCTACTCATGGAAGTAGGACATTTCTTTTTTCTTTATCTTTTTTTTTTAAGCAATTTGGGTTAAATAAGTTGCTCAAGGTTACATGGCTAGTTTTTTTGTTTGTTTGTTTCTTTTTTTATTTATTTAAAAAGTGGATTTTATTACACTGGGACTGTCAGGGTACATGCCCAAATCAGAGAGTGCTTTGGCACACACATTGTGCTGGTTTTATACAGATTCCATAGTCAGGTTACATAAGCAGAAATTACAGTGATGTAAGCTGAAACTACAGTGATTGGTCAGTGCACATTTGAATTTCCCACCAGCAAGAAATCTTAGGCTGGGACTCCCACCCACAGATCAATCAGGGGAAAGCAAAGGATGGGGGTCCTTCCTGTTTACAGATCAATTAAGGGAGAGGAAGGAAAAATATGGAACACTTCACGATTTTGCATGTCATCCTTGGGCAGGGGCCATGCTAATCTTCTCTGTATCGTTCAAATTTTAGTATATGTGCTGCTGAAGCGAGCACATGGCTAGTTATTTTTCTGTGTGGGTGCTAATTTTCTGAGGCTGGAACTGATCTCAGGTCTTCCCGACTCCAGGGCTGGTGCTCTTACTCACTGCACCACCTAGCTGCCCCAAGTAAGACATTTCTAAGGGCATGATTTGAGGATCCCTTTAAAGAATTTTTCCTGTTGTCTATAATGTCTGCTACAAGTGGTCATTGAGCTTTTCCCAGAAGACTTTCAAGAAGGGAAACCCCACCACCTACTCTTCATTTTTACACAGCTCTAATTGTCAAGAAGTTTTCCCTTCCCTCAAGCCCAACTCTGCCTTCATGAAATATTTCCCCCTTTTTCCTAATATTTCTCAAGTCAAAGCAAATTTGAAGATCTGTTGCCAAATGGATGGGGAGTGGAGGAGGAGGGGGTCCACAACAGTAGTACCAACCAAATGACATTTAAGACAAAAGACAAAGAAAAGAATTAAATCTCTCTTCCTTGAGATAATCCTTCAGTTAACTAAATACATCCATTATGCCCCTTTTAAATCTTTTGTTTTTCCCCACCAAGCTAAACCTCTTCTCCATCCCTTAAAATCAAATGCTCCCTAGAAAACAGGGAAAAAATAGATTAGGGTTTATTCCACTCTGCATCTGCTGCTCTGCCTTGTTTCAACTCCCTGGAACAAGATGATCCTCCCAGGTTAAGTTTATCACCTCTGATAAGATATCACCACAATGCCTCTAACGGGAGCCTTGACTGGCCCCACCTCCCTCAGTCTCCCCTCTCCTCTGGAGGACTGGAATGTGCAGTACCAAATTCCTCCCAATCCTCTCCTTTACAGAGGGCAAAAACTAGGCTTTGGGGATCCCTCCAATCTGCATCTTCAGGTTGATCTGCTTTCAACTATATGGAAGAAGATGCCTACACCCATGCCAGGGACCCCTTGTGTCTTCCTTGCTTCTTGCATCCTTTTAGGTGTTGTCTCTCCCATTAGATTTTAAAATCCTTGAGGGCAGGGACTAGCTTTCTTTTGTATTAATTGTATCCCCAGTGTTAACACATAGCCTGGCAAATAGTAGTTGCTTGATACATATTTGTTGAATTGGATAGATTCAACATCACAAAACTAACAAACAAACAAAAAATTCCCACCTTTTAGGCTGTCTGTATAACTTTAGCATATAGGACAAAGACATGATACATGAACGATTGAACTTACAGATTATGGTCCTCCTCCATATTTTCATTCTGGTTAGTGAAGTTTAAACCACCTGTCAATACATCCACTTTCTTCTAGATCTGAAGAAAATTTAGTAAATAGAAAATAAAAATAACCCCTGCCCTCAAGGAACTTCTAGTTTAATGAACATTAAGGAACAAAAGGGAACTGAAAATCAAGATGGGTTGGGAAAGATTTTGAGGTTAGGAAGCCAGGAATAGGCCAGGAAGAAGAATGAAGGCCAACTTTGGACTCCCACTAAAAAGGGAGGCTTCAAGAGGAATTCCCAAATGGGTTAAGCAGAAGACCTGACAGACAGAAGCTGAGCAGTGAAAAGTCCTCCAGGGTGACTAGATAATCCAGGGTGAAGAAGTCCTAGGTACTGAGGGAAGTTCCAGGATAAGCCAGTCAACGATTATAGAAATAGCTAATCATAGCTTATATTACATAGCACCTACTATGTGCCTGGCCCTGTCCAAAGTGCTTTACAAATGCTATCTCATTCAGTTCTCACAACCCTAGGATGCAGGTCCTATTTTTATCTCTGTTTTACATTTAAGTAAACAGAAGAACAGAGCTTAAGTGACTTGCCCAGGGTCACACTGCTAGGAAGTGCCTGAGGCCAGATTTAAACTCAGATCTTCCTGACCCCAGACCCAGCACTTTATCCACTGTGCCACCTATAGTAGACAGTTAATATTATACAAAGGGCAATTTGATGAAGTAAGAATGGGCAAGACCATCAAGATACATGTGTGAGTAATGTGTGTAGCAGCCCTTTAAAGAAAAGTCAAAGATGGAGAGAGATAGAAAAAGACCCTCATGCAGGACAGAGTGAGCACCTGTTTACATATGTTGGGAGTGCCCTCCTATTCCTAGATTTTTGAGGGAGCCAGTTAGCTTTCCAGGGAGCCCCAGCATACATGGCTTTCTTGCTGACCATACAAAGAGGCAGAATTAGAAAAGGAAAGTAAATTCTCAGATTTAAGTCTTTTAATTCATAAATTGGTTTCCCCTGAAATAACATCTCAACTGCTAAGAGCCTTTCCAAGGCAAAATACAAATTTTCTAGTCTATCTGTCATCAGCTGAAACAGAAGGATAGGAGTAGAGTACCCCCTCCATCATTTTGCTCCTGCCAGCTTTGGGGCTCTGCTACTGAATCATTGCGTATTTTCTTGCACATGTTGAATAATTTACAGCCTTTATTACTGATTGTTTTTTTTTAATATTCATATCATCAGTAATTGATTTTCAACAGATTCCCATATTTTAGTCTTTCCTGGTTTTTCATTCATCATTCATGTCACAAGAGTAAATGCCTAAGAGAGAAAGAAAAGAATTGCAGTTCATGTTTTCCTTTTCTCTTCATACCTCATTTGCTTTCCTTTTCTACTCTTTTCATCTCCCACCCCCATGCAGTTTCAGGAGGTATAGTCATTTGAGGTGTTTACTGTATCTCATACTTGGTGTCAGTGCTTCAGAAACCAATGATTCTTTGGATTCTTCCTCCCCCAATGCAGACAGAACTCTCATAAACCTTTGTAATGGTCTTCAGGAGTTTTATTTGGGGGGGGGCACAAAATTGATCCCCTCACAGCCAACCCAGTGAAGAGTCACACCCAAGTTGGGTAAGTTGGTCCTTAGATTGCAAACATTCGATCCATCCTTAGGTCTGCACTCAAAATCTTTATCATTCCATCATATATCCCAGACCTTGGACTCTGTTGTCATGGACATCAAGAAACCTAAGTCACCTTCACACCATGCTGGGGCATCAGAGGAGGGATCCAGTCCTTCACCGGACCCACAGTCTCATCATTGTGGACCACAGTTGTTTCACAGCTTGGTAGAAAGCAACATTCATGATCATCAAGAGTCTCTTCGTTGCCCTTTGGTCAACTGCTATTCTCACTTCTGTAGCATATTTTATAGAATTGAAATTGCTCTTTTCTTTATGGGTGTTGACAAAAATGCCTGTAAAACATATGTGTTTCTCCCAAAATTGATTGCCAATGTTATATATAAACCTAATGATAGTAAAATACTATATTAAATTTTTTAAGATTCATCAGTCACTTTGTATATTTTTCAACTGATTTGATCCCCACAACAGCCCTAGAATGGAAGACAGTGCACACAGACACATCAGAGAGAAGAGAAGAGAAGGTACAGGGCTGATTCAGGCCAACACTTTACTTAGTTAAGAAAGACTCATAATGAAAAGATACTTAGGGTCACAGAACTGTAACACTGTGCCCCCAACTATCCAGGAGACGGTGAATAACCTGTTCCACTAAATGGCCACATTCCTTGGACCAAACACAAACCAAGATCAATCCTGTGGGAGCCCAGCCTCTACAGAGATGGCTCATGCTCCTTTGCCCAGACTCTTCCCAATTTAATATTCTCACCCTCAAGTCCTGGGGAAGAAGGACAATAAGCATCAAGCATGGCACAACTATTTGTTTCCTAAATAGGAAAGAAACACTAAAATTACGAAAGACTTATATGACCATATCAATGAAGACTTGAAATTTGATACAGTAACCCAGAACTCCCTTTATACTCACCTACAAGACTGATACTTAAATGATGAAAGCATTTAGAGGGACAATTGAATATGCCCTTTGCCTTCACCTTTGCTTGGCACCGTCAGTACAACTCCTTCATGCTTCATGTCCTCTAGAAAACTATGTCAAGGCTTGGAGTCAGCCTTCTGTCATTGGTCATCTCCTATGGGAAGCCTTATAGTAGCTACAGAGAGTTCCTACTGCATTACAGCCAGCACTGACCAAAGGACTTGAGTGCTCCTGACATCCCAAACTCATGAATTCTCAGACTAGAAAGATTCATCTTTCTGGATCATAGCTGGGTCACCTATGCTTAGAGAGAGACAAGAAAGTAAGGGCCTTGAGATAATAACTCAGAGCTTAATAATAATTTACCTAGAGCACTACATGCTGTCATGAATGAGCATCTGCCATAATTGGAGGGGGGAGAAGGAGCCCTTCTCTGCACATCCATCTTAAGCCCTAAAGATAATTTAGGAGAGAGTTAAGAAGAGAAGCTATTTCTCCCATTAGAGTCTACAGCATGAGTTGCTCCTCCTTTCTTAGTCATCAATCCTCTTTTGATATGCCTCCCTTCCACCTGCTGCCATGACAGGGGCCAAGAGCTGCCAAGTCCTTCAGCTCAGCACTGAGAACTCACATACTCAAAAGTAGCCAGTGGTCATAGCACATACTTGATGAGACGACCCCCCCAAAGGTCAATCCCCACATAGGATCTATCCATCCAATTGTTTATACCCTCCCTCCTAAAGCCTACATTGTATTCATTTCATGTGTATATATTCATTACAGATTTCCTGTACATATATACATATAAGTAAATATGTTATCTATAACTCAAATACATTACATATATCTTATATAACTCTGTTATATATTATATAGGATATATTTACTGCATACTGTAGATTACCAATCTCACATGAACACATAAGTATAATATGTATTTATACACTCGTACAAACACAGATACATAATATATGTAATAATCCAAATGAGTGTGACCACAAAGACCTAACGGATAAAAAATACTTTTTAGATTTCAACAAGCATCAGGACGGCCGTCTTATAAAACTTGCTCAAGAGTACTGCACACAGGGACACACAATTCTGTTACACAATGACTGGCCCAGAGTGGAAAAGGATAAGACAAGGGAACTATGGTGGATTGCTTTCAGAAAATTACAGATCTCTTCTACTGACCCCAAACTTCCCCTAATACCTAACATCCTGAAGATTCATCTTTTCAACACAAACTTTTACATCAATACAAACTTACTTTTTAAAAGTTTCCTTTATGACACTTAAATATGGAGCATCATTCTTTGTGAAGATCTCAGGATGAACAATACATGCACAGGGCAATGGGTGTGTGCAGGCTATAGTTCACAACCAATGAGAAAATTCCAAGGAGAGCAAAGTATTCATACAATCTTCCCTTGTCTATCAGACTTTTAAAAAAATTTCTTACAGTGTAATGACACTCATTAGATCCATGCATATATGTATGTGTATATTTTCATGTATATTTTATTCAGTTTCTTCAGCCTTTCCTCAGTTGAATGGTACCCAGTTTTTCCCCATTGATTTTTGATATCACAAAGTTGCTTCCATGAATATTTTGCTTAAATAACAGACTTTTCTATCTGCCTTTGACTTCCTTAGGGTATATCTATGCCCTGCACAGATAAATGTGTAAAACACTCTCATTTTACAGAAGGAGGAGAAAACAACAACAACAACAAGATGATGATGATGATGATGATGATGATGATGATGATGATGATGATGATGATGACGACGATGATGACGATGATGAAAGGAAAAAGAAAACTGACAAATCCTGTATAGAGTGAAGGAGCTAGGGCTGGATTACTGAGTCATCTAGCCCAATTCTCTCATTTAATAGATGAAGAAACTGAGGAAGTCCAAGAAGTAAAGGATAGCTGATGGTATCCATCTATAGGATAGAATATTCAAAGATCAGATTTCTAGCACACTGAGTCCTCTCTGAAGGTTCTAGAAAAATACATGACCAGTATGAAAAGCCGAAGGTAGCTTATGATGGTCATCAAGTGAGGGGATGCTTACACAAATTCACAGATCCTCTGAAGCATTGAATTCTACTTTACATAGAGTCAAAATGACAAATCTACTTAAACATTTCAGGACTGTCCAAAGGGCTTTTTGTTTCTTTTTCAAGCAGGAAACAGACACATAGTATAAGCTACTTGCCTAATCCCATGGGATACCCCCTACTTTGGGGAAGAATTGAGTTAAAAACCTTTCTCCCTGAAGGAGAAGGAGTTTCCAGCTGAAGGTTCCCCTGCTCCCCCTGAATCCTCATCCCTACACAAGCAATGGAGAACACTCCCAAGTGCTGCTTGAACCAGATTACAACATAATTGGGAAATATTTAACAAAATACAATAGGATACAAAAATATTAATGTGTGGATTTCTAAGTCAATATGTGGCAGGTGGGGATCCCCTCATTTCTATTTGAGTTTGACAGCACTGTTGAGGAGGATGCCCCTCCTTTTTGTGCTTTTTGGAGGGTGATTGGGATTAAGTGACTTTCCCAAAGTGACACAGCTAGTTTTGTGTTAAGTGTCTGAGGCCGGATTTGAACTCAGGTCCTCCTGACTCCAGGGCCAGTGCTCTATTCACTGTGCCACCTAGCCACCCCATGAGGAAGCCCCTTTTACATATCTCACCAAAGTGATAATTCAGTCTTTCTTTGCCAAGTTACAGGGAGGCAGACATCTAATCTTCAGGCAGCTCATTCTGCTCTTAACTGGCTCTCATTGTTAGTACAAATTTTCCTAGCTCAACTCCCTTGTCTGAAACTATTACCTGTTGCTTTTGGTTCTGCAGTCTGGAGTCAAGAAGAACAGTCTGATTGTTCAAATTCGGAAAGGCTGTTAGCCCTCCCTTTGCCCCTTCTCTCAAAGATTTCTTTTCCTCAGGCTAAGACACTCTTGGGTTCTTCAAATAGAGAGCCTTCAGTAGCATGCCCTCTGTCCTTTTTCTTAACTTTCTTGTCCTCTCTGACAGGTCATACTTTGGGTTGTCAATGATTTCACATAAAATGGTGCCCAGAGCCTTCATATGATCTTAGATGGGGGGTGCTTAAGATCTCAGAGTCCATCAAATTCTATCCTCTCATCTTACTGGTGAGAAAAATGAGTCCTGTGAAGTCAAAGAGGTTTCCTCTGGTTCTCCCAGTTCCTAAGTGTCTGACTGGGCACTTGAACTCAATTCTTCTCAACCTCGGATATAGTTATCAATCTCCTTTGTCATGCTCCCTCCTGGATGGGAATAGTACACCTTCTCTCTCTCACCCACTCCTGAGGGTCATTTCTCACCATTCACTCAAATACTGCATTGATCCTGTAGTCCACAAAAAGCCTAGGATTTTTTTTTTTGCCTCAATTGTATGTGTGATTATTTTTAACTTCTCCAGAAGTCAAAAGAGATAAGTTCAAATATATTGTCAGCTCCTTCTGGATGAGTACAGTGACTGTACCTCAATTTTAAGTTTTCTTCATTTTGTTTTCTTTTTCTTCTTTCTTACTATTTAAAAAGAAAAAAACAATTAATATTTTTTCAGAGCAAGATAATTGTTTCCCTCTGGCATAACAAACTTCAGAAGTGAGTTTCAATAGGGAATCAAGAGCTCCCATCCTGATCTATTCAAGTGGCCCCCTAAAGGACTACCAACCATCTCTAACAGAAGGGCCTTGTACTTCTCTCTCTCTCTTACTCCCTAATCTTTCAATACTGCTAGATTACAAAGAAAGTACAGCAAGACTTAAAGGTGGTAAATTGCTAAATTCAATATATGTAGCGTTGATAATCTTGGCAATTACGTGAAGTCATTGACAATGCCATTTTCCAGTGCTAACTATGGGCATGACTCTTTTTATTCTTCTTATTCCATATTCCTTTACTTCTCATTCTTCTTTTTGTGTTGAACACATTTTTCTTTCCTCCCACTCTTCTGCCTGTCATTCCTTACACCCCACTTCCAATAGTCTATGCAAATGTATTTGATTACAGGCATATTGAATGTGGAAAACAGTTCAAGTTTCTTACTCATCGAAGCAGTGATTGCCAAACTTGTTTTGGCCACTCAAAGAGCCATGAAATTCTTTTAATAATGACCAAGACTACATTAACTGCAATGCACTTTTGCTTTAAAAATAAATAACTAAAAACTGACAAGCATAACAAAAGATGAGAAGAGTGAATTTCAGGTGAGTGAGGAAACTCATGCATCATTTATGAGGTTACAAATCAGTATAAACATTCCAAAAAGCAATATGTAATTGTACAAATAAAGTAAATAAAAATCTCTGCATACTTTGTCTCACATATTTCACTATTCTGGGTATACACTAAGGAGATTGCTGACAAAAAATTAAGGTACCACATAAACCAATATATTTATTGCATTATTTTTTAATGGCAAAGATTTGGAGGAAAAGTAGATTAGGGAACCCCCCAATTGGGGATTGGTAGACCAATAATGGTACGTGAAGTTAATAGCAATTCCTGTGCTGTAAGAAATGGAGTATGATACATACAAAGAAACATTAAAAACCCACTGAAGCAGATGAGAAATAAGATAATTAAGCAAAGGAAGGGAACTATTTGTATAATTAGCACAATGGAAATAGTAACTATCAGGAAATAATAGAAATTGATTTTTAACATTGTAAAGAACAAAGTTTATCCCAAAAAAAGACATAGGAGAAGACACTTTCCCATACACCCTTGCAAAGGGGAGAGCAGAGAAGTGTCCACTGGTATGAAATTTGGATAAATAAGGAAGGAATTGCAGCAATCCCACTTTATTTTACCTCTGATTTCTTAGCTAAGCAACAACCCATTTTAAATCAATTAATCAACAGACTTTAGATTGAGTACACAAAGTCTTTGGAAGTTATCAAATGAAGTTGAATGATTCCAGACTAGAAGTTTATTCAAATAGGCTAGGGAAATTGGTCATGACTGCAGCCACCATCTATAAATTATCCAATGATTCTAGAAGAGACAGTAATGCCAAGCCCTGCAAACTCTCTTTCAAGCTTACCTCTGAGGTGAGAAGGCAGGCATGAAGAGTGAGAGAGAAGTGAAACATCCAGAAATGGTTATCAGCTTTATAGACATCGCAGAGCAGAAAGACCCAATCTGAGGGAAGTCCCAAGTAAAGGTCAGCTTTCTTCCCCAGTGCCTGTCTAGACACAGGTATTATAATATAATCTGCTTTTTATGTTACCTAAACATTTTTGGTAAACTGCATTTTGCCTCAGCCACTAATAAGCCAGGGTTAGAGATAAATACAAATGTAAAGTTAGACAGGGAGCCCAACCTCCATCTAACTTTGAGAAATTTTTTTAGCTTTTTTTTTTTTGAAAACTTATTTTTTTTGAATGTACATATTTTTGATAAAGTTATTTCTGCCCCAGTGTTTGTGTTTGGGTGGGTGGGTGGGTGGGGCACAATAGAGGGAAGTAGATGTTTGTTAATTGAAAATAAGTGAAAAATAAAAGCCAAACCCATGGCAAATTAAAAGAAACACAATTTTTTTTAATTCACCAAAGCTTAAGAGGAGGAGATCACATGTACAATAAGAATATTTCTATAGTGCTTTTGCAAGCCTTAAAGTACCATATAAGAGCATGTTCTTGTTGTTAACTAGGAGCCATTATATTTCACTCCAAGCTTAAATGGACTGATTATTCTAATGTTTACAGATAAATCATCAGACTTTAGAAATATATTACTTTTTCTGATTTTTATTTTCTTTTTTAAAATGTTATTTATTATAATGCTTGCTCTCTGAGGAAAGAACTATAGAAGAAAAACTTGTTATTCTCTCAACAAATGGTATCCAAAAAAAATTAAGGAAAAATAATAGCTGTAGATTGGAAGCATGGCAGAATGAATAGAGAGAAAGCATGGAAGTCAGGAGGCAGCTGGTGCTCAGCTCACAGGAGGATAAACCTAGCCCTGGCAGGGACTTCTGAACAAACTAGGTCAAGTCCATTACTATCCAAAGTCACACAGGTCGATGGATCCAGAGGCCAAATTGGAACCCTAGGCATTTAGCTTAGAGACAGTGCCTCTGAAGCATTTCTGACTTCATGACACTGGACAGGTCACTTCATTTCCTAAGGCCCTTATAAGTCTCTAAGACTTTAAGTACACAGCAGTTATGAATCTGCATCAAGAGAGGGAACTTAGTTATAGAAAGTTCACATCAGCGAAATCACAGATCCAGTGAAAATCACTCATTAAAGAAGTAAATGCTACAAAGCAAATAGGAGTGGATTTCTTTTTATTGGGGAGGGGGGGTTTACAATTTTAAACTACCAGTTTTTTTTTAATCTTCTCAACTTTGATAAACAAAATACAGTACTTCTCATGAAGACCTTAACATGATTCTGGAGGGGGAAAAAAGCTTCTTTAATTATAAATAAATAAAATCAACTTCTAGATGTTTGAGGTATGGAAAACATTTTGTCCATAAGATAAAGTACAAATAATAAAACTGATTTTTTTGGAGGGAGGAGACTTTTAAGGAAATTGTTTTCAAATACTGCTAATATGAAATAAATATGTTTTGAATACTTTTATATAAAAATGTTTTCTTTCCAACTCTGTCCTGAAATTGAATGGAAGCAATTACAGTTCTGTATCAAATCTACCCCATCTTCTAATGTGAAATGCCAATTCGTAATAATAGACTATATTCATTTTCTGCTTTTAATTCATTATTGTCCTTGAGTTTTCTAAATCCCGTCTTGTATAAGTAGATATTGCAGGTACTATTGCCCAGAATCTGAAGATGAGAAAACTGAGGCTCACAATCGTTAAGCCTCCCGTTTCTGCTTTAATCACAATGCTCCCATCTCCATGTGCTGCACTCATGTTCATAATATTTATAACAAACACAATCGTTGAAGGAAAAATTCACATGCTCGTTTTAAAAAACTCTAATTCTTGATTCGATGCAAGTTCCTTTGTACTCTTAAATTGTAATGTGAACCAAAGTGACATGAATAACATACCCTTGTCCCAAAAGACTCAGATATGGATTTCAGTGATTTCTTACCATCCCCTCTAGCCATGGTTTTCCCCTCTTTAGCCATGTTTTCCAAGAGTTATCTGGCAAAGTGCGTCCTCTTGTGGTCAGTGCCTAGATTGGCATATAACATGAAAGGGGAAAAATGTGAACCAAACAATAACCAGTGGGACTACATAGGAAATTCAGGCAAGAGAATGAGAAATTGCACAGAAAGAAAAATTTTCATACAGTTTACATGAATATATGTAAGAAAACTTCTAGAGAAACAAGTGGATCAATTTACCTGAAAACTAAAGTACCAAAAGTAAAGATGGGAAGAGAAGATACCAACAGTGACTGCCACAGGTGGCAGTCGATCACTGAAATAATAAAAATTAAGCATGTATTTTATAACTGGTTGAATCCATTCCACATACTTTGCCCAAAGATTTCTCCAACATTCCTTTGAAATAAGTAAGGAGAGTGTCGACTTCAAAGGTTTATTTGGAACGTGGATACTATCTTCCCAAGATAACACAGGCAATATTCGTATGGAAGAACCGGTCCTGGCATCAGGAGGACATGAGATCAAATTCGACTGTGTGGCCCTGGGCAAGTCACTGTCTCAGTTTCCTCATCTGTAGCTGGAGAAGGAAATGGCAAACCATACCAGTATCTTTGCCAGGAAAACTCCAAATGGGATCATGGAGAATCGGACATGACATGATAAAAAAAAAATGACTCAGTAATAGCAGAAGGAGCTAGCCTTCAAGATTTCGTGCTCTCTGGAATTTATTGTTAGAAAAAAGAGGGAGGGGGAAGGAAGGAGGGAAGGGAGAAAGAGAGTCGGGAAGTAAGGGAGAGAGGGAAAGAGGAAAAGAAGGAAGGACGGAAGAGAAGAGGAGATCGAGAGAGGGAATCCAACTTGAAGACTCCCACTTCTGTCTGGCAGTCTTATCTGTCCGCCTCCAACCCCACCCCAGAATTTTAAAGGGATATCCATTTTCTTACAATGTACCGCTATCACTTGAAAAATGAGCCGAACAGATAAAAATTAAGGAGCATTAGGAGTTACGTTGCTGCATTTTTCGAGTTTCTGATTTGGGACAGGAGAGAGATGACTGATTTCTTCAGTAGTATTGATCAGGTTAAGACGAGGGCACCTCCTCAGAGATTAAGGAAACTCGTCGAAGTTTTTGTTGTTGAATAAATAGTTCTTCCGTAATTGAGAAACCCACTCCAACCCTCATCCCACCCCCAGGGAGCCTCCCTTACTTAACGGGGTCACTTTTATAACCTGAAGAAAGGCTCAAGTCTTCTTATCCCAACATTAATAGCCTCCTGGGCGCCCTCCTCCGACAACAGAGCATCCAGGAGGGAATCTATGTCTCCAGGCCACCTGAGAAGAGAAGATGCCTTTCCATTGCATTGGGCTCCAAAGAACGTCTAGGCAGAAGAAGGGAAGACTCCTCCCGTCCTCCATCTGAATCTGCCAGCTCAGGAATCCCTGTGTTCGCCTCGCTGGTCACTAGATGCTCTGTCAAGCTTCCTTCCCTGGGTCTGCAGGTGAGGTCCTCAGACTGCTCTGAGGATGTCAGGCGTGGCCAGCTCCAGCAGCGCCGCCCACAAATACAGTTGCTGAAAAGAGTCTGGGGCTGATTTCTCTAATCAGTGTTTCCTGTTGTGTTTTGTTTTCTTCAGACCCTCATACAATCGACACACTTTCTTCCTCTCTGTGGACGGCAAATGAGCTAAATTTGGAGTTTGAGAGCAAAGTTGGTTTTGATTTATGGAAGGGTGTGTGTGGGGGGGGTGTGAATGGGAGTAAAGAGGGAGATCTGAGTGAGGGAAGCAATAAAGCACAAAACATTTTTTATAGGATAAAAATCGCTCCAGAACTGAAAAAGTCCTTAGAATCCCTCGAATCCAACTGCTTCATTTTATCGAGAGAAAAAAAAAAAACTGAGGCAAAAAGGGGTTTAATTTGGACAAAGCCCTGAAGCTAGTTTCTGCGGCCGAAATATGAACAAAAAACTTCCCGACTTTAGGTCCGCTAAGCCACTGCCTCAAGAGTACGAAAGGAAAGGGGACCTTTCCAGGTGCTTAATATAAATAGATAAGCAAACAAGCAAATGAATGGATGAAATGATAGATAGATGAATAGATGATAAACAGATAAATGGACGAACAGATAAAATGGAGACACAGGAGCGGCCAAAGGGATTTGGGGCACCCAAACTTTCTCGGCCCTTGAGAATTTCAAAGCCGAACTGAATGTAAGTGATCAGTTTTCTTCCCAGTCAATCAACCAACAAACGTTTATTAACTGTAATGGTCCAGACTCTGCTAGACCTTGGTTACACTAATGCCACAATGAGACAGTCCCTGCCCTCAGGAGGCTTTCATTTCTTGGCGGAAGATAGCACGTATACATAGCCGTAAGAGGAGGTGCCTCACCAAGATTTCTATTGTATTATATAAAATAAACACATGGTAGTAGTACTGTGTCGGCGCCACGGGGGTTAGTTCAGTGCCTGACCCGTGGTAAGCGCCTAAACAGGCTAATTTGATTATTTGGTCGAAGGGAAATTCTCTAAAGAGGCTTTTCTTAAGATTTTCTTAAATGCCTTCAATGAGGGCTCCAAGTGACTTTTTCTTCTTTGCACCCAGACTTTTTCGCAGTGACTGCTGACCTCACCAGGGAAGGTCACCGATTTAGGCTCCCCTATATACTTGGCTGTAAAGAAGGGGTTCGTTTGAGCCCACTTTCATCCCAGGACCTGTAGCTGAATTAAAATCCGCTTTATCTGTCTTCAGTGCGCAGTGATTTTATGGGAAGCCAGGAGAGAGGCTACACCACCTCGCCCTGCAAAAACCATGGCATCTTCCACCACTCGAAGAGGAGCAGGCATGTCTCTCCCAGCTCCCCTCCCCCCCCAGGAACCTTAAGTTGCAAACTTCGCAGAGAGCTCGGCTGACAGGGGACTGAAAGGCTAGTTCATACTTCTCTCCAGAACTAGATCAGGGTCACGCACTGTCGGACCCAGACAACTAAAAAGAACTATATTTTTCCGGGGCCAAGCCCGGTTCTTCAAGGCTGGCGGGGTGAGAAACTCCGGTCAACAGCCTCTCCGATCTCTGGGCCGATCAAAGTCCTATAATAGCTGCCAGAGCAACAGAGAACGTGGCCCGAGTCCGAGAGGTACCCCCTAGACCCTGGCCAGGTCCGGCCCTGTCCAGTCTAGCCTGAGCTTTTACGGCAGCTTATGGAAGGCCTATGCCCAGACAGAGAGAAGTTCGGCTTCACAGACTGGTTCAGAAGCTGTCTTGCAGATGACTGATCCGATAAAAAAGGGTTGCTTCCTAATTACCAAAGCTGAGTAGTCACAAAAAAACGATGGGCTGATTCATTTTGGACTCAGTTTCTCTTCCCCCTTGCCCCCAGCCCATTACTTTTTGACATTATGCCCTAGTAAGGGTAATGTTTCGATTGCATTTAGCCGGCCTTTGCATCTTGCCCCTTCCTAGGGCGGTCCCCTGACCCTTACTCTACGCTCCAGGAGTTACAAGGGAAATAATTGAATTCATCTTTTTATTTTCTTCTCTTCTCTTTTCCTTTTTTCTTTTTGCTTTTAGGGATCTCTCACTTTCTTGTTCCCTCTCCTTTATTTTTTTATTTCCTTTCTACATTTCAGTTATTCAATTTTTGTAGCTTTTCCTTCTGACTTTTTTTTCTCCCTCCCTCCTCCCTTCCTTTCTCCCTTCTTTCTTTCCTTCCTTCCCTCCTTCCTTCCTTCCTTCCCTCCTTCCTTCCTTCCTTCCTTCCTTCCTTCCTTCCTTCCTTCCTTCCTTCCTTCCTTCCTTCCTTCCTGGTGGAGGGGGGCGGAGGAATTGAAAAGTTTTAATCGAAGCAAAAGACTAGCATGAAGCAAGTATTCATCGAGCTTCTGGGACGGACCTCTAAGGTTGCAGACCCCACCCCTCTAGCTGCAGCTGAGTTGAGCTAGGAATGAGTGCTATGGACTTACAGGGTCTTGGGAGTTTCGGGTAGCCCCCAGATCGCAGGCTTTGAAGACACTTATTTCTTCTTCCCAGAAGAGGTAAGGCCTACAACGGCCATCTAAGTCACGGAAGGCTGTCTCTAGTAGAACTTTCTTTTCACTGAAGCTTGGATACTTAAGGGACAAAAATCTAGGTCTACAAGAATTTCCCTCTTTCTTCGCTCCCTACCCCGCCCCCCACAGTATGCTACACCGAAACATTGTTCTGTAGTGAGGGGGGATAAGCATGTTGGCCTGCATGCAGGGAGTTAGGCTACTCATGTATTTTAAAGAAATAAACAAATCCAGGCATTATGGGCTGATCAAATCAGACTAGGTACTGCTTTTATTTCCCTGCAAGTGGGGTTTTTCTCTCACGGTCTACCTCCAGGCCTTCTTTACTACCAACCCTCATTCAGCTTCTCAGTCTGTTGACCCAGACGAATCTTTGATAACGCCCCCCCACCCCGCCCTACCCCACCCCACCCCCGTGCAGCCCAGTCCGAGGGAGTTTGCTGAGGATTTCAGTCAATGGGGCCATCAGCCACGGCTCTATTCTGCTGGTCTAGCCTTGGCCTCGATACCCATTCTCACCCTCACCTCCTCCTCCGCCCCAGTCTTCAGGAAAAATGAGGACTTTCACTCTCAGGCCATCCCTCTGGAAGTAGCCAAACAAAGTTGAACCATCAAGTTCTTTTCGGGTTTCGAAAGTGCATGAATGAGCTCCAATGCTCCCCTTAGCAAAGAAAAAAGTGGGGAACTCAAAGAAAGGATGCTTGGGGCCCATGTACCGGGAAGAGAGCTCACTGTTAGACCGAAGAGTTTCTTTAAAATAAGATGAAATAATAGCTAAATTATTGGAGAGGTGTAGCTCTGTAGGACCCAAAACGAAATAGCATTTTGTGGTAAATCTCTTCTCCAGGAGCCTCCGGTCCAGCTTATCCATGCTTTGCCGATCGAGGAAACCATCACCCTGCCCCAGTTGTTCCCATGTCCTGGCTTTCCAGCATCCTCCCTTCTCTTTATTGGTTTTTACTGTTTTGCAAAAATCTTTAGAGTCTCCTAGTCTCTTAATTCTCATGCATGTATGAGTGAGTATGGGAGCACGTGTGGGAAAGGGAGATCACCCTCAACTTGTGGGAGGGGGGGCATTCAGAGGATTTTTAGGAGACCACGTGGTCTTCAGAGGAATCTAACTTCACTCTTTGTGGAGCTGTGATTTAAAGGAACACGCCACCTGCTGGGGGGGGGGCGGGCGGAGGGGGAAGGGATGGAAGGGATTAAGTTTTAATGTGGCCTTCTAGCATCAGCCTCCTGCCAGCAAAGGACAGTGGCCGCGTCCGGCTCTCCACACCCCTGGGCCTTCTTTTGTAGGAAGTTTTGTCTCCTGCCTTCCACCTTGGAATATCTGATGCTGCTACTGGACTTGTGGGCTCCTATGGTCTGAGGGTTCACCCGGTAAGTGATCAGAGGGATTGCCTCTCTGTTTCTGAAGGGTGAAGAGCGTGTCCATAGAAGAGATGCCTGAAGCTGGAAATGCCCTAGGGTGCGGGGGTCCTACAGGCTATCCGCAGAAATCCGAGGATGCTTGGGCCCGGCCGACATGCGAAGGGTCCAGGTCATAACTATACTGACCAATGGGGATGCCATCGAGTCTTCTGACAAGCCCCCCGACTGCCCTGATCTTCCAACCACTCCTCAAAAACACAACTTGCTGGCCCAAGGGGGATCCCAAAATGTCCACCCGGAGCTCAGGGAGAAATGGGAAGCAATGAAGTGTCCGCTAAACTGGGTCCGTTGCTGCCTAGGCCAGGCGAGCCAGGACCGTCGGGTACCAGCAGCACGGGCAGCGAAGATTTCGGGGTTGCTGGCGCTGGGGCAAAGTTTACCAAGGGGAGCTACGCAGCCCAAAGCCTGGAGGGTGGTGGGGGAGGATGGAGAGGAGGGAGGAGAAAGAGGAGCTAAAGGGCGGGCGTGGGGGGGGGGGGAGTGTGAAGCGGCGGTGTGGAAGGGGTAGGCGGGAAGAGGGGCAGGGCCACCAGTCCGGAGAAGGGCGAATCGCGTTTGAAAGTCTCTGGAAGAAGAATGGCTCGGACGGGAAGGAGAGCTGGGGGGCGGGGAAGGGAACGCAGCGAAGGGAATGGTGAGGGGGAAGCGGGGAGGGGGGGGGCGCAGAAAGCGGAAACTTGCCTCCCCGACTCCGTGAAGTCCCTCCTCCTCGCGTCTGGCCAATGGCGCTGCAGCTGACCCGGCCTCGGGCCCGCAGGAGCTATAAGAGCCTCTCTGGCTGCGACCTTCCCCCAACTCCCAGACACTTCACAGGGCTCCGAGGCAAGCATCACGCGGGGCAGCCCGGCAAGAAGGGGGCGGCCGTGGCGATCGCGAGCCTTTGCTTCCTTTGGGCACCTCGCTGCGGTCCACACCTCCCCCTCCCTCCCTCTCCCCTCCCCCGCATCCCCTTCCTCCCTCCCTTCCTGGGCTCCGGCCGTCGCCACCACCTAATCCTCGCGGGGCGCGCAGTAGTAGCACCCACAGGGAGCGGAGCCCCGACAGGGGCCAGACGGAACTCTTGGGGCCGCCCGGGGCCACGAAGCTGGCGGGTTAACGCGCCCTTCTGGCCTCTCCCCCCTCCCCTCCCCCCAGCCTTCCCTGCCCTTCGCCCCCTGGGCTCGCGAGTCCCCCGTCGTGGCCCGAGAGATGATGCAGGACGTGTCCAGCTCGCCAGTCTCCCCAGCCGACGACAGCCTGAGCAACAGCGAGGAAGAGCCCGACCGGCAGCAGCCTAGCGTGGGCGGCAAGCGCGGGGGCCGTAAAAGGAGGTCCAGCCGAAGGAGCGGCGGAGGAGGCGCAGGCGGAGGCGGCAGCGGAGGCGCCGCAGCGGGCGGCGGCGCGGGCGGCGGGGCCGGCGGCGTAGGAGCCGGGGACGACCCGGGCAGCCCGGCCCAAGGCAAGCGGGGCAAGAAATCGGCTGGAGCGGGCGGCGGGGCCGGCGGCGGCGGGGGCAGCAGCAGCGGCGGCGGCAGTCCCCAGTCTTACGAGGAGCTGCAGACCCAGCGGGTCATGGCCAACGTGCGGGAGCGACAGCGCACTCAGTCGCTCAACGAGGCGTTCGCGGCGCTGCGGAAAATCATCCCCACGCTGCCCTCCGACAAGCTGAGCAAGATCCAGACCCTCAAGCTGGCCGCCAGGTATATCGACTTCCTCTACCAGGTCCTGCAGAGCGACGAGCTGGACTCGAAGATGGCCAGCTGCAGCTACGTGGCCCACGAGCGCCTCAGCTACGCCTTCTCCGTGTGGCGAATGGAGGGCGCCTGGTCCATGTCGGCGTCCCACTAGCGGCAGCGGCCGGCGCTCGGCTCGGGCAGGCCAGGAGACCCAGGTAAGGGCCAGAGGGAGGCCTTGCACTCCGCCCCTAGGCCCCCACCCCGCTCCCCAATCAGCCTTCTCTCCCCTCGGAAACCCAGAGGCCCGCCGGAGACCTCCGGGACGGGCACTGCAGCCCCGAACTCCTGGCTCCCCGTCCTCCGCCTTCTTCCGTCCTTTCCCGGGGGGTACAACCGAGGTTAAAGGGTCGAGATTAGATGGTACGGGTATGCGTGTGTGCGTGCGCTCGCGTGTGTACACGTGTGCGCGTGTGTGTGTTTAGAAATAGGTGGACACAGGAATTCAAGAGGTCATTCAGAGAGGCTCGGGGCATCGAGTCGCAGGTACACCCAGACACCTTTACTGAGAGACAGATTGAGCTAGAGCTAGACCCAGACAGGGGTCCGGCTCTGATCGCCAATGCCCCTCCAGCCGCTGTCTTCTCTGATGAAAGGACTTAGGGAGATGGCCTGCCAACACAGGACTACAGAGTCCTCCCGATCAAAATGTCCTGTTTCCAGCTGGTACTAGATCCCCAGGCGGGCTTCACAACCTCTGGACTTTGCTTCTCTCCTTAAAGATGAGCGCCTAAATTCCACCACCACCGCCCCCCCCAACACCCCCCCACACACACACACACTTCCCCGTCCCTTCCACCCACCCACTTCCTCTTGCCTTCATCCTTCCAGGTTGTTAAAATTTCTTCTTTTCCCACTATGCTGGGTTAAAGAGCAGAGTTCAATAAGGGAAAGGGGAAAAAACCAAACAAACAGCCGTATAGACTAAACTATAAATAGGACATTGAGCTGTAATAATATTTTTCCCACCTCTGGATTTTTACAGATGGCATTGCTTCCAGAGAAGGAGAAAATGGACAGTCTAGAGACTCTGGAGCGGGATAATTACAAATAGTGAGAATAATAATTACAGAACACCAAGGATTTTCTTGAAAATTGCAAGAACTATTCTCAAACCCAAAGCATCCAGGCATGGGGAGCAATTAAGAGACCAGGGGCTTTGGACACGGCCTCCCAGCTGGGCAGCGGGCAAGCCACCCTCACACCTCTGCATTCTGATAGAAGTCTGAACAATTGTCGTTATTTGACGAAGAATGTTTTTTATTTTTATTTTTTCCCATGCATGCATTCTCAAGAGGTTGTGCCTGCCAGCCACAGAAAAGAAAGGTACTCAATGTGAATGGTCTCCATTTTAAAATGGTAACCAGAGGAAATGAAAAGAAAATCTTTAGAGATTTAAGGAAAAAAAAAAACAACAACTCATAGGCAAAACCAAAACCAAACTCTGGGTTCAAGCTGTTTTACACACACCTGGCCCAGATACTTCTCTTCTTTCTTTAAAAATTCTTCCTCTGAGAAAAAAAAAAACTAAACTAAAAAAGTCAAACGACATTCTATTTATTTATTGATGACCCATGTTAAAATGCAAATAGATCTGGTGTCTAAGTGCATTCATATTTTTATGATTGTTTTGTAAATATCATTGTATATTATTTTTCTGCAATAAATGAATATGATTGAAGTTTTAAGAACCTTTAAGTTTGGACCATATTTTTTTAATTCAGTATTACACTGGAACTAGAAAATTGTTCTTTTTATTGTAAAAACACCCAGGAGAAAGGGGTCCTGTTGAAATAAACAAACCAGGGGAAAGTGCAAATAAAGAGTGTTGTTGTAGACCCAGGGCAAGGTATTTCTAAGAACAGCCTCACTATTATTTTGCTGAGGGGTTCCTTGGTTTTGGGGGGAAGGAGTATTGACTTTCAAAGGTACCTTGGGAGAGTAATAGGTATAAGAATGGTCACCTTGAGACTGGAATACAGTTACTTTTGAGGGGAAAGAATGGAATTGGAATTATAGTCTATAATTTGGGAAAGAGAATTCGGTTGTCTTCTCCACCCCATTGTGTGTGTTTGTTTTAAGGAAATGTTTGTATTTTATAGAAAGGGGTGTATATGGAAAGACTCACAAATATATAGCATTTGAATGTAACTAGTCAAATTTTAATGTATGATGAGAAATTGAAAATAATCATCTTTACCTAGATGATGACATTCTCAATTAGCTTAATAGAAAATTCAAAACTAAGACTGTTTTTCACATTAAGATGTTCACTGGCTGTTGGGCTAGGGCCTATCACAAATGTACTTTCATCTGTGTATATATTCAGAGCAGAATATTGGAGGGAAATATGACATATTAATAATCTAAGCAATGATTAAAGGAGTCACAGTTGGTCATTCCAAATCAAATCATAATTTTTAGGCACTTTCAAAATTTTAGTTCCAAAATCTCTTATCTATATCTTCTTCCCCAAAATCAACCTCAAAATAAAACACCTGGGCAATCCATTTAGGCTTTATTCCATATGGGGGGTGGGGGGGAACAGTAAAATATAGACTTGCTTAGCTATTAATACATCAGGAAAAGGAGTTGTTTACACTGTTTAGTTCCTAACTGAGAGACTTGTGTTGAATTTTATTGCCCAGAAAAGTGATTAGAGTCTAAGGCTATCTCTGGCTTCTGCTGCATGGTTGTAGGCCATGTCTCAGATGGGTCCCTGTGTTTATTCAAAATAGATCGATTTTCGGGGCTCAGGTTGGGGGTGACTTGAGAGCCTGATTGTTTTGGTTTCCTGATCTTTGAATTACCATCCACAGCCCACCTAATGGTTTGGTACATTTCTCACCCAGTATCTTTTAGATAATGGCTTACAACAGGAAACACACTGGATTTGTTGGCATTATTAGTAGGGGGATAGACTGAAAATCAGACCTAGATTTTGGTGGCCCTGTCACAAACATCAGAAAGGAGAGGGAAGGAGGGTTGGGGGAGGAAGGAAGTCTATGAAGGGTTAGGGAAAGATTAGTGAAGCTTGAAGTGGGCATTTTCTGACTTCTCTTCCCCTTCAGTTCTCTATACAAGCATTACCTTGATCTCTTCATTTCTGAACATTTGATATTTATAACTTCTTCTTATAGATTATCATGGAGGGTTCAAGAGTCCATAAAAGGTCATTTTAGTCTCTTTCATATCAGTGTGTATATAAAGAGATAGATGGATACACATATATTTTAAAAAAAAACATACTTAGATTTATCTCTATTTTTAATTTCATGCTTTTTTGTGCTTTCTCACCTCCCAATATCTTTTAAAAGAGGAAGAATTTGGAGAAAAGAGATCTCCTATTGTTGTGTAATAACACAAAAGAACTAGTCATAAAATAGTTAGAAAACACTAAACAGCCCCTCTCCTCCAATTTTAAAAACCCGGGTGAAGAGGGAGAGTATGGAAGACAGTGTAAAGTTTCCGAAGCTTTAGAGCTGGAGGAGAGACTTCAAAGACCATCTAATTGAACTCTCTTTTTAAAGATTTTTTTTGGGGAAAGGAAGGTCCACCAAGTGAAATGACTTCCCCAGGGCCACATAGCTAGTCAGTGGTAGAGCTTCCATAACACTAGGCCAGGTCCTGTGACTCTTAGTTCAGTGCTTTGTACTCAGCACCCTGACGCCAGTTGTAGGAAATGATTGTGGAAAATATTGCATGTGAAATGTAATTTTCTGCTTACTGAATATTTTTGCATCACCTAACCTTTTCACACATAATAAGTCACCAACCTGTTGTTTTTGTTTTTTTTTTTTAATAACAGGAGTTAAGCCACTAGCATTTAATTACAATAATAATGATAATGGCAATAATAACAATAACAATAATAATAATATCATAATCACTTATTTATCAAGATGAGTCACTTTGGGGCATGAAAACCCACCACCTCCATTTTCTATCTGGTGCTTGCCTGGGTTCGGGAGCTTTGCAGTTCAGCCAGAATCCATTAAGATAGAGTCGGCATCATTGAGGAAAACATTGATATTGTCCTCTGGGAGTGGTAGACGCTTTTGATGTGGAATACTGCCTCTCCTTCGTATAGAATGATTTCTAAGCTTGGTGTCAACGACTATGGCCATATAGTCCCATTTTCTTATATCGGAGGGGGAGCAGAAAATTAACTTTCTTGAAGACGTTATTTTCCTTTTATTTATTCAATATCATGGGTACCTTTAGCACCGTAAAAACTGAAAACAATTCCCGAATTGAAGTCACAGGTACACAACTGGAAAAAGGCAGGATCGAAACTCGGACAATCGAGGCAATTACTTACTTTGTTTCCCTTTTAAGAGAATATTAATCTTCGAATACTCTGTTTCTACTTTAACGATGGAATAAGATTCTGATTCTTTCCGTTTCCAGTTCCAATTGATCATGTAGATTTCAAAGGACACTTGGCCTTTAGGGGGAAAAATAAAATAAATAAATAAGGAAAGTTTTGCACATTCCATGGTTTGGCAAACTCAGAACTAGCTATTTTCTCTAGTCCAGTATCAAATTCTTCTCAGGCATATGATTTCACTTGAAGTCCTGCCCAGGAATCTTTCAAAGTGAGCGTTTGTCCCGCTCTCATGATGTCAGGCGGTTTTCCCTGAATCTGTAATTTTAAGGAAAACAAATAAACCCTCGGGGAACAAACTTTAGGGAAACCCAAACAAAATTCCGGGAGGACTGAGGGCTCACCTGCGGGGGGCGGGGTGTGGAGGGGGGTGTGGAGGGACAGCGGACAAATGACAGAAGTGCGTGAGGGGCAAGAAGCTTTCAGGATGCTGTGGGAGTGGGGGTGAGGAGCGGTAGCCATCTTCAGACACTTCCTGGAGGGCCCCACAACCCGGAATGGAGCAGGCGGTCACAGTGGTCCGCCGGGAAGCAGCAAGAAGAGGCTGTCCTTAAAATCAGGAGTCTGCAACCCTAGAAAGATTCGCCTAGAGAAAGGGAGAGGGAAAAGAACTTCATCTACCTCTCACAAGATTTTGAGTGCCGATATTCCACGGCTCAGCTCTTCCTGGATGCTTTCTGCGATCTGACAGGAGAAGGAAAGGGCTCCTTGGGTAGATTTCTCAAAGGCACTGAGTTCGTCCGCGGTTCTTAAAATTGCATACCTCTTTGTAACCAGAGACTTTACAGTTCGAAACCCCAGCGCTTTTCCAGGTCCCGTCCCCCACTCCCACCCCCACCTTCTTGGAATCTCACCCCAGTAAACACTGCACGGGATACTTAAAAAAAAAAAAAAAAAAACTTAAAACTTTTGTAAGGGCTCCTGCGACTGTAGCCCCCTTAATGTTCTTGGCAAATCAAAGCACGTGTCCTTTGAAGAAGGTGTGTAATTGGAGTTTAAGGCATGTATGGAATTCCCAGATGTCTATAAAATAGGAAGGAGCATGTGGCAGGTCACTTGAAGGTGGAGAAGGTTAAATTCACTTGCACAAGAAGTCCCCCCCTTTGTGGAAAACAGTTCCCCCCCCCATTTTATAAGGACCAGGCGATAAGCCCTTGGAAGAGATCCCAGTGATTTTATAAAGTCCGGATAATAAATATCTGATTCCATGAGTAAAAGTCAAAATACAGTTGTGGCAACAGCACCCGGTCCTGGAGAAAGTAGGCAGGTTGAACTTGGCTGCAGCTCAGTTTTGGAAAAGCCTCGTAGTAAACGTCGGATGTTTCTTTTAGTCTTTTAATTAATTTCTAGGGCTGGTTCGGAGTATTTCTGAGGATGACCTAGTCTGAAATGAGGGAGAAAAATAAAAAAGGAAAGAAAAAGGAAAAGGAAGAGGAGGGGGGAAAGAAGGGAAGGGAAGGGAAAGAGGAAAGAGAGGAGAGGGGGAATATAGTCTCTCTCTCTCCTAGTACAAAGTTAATAGCAATGGCTTGAAAAGCAATAACAACTCCAGACTTTAGGATCTGATTAATAGGGCAAAAATCGGGTGAGGGGACACTTCAAGATTTTTAACCCTAAATCTGAATCTCTCCATTATTTCCTCTCCAGATATTTTGTCCGCAGTTCAGATAAAGACTAGGTGCTAATCTTAGGTTGGATACTCCCCTCCTTGACCTTCCATAGTCAGATTGGAGTTTGGAGGCTTTGAGGAAGAAGAGAAGAGAGAGGAGGAAAAGGAGGGAGGTGCTGGCCAAAGACCCTGCCACTGTGGAGCTCCCGGGGATGGGTGAGGGTCCAGTAAGGCAGGGGAGGGAAGAGGGTGGCCAGGGGATGTGAACAGGAGGAAGATGGGAGGCCAGCAACAAAACTCCTTCAGTTCCAGAGAGCACCAGAGTGGAGGCCCGGTGTGTGTAGACGGGAGTCTGTGTATAGACTGGTGGTGGGGAGTGGGGGGAGCCTCAGAGGTGAAGGAGCCTGACATTTGAAAAGTGAAACAGGTAGGTTTATTTTGACCAGATGTTTGAGCTTTTCTGAAAATGTCACGTGAAGGGAACAGATGTACAAGTTGCAAACCCGACCACGCCTGCTCCAGCAAAGGAAGGAAAAGGCTTGAAGGCAGGCAGAGTAATGCCAGTATCAATCACCCTCCTTGTTTCTGTAGGTTTTTCTGCTTAAATGTTTGTTGTCAGCTAGGCCAGGGGAAAGCGTGAGCGGCTTATGGCTGGAGTTCGGCGGCGGCAAGGTGGATCAGGCTCAGCGCGCTCTTCCCGGATTCCCCCACGGCTTTCCGAGCTCCCCGGAGCCCTCCCTTCGGCTTTGGGGGGACTTGGGAACGAGAAGCAGGGAACTTGCCCTTGACTCCCTCAATCCTCACCTCCCCCTTCTCTTCTCGTTCTCTCCGCTTTCTCCTTCCTCCTACTCTCAGCACACTAAAGGAAGTTTGTTTGATCCTGGGAAACCGATCGGCTCTGGTTTGGAAAAGCTGAGACTAATCAATTGCCGTTTGGAAGCTGAGAGTGGGGGGTGGGGATTAGAAGAGCCTGGAATGTCGGTCCTTAATCAACCTCCAACTGCAAGATGCAGGCAGTGCCTGAAGGGTGAATGGGCGCGGGGTTCCAGGGCTCTCGGCCTCGGGCCGGACCGAAAAGCACTCTCCATCACCCCCAGCACAGCCCAGCCCAGTCCTGCTCTGCTTAGTTCCTGAGTCTAGGAGCGAAGGAGCCTGCGGACCCACGGGTCCTTAACCGGATGGGCTCCTTCTGCTCAGCCTAAAGGTGCGGGTTTTCAGAATACAGATTTATTTTTAGCTCAGAAACCACAGTATCCTTCGGAGAATTCAAGTACTTTAGAAGTTTGACAGTTTGGGAAAATACATAAAATTGTATTTCCCTTCATTTAAGAGATGTGTCCGCTCCGCAAATAGCTGTAATTCCAGGGGAAAACAATTCATGAAGCCCGCTTTTGCTGGTCCCCCAATATCTCTATATTTCTACCTACAGCCCACCTCTCTGTCATCTATTTCCCATATATGTATAATACATATACACATATACAATATATCTGCATTATTTGTGTATCAGCATCCATATCTACCTAGATATAAGCACGGACATACGCAAGTATATTGTAATTAATGTACATATATCTCTATGTCTATATAGATATATATGTGAATGAATATACACATGTAATATTTATCAACACTCATTCTTCAAATACCTTTGCCAGGACTTAGTGACACAAAGGAAAAATAACAAAACAAACAAACAAACAAACAAACAAAAAAACCCAGAGCAAAACAAGCAAAACAGACGAGCCTAGCCCATCTCCTTAGTTAGCTCACACTACACTGGGGAAGCCAAGCATATGCATAAGTCTATACAGCATAAATACGAAGTAAAAATAAATGGACAAATGAAACAACAAAGGAAGAGACAGAAGCACTTTGCAAACTCAGCGAGTGCATAAATGTAACAGATCTCTGAAATATTGATAGATCACCGATGTGGCTCTGGCTAGAAAGGGATAACTGGTTTTATCTAATATCTACATCTCTGGGTATATTTAGTTATTGATATGGAGATAAAAAGGCATGGAAGTGTTTTGATCTGTAGTTCTGAAGGAAATATCACCTCCAGGATTTGTTTTATTCTTTGCTTATTTGTATAGACATTCTAATGGATTTTTAAAACCTTTTTAAAGGAATAAATTCCTAAAGTATTTCAATATAAAAAATGACTTGCTGATGCCAGAGCTTTGTATAAGAATACAATTTTACCCTCAGGTTTGGGTGAAGAGATATTTTATCTTAAGCTATTTCTGTGTGTAGTATTTATGTCCTTGCCCAGCCCGGTCATGTGCAGATGAATTACCAGATATAGAAAGAGATACACAATTATAGCTACATAGATGAATACATCATGAAAGGTATAATACTTAAAATTTTAATCAATGAATACATTGTTTTTGTTTTGTTTACTATGTTTTATAACAATAGATTGCCATCGAAATCTAGATTATTTTGGTTTGGTTTGGTATTGACCTAGACCTAGAATTTCAACAATCTGGGGTTTGGTCAGGAAACTCCTCCTAATGCAGATCAGGAACTTTTCTGCAGCTTCTCATTCTTTTAGAGAATCTGGGGAGGGGAGGGATTAAATGATTTACCTAGGGTCACACAGCCAGGATGTGTCCTAAAGGAGAGGTCATTGCTCCATTAGAAGGCACAGCCTCTGAGCACACACACACACACACACACACACACACGCACGCACGCACGCACGCACGCCCTAGCCTTCAGAATATTAATTCAACCTTACCATCAATATTCATCTTACTCAACTTTACAACCCTAGTCACAATAGAAATGTATTTAAGAGATCATATTAGTTTTGAGGTTGCCAAAGTTAAACTCACCTCAGACCAAATAATGCCAGAGAAGATTGAGCTCTATGCTACTCCTAAGGTAAGAGGCTCCAAAGTCCAGACCCAGATATATTGCCCAATTTAGATCAAGATCGGATTATCCTGTGTAGGTAGAGCTCTATGGAGATCCTTGTAAATCACTTCTGAATTGGCACAGAGGGTCTTCTACCTTTTTCATTATCTCATGGTTAAGAAATAGACACATCAGCCTTGCTCCAAAGGCAAAAATCTGACAAATGCATCATTCACTTCAGTCAGAAAGGAAGAAGGAAGGAAGCAAGGAAGGAAAGAAAAAGGGAAGAAAGAAAAAGGAAAGAAAAGAAACAAAAGAAAACAAACAAAAAGCAAAAAAGTCCTCCACAATCAAGCCTTTGGTGATCGATATGTGGGTGAGTGAGGGGTGTGGGGAAAGAAGGAAACTCAGAGGAGAGCATTAATTGAAAACAATTTGCAAAGTTATAATCATCCTAGGAATGTCAATAATACTATTTGCTGTTACTACTATTTGTGTTATTGTTATTTTTCAAACAGTAGATAATTTATTAAAGGAGTCCATCTCCAAAATGATAATCTGCTTCAGGGTAAGAGACTTTTTATTTTGGAGAAAATTTTTCAGTGTAGCAGTTTAATTATTAAGTTTATGAGCATTTCTAGCCCACCCCAGATCCAAACTTGATCAACATTTTCATGTGCACTTAAAAGGTCTTCCTATTCCTAAAATTTAACGGCGGAAGATACTTTTTTTTTTCACCACATGGAAGGGAAAGTAATTTTCTTCTTTGGTTGTTCTGAGATCTCTTTTTCTCTTCTTCTTCTTCTTCTTCTTCTTCTTCTTCTTCTTCTTCTTCTTCTTCTTCTTCTTCTTCTTCTTCTTCTTCTTCTTCTTCTTCTCCTTCTTCTCCTCCTCCTCCTCCCTCTCCTCTTCCCCCTCCCCCTCCTCTTCCTCCTCCTCGTCCTCTTCCCACTTTTCTTCTCTGTCTGCCTGATGTTTATACCTGACTCTCAGTCTCTCTCTCTCTCTCTCTCTCTCTCTCTCTCTCTCTCTCTCTCTCGCACACACACACACACACACACACACACACACACACACACACACACACACAATCCTCTTGTATCAAATTTTGGAAAAATGGGAGGAAAGTTGTAGGGCAATTAAAGGACCCTTCCTTTTCCTTCTCTGTCTTGCATCCAGGTTTTTCCTCCCCTAATATCCTAATTAATTTTAAATTTGATAGCGCCCCCCCCAGAAAGGTAAATTTCAGCCCTCATTTACACCTCGAAATCAAGAGGATGTGTCAGGGACAAAGACACCCATCCCAGAGATATTTTGGGGAAGGGAAAGAGTGACAGCAAGAGGGAATCCAACTTCAAATCCTATTTTTAAGCCTTTTCAGAGGAATAACAACAAAAAGAAACATGAAAGAATAACCCTTGGAGGGAGGGAGGAAGAGGGAGAGGGAAGAGGGAAGGGAGAGAAAGAGGGAGGGATGGGGGGAGAAGGAGAGAAGGAGGGAGAAGGAGAGGAGAGAAGAGGGGGGAGAGAGAGAGAGAGAGAGAGAGAGAGAGAGAGAGAGAGAGAGAGAGAGAGAGAGAGAGAGAGAGAGAGAAGCTCACACACAGAAACAACAGAAAGAGAGGAGACGGATAGAGGCAGAGAAGAAGAGCAACAGAAACTGAGACAGACACACAAAGAAAAACAGAAATAGACACACACAGAGATAGAAAGTGATAGAGAGAGGAGAGACAGAGAGAAAGTGAGACAGCGAGACTACTGATATCCACTCCAGAGCCGGCTTTTCCTTTACCTCTTAGATTTGGGGAGGTTTTGAAATAGGATATCCCCTTTTCCGCCCCTGTCTTTTCTTCCTCCCGCCTTCCCAATTAAGTGGGGCTTTGCTAATGAGCTGGGACCAAAGGTAGTTAACTAGCTCCTAGGTCTTTCCTCCATAGTTTGTCAAGGACCCTTAGGGGAGAGAGCTCCTGGGAAGGGCTCTCCCTCAGGATGGATCACTGCAGAGTACCAACCTATCTCACTTCTTTGTGACCTCTGACTCTACATTTTGAAAACCTGCAGTTGTGTGTGTGTGTGTGTGTGTGTGTGTGTGTGTGTGTGTGGTGTGTTTTGTTTTGTCCGTCCCCCCTCCCCCACCCCCGGTCATGGAGTAGGTTGGGGAAGTGTAAGAAATTTCGAAACAGGACAAATGGGCCACGTCTGTTTAAGACCTTTCACTGCCACTCTCAACCCCAGCCCCAGCTTCCCATTTCTAGCCCATTGGTTTACCTTAAGCAACCTTTAAAAGGAGCCTGGGACACGCCAAGAAGCCGGGGGAGTTGGCTCCTCCTCACTAGTGGGGAGGTGGGAAACAGAGATGAAGTCATGATGGGGAGGGGGATGAAGGATGCAGGCCGTTCAAAGTGCGGGCTATTTGGGCAGTGTGGTTCCTGATCAAAGTAAATCATCCTAAGAAGTAGATTGTGAAGATTAGAGATCCCAGAAAAACCTGGACCCAGAGCCAGGGTGAGACTCTGCCTAGTGCTAGCTAGCACTAGCGTCTCCTTCCACCTCTGGCTCTTTCTGTCTCCTGTCTCTCTTTACTACCAGCCTATCTCCGTTCCCACATGCCGCAGGGCTCTTTCCTTGTTTATCTTTTCCTTCTCTCTTTCTTTCGGCCCTTCTGAATGAGTTTCTGTCTCCGAGTGCCTTTCGGTTTTTCTTTCTGACCGTCCCTGTCCGTCTCAGTCTGCCTCCGCCTTCATTCCCTCAGTCTCTTCTCCCTTCTCTCCTGTCCTCCTTCCTCTCCTCCTTCCCTCTTCGAGGCAGTCCTAGCAGCCCAGCTAATCCGCCTGGAGGAGCCCTATCTCTTGACCCGGATTGTTGCAAAGGCAGCTTTCTTTGGGCCAAGGCAGGGAATCAGCGGGAACTGATTTAAAAACACAAACAAACCAGAATCTCAGCCAACCAGGGCCATCCCCTTTCCCCACCCCGACAGCAGCTCTTCAGTAACCAAGACACAGTGACCTACAGGTTAGCTTTCGGTGTAGGCCCACCATTGCCCTGTCTCCTAGCTGGGGTTGTTTGAGGATCTTCCATCTGAGAGAAAAAGACAGTTAGCCCAGGTCTCTGGCTGCCATCCCCTTCAGCTGTCAGGCAACCAACTAGCTGGGCTGAGCCAGGGTACCTGGGTCAAGACAATGCCTGTCCCAGCACTGCTCTGAGGCCCCAGAGATAACTCATAGCTTTGTCCATCACTCCAGATTGGATGGGGGAATCATCTCTTTGTCTCAATCCTCAATCTCTCCCCCCCCCCCATGCCCTGACAGAGGTACCCCCCACCTGGATCTGAGTTCTCAGAAAATACTGGATCTATGGTCTCTTAAAGATAAAGAGGAACTCCAGTGCCTCCCCGACTCCCCATCCCCCCCCTACCCTGGGCACTCTCTGCTTGACCTCAATGGAATTGGGGGCTCTGGTCCCTGTCTTGGCCTCTTCATCCTTACCACAAAGGGCCTGGGTTCTAGAGCACCTGCTGCTCTCCTGGAGCATACCCATAGAGTCCTGGGAAGCCCCATAATCTGGGCTCTTCGGCACCTCAAATCCTCTCCTCCCCATTTGGGAGACTCTGAGAAGGTCTCTCTTCCTTCGTAGGGCCTGTTGGGCCAAGGACCAGGTGCATGCTTCAGGCTGAGGACTGAGAGACTACTCACTGCCCCATGCCTTTCCTCCAAGCCGAAAGCATTGCCTGGCTGAGGCCAGTTTGTTAGGGGAACTGT
The DNA here is from genome assembly GCA_011680675.1 of Gymnobelideus leadbeateri. Taxonomy (NCBI): domain Eukaryota; kingdom Metazoa; phylum Chordata; class Mammalia; order Diprotodontia; family Petauridae; genus Gymnobelideus; species Gymnobelideus leadbeateri. The sequence goes on along the minus strand of WOXC01000688.1, from coordinate 426,214 downwards.
TTGTGGATCGGGAAGAGGGTCTTTGATCTGTGGATTGGGGGTGAGTTCAGACCAGATCTCCAGGCAAGTGTCTGCTGTGGAGGCTTCTCTGGATGATTTATGACAAAGGGCTCCTCATGGACACTTCCAGATGCAAAGGCCTTCCCTGGGGGTGGGGGAATTTGTGAGAATGCTTAACGGGCAGGCAGACTTAATAACACATATACCAGACCCCATTCTCACATTTACCAGCCATCTACAAACATGCAGAAATACCCGTACATTTACCTGTGAGTATGCACCATGCTATATTTATGCAATTTGAGTCAATAAATGATTGTTAAGGAATTATTATAAGCCTAGTGTTAGGCTATGGGCTGCAGATTCCAAGCAAAAATCCAGTCCCTGGGCTCAGGGCGCTCTCATCCTAATGGGTGAGACAGCATGTAAACATTCAGGTAGCTACAAGATCTATAGAGAGTAGGTGAAGAGATCACCACACACAGAGATTTGTTCAAACACACTTTCTATGCACAGACATGCCACACACAATATGTGCATATGTCTAAATCCACATCTATGTCCATCTGTATCTTTATCTATATTTAGAGGTAGCTAGGCAGCCTGGAGTCAGGACAACCTGAATTTAAATATGGCCTCAGACAATTACTAGCAGTATGTCCCTAGGCAAGTCACTTAACCTGTTTGCCTCTGTTTCCTCATTTGAAAAGTGGAGATAATAATGGCCCCTTCCCAGCTTAGTTGTGAGGATCAAATCAAATAACAACTGTAAATCATTTAGCAAACAATAAGAGCTATAGAAATGGTATCTATTTCTACTCTTATCTAGTTATAATCTATATTTACATCTATACCTAACCTATTTCTATATATCTACATCTATACCTGTATCTGTATATATTTACACTCCATACCCATAAAGTTTTATATATGTATATATACATATACATACAAATTTATTACACATATATACATGCAATCCCATACCCACATACATGCACCATAGATACACATATACAAAAACATAAACCCCCCATAATCAACATTATTTATACCATAAGTTAACTCATACATATATACAGAGACACTGCACAACTCAAAACACAAACACACCCTATCCATAAGCCATTCACACATATACACACGTACAAATGCTCAAAAACATTCTACAAGTAAAGACACCCATCACCTACAAATGCACACATTTCATTTATAGATATACACACAACAGGGACACACTGAGAATAATATTGTATTCTCCAGGTCATCCCTAGCTTGCCAGTACCCTTCTGGTCCTGTGACTGCTTGTTTTTACATTCCCCTTCTCCTACCTCAGTGGTAAGGGAGTTTCAAAAGAACTGGAAAGGTATCCTTTTCCTGTCCTTGTCCCAGTTTATGTGTTAGGAACTAGCTAATATGGGACAAAGGCCCACATGAGCACACTGGACCTCACACTTGGGGTCTATACAAATAAAATTTGTTTGGCTAGTCTGGATCCTCTCATACTTCCAAATGTCCCGCTAAGTCTAGGGATGGTCACAAAGTCGTGGGGTATGTGTGTCTCTCCAAAATGGTCCAGGAACTACAGAGCTAAATCATTTGGATGCTCTGAATGGAGTTTGGTGAGACTCCAGGGTCTCAGGGGTTTGGCACTGGGGAAAGACAGTCAGAACTTTGGACACTTTGCAGTGAGGGAAGAAGGAGAATGAGCTGGTCCAGGTGGACCTGGCCAGGAAAAATAAGCCTTTTAATGAATGCTAGAAAATTGGGGGAGGCAACACTGCCTTTCCTTCAGGAGCAGAGAGCTAAACTACTTGGGTTTTCTTTTTTTTTGCTTCATCACCTGGGGAGCAGGTCAGATTGAGTTGGTAACGGCAAAGCAGGCTTTCAGGGTTTAGGTCACTCCTTGGTCAAGCTGACCATACTTGACAGAGAGCAGTGAAAGTCTCCCACATCAGCCCTCAAGTGAATTCATGAGATGCCTTTGGTTCACTCCCCAAGAGAAAGCTCCCTTCCCAAAGAGACTTTCACTCTTGCTCCTTCTCCAAAGTGGTAGTGTGGGGGTTGGAGGGTGGTATTTATCTGGACTCTTCTTTCCAACACTAAAGCCCTGTAAAAGAAGGTAGAGTCCCCAGTGATGGTCAAGGGCAGGAGCTGACTACATACAAACTGGACTTCTGGCTGCTTGTCATGTATGAGCATAAGGGGCTTCTGAGCTCACAGGAGTCCTCTGAATTCAGCAAGAGTTGAAAAGACAGAATGTTTGGAAAGGTTAATGTGGGCTTTAAAATCCTGGAGCCAGTTTTCAGTCCTTTATCTCTAAATCCTAGTTTACATGTGCAGGGTAGTTAGGCTACTTTTCTCCCTGCCTAACCCTGTTTGCCTCAATTCCGAATCTGTAAAAAGAGGTGGAGAAGAAAAGAAAAACCCAAATGGGGTCATGAGGAGTCAGACATGACTGAAATGACTGAACAACAACAAAATCAAAGGTTCCTACGGGGCTATTAATAAAGGACATAGCAGGCCTTGCAAAATTTCAAGTGCCATAGTAATACCTATTATAATTATTGTTGTCATTGGTGGTGAGATGTTACAGTGTTCCTATTGGTGGAAGACAGTGGGTAGAGTGACTCAAACCCAAAGCCTGGAATCAGGATGTTTATTAGTTGTGTGTGTGTGTGTGTGTGTGTGTGTGTGTGTGTGTGTGTGTGTGTCCTTGGAAAAGTCACTTTCCCATTCTCATCATTAATTTTCTTATTTGTGAAACGAAGTTAACAATAGCACCAACCTCAAAGGGTCATTGTAAATAATAAATGAGATTATGTGAAAACTACTTTGCAAATTTTCAATAGTGCAATGTGTGTATAAATGTTGACCCCTTGTCACTGTCATTGTTATTTTCTGTTTGATGTTCCTTGGGTTATTCCTTGGTCTATTGAACACTTGAATTGTTTGTTGTTGCTCTTGCTGTTTTTGTTTATACAAATGAATAAAATTATTGGTGCCACAACTGTAGCTTCCTGAGATTTGGGATTTCACTGGTATGTTTGTAATGAATAGCAAACAACAACCAGCTCTTATGCAGTATTTTAAGTTTTGTAGAATACGGTGCTTATTACCTCATTTAATTCTTAAAATGACCCTGTAAAGAAACTTCTTTTAATACCCCATTTTACAGATTAGAAAACTGAGTCTGAGAAAGGTCAAGATTTGCCCAGGATCAAACACCTAGCAGTATTTAAATTCAGGGGCTCCAGACTTTGGGTCCAATTCTCTATTCACTCTGCCACCTAGCTGCCTACAGTAGAAACTCCTACATTTATAGATCACCTCCTCTGTCAATTTTTTGAATACTTTATTTTTCCCAGTTACATGTAAAATAATTTTGAACTTTCATGAAAAAAAATTGAGTTCTGAATCCTCTTCCTTTCCCCACCCAGGCAGTAAGCAAATGTATATAGGTTACATGCATGCAATTATGCAGAATATATTTCCATATTAATCATTTTGTGAAAGAAGACAGACTTTTTAAAAATCCTCAAAAAATAAAGGGAAAGGAAGTATGTTTCAATGAACATTCAGACTCTACCAGTTCTTTCTCTGGAGGTGGAGAGCATTGTTTTTTCATCACGAGTTCTTGGGAATTGTCTTTGCCGAATCATTCATGGTTAATCATCATACAACATTGCCAGTATTGTGTAACTCCTCTATAAACTAAAGAATTATTTTGGGCCAATTAGAAGTTAAGTGACTTTTCCATGATCACTGAACTAGGATATATCAGAAGCAGATCTGAATTCTGTTCTCTTTCTTTTCTGCTGTTGCTGTTATTACTATAGTTATCAATTATCTTTATTGAAATAAAGCTAATGGCCTGGGTGAAAGCTTGAATCAGTAAGAAAATGCTTTTCAAAAGTGCTTTACACAATAGGGAGGATTGTCTCACTAAGATAAGGTATCAGGCTTTCTCACCTCATGGAGAACTGAGACCAATTGAATAAACAGACAAAAACCCCTAGTGATTTCTCTGCCTCTCCTTTACCCACACCTTTTCAAAAAGCAGTGTGATATACTTTAAAAGGAAATTATTTTTCCCCTCCTAATATCTGAACAAAAGATCAAAAGGTTTGGGTCCCTTTTTGTCCATCCTAAGTATTTTTAAAGAGTAAACAACCATTTTTATCCCCAAAAAAGAAAAAAAGAAGAAAAAACCTTCCTCTCTTACCCTACCCACTTCAAGGCTATCAAATGTTTAGCAGCTGAAGGATATTCATCTTTAGGAGGCAGGCCAAAATGTCAATAAAAATTTAATTATTTCTCAAACATATGGGAGCACTTACAAGATCCAAATGTGATACTGAGTATTGATATTGGGAGGAAACTGAACAATATGATTTTGTATTAGCTGCTCAAGACCCTGTCCCCACTGAGAGGAGCACAAACCACTGAAATGTCCATTCTTCTTGACAGCCTCTCAGGAGCTCTCCCCCAGGACAGGTCAGCAGTTCCACAAGCTAGCTGTGTTCAGGGTAAAGACCTGTAAGGGTGTAGCTACCTCTCTACCTGGGGACACATGTGCTAATATTTATTTTCAGCAGGAAAATATTTATTTAATAATATGAACCAAAGCCTTTTTGATAGCAGGTGGCTGTTGCAAGGAAGAGATGACATAGTCAGATGGGTGAAGACATTTTCTTGCAACAACTGCTTGGAATCTTCCTGGCAAATAGATCCATCATCATAGTCCTCAAGCCATTCTCATGTGCCAGACTCTGAGCTGAGTTCTGAGGTTCCAAAGAAATCTAAGAGTATCTATTTGGTCATGGAGCTCAGAATTCCTGGTGCATAGTAGGTTCTTTTTTTTCCTTTTTGGAGGGCAATTGGAGTTAAGTGACTTGCCCGAAGGCACACTGTCAAATGTCTGAGGCTGGGTCTGAATTCAGGTTCTCCTGACTCGAGGGCCGGTGCTCTATTAACTGTGCCATCTACCTGCTCTGATAGTAGATTCTTAATAAATGTCTATTATCCCCACTTTACAGATGAGGAAAATGGAACTTAGGAGGTGAATCAACTAATCAATCAACTGCTTATTAATTACTTAATATGTAGAAGGAACTGGGTTGGTTTCTTGTCAGAAGACAAAAATGAAGCAATTGTTCCCTAAAGAAGCTAATAATCCATCAGGGAACAAAGGGTTAGCAACCGGATGACACTTTTTTTTTCTGGTCATAGCAGCCCCTCTAATTGTCTATTGGGATGCAGATCTCTATAAGAAAAGGTAAAGTCCACAGGGTTGAAATTCTAGATCCTTGAAGGATTATCTCTGACCATAACTTGTGCATTATACATGGTTCCTAGCCTTTGTTTTTGTCCAGGGGCAATCAGCTACATTAGGAGTGGATCGTTGGCAGGCTGGCGATGTCCATGGCAGTGGAGAGGTGGACCTGAAGCAATGGCTAAGCTCATTTTCTTCTTCAACAGGATGAACATAGAAGGCAATGATGTTGCACAGCAGTTAGAACACTAGACCCAGTGTCAGGAAGACTTAAGTTCAAATTCAGCCTCAGACACTTAGGAGTTCTTCTTGAAGGAGTTGTGGGGCCCCAGGCAAACCTCTCTGTGCCTCTGTTTCTCCATCTGTAAAATAAAGATAATGCTAGCGCCTCCCTAGCAGGTTTTTTGTGAGGATCAAATGAAGTGAAGTTTCTAAAGTGCTTCACAAGCCACAAGGTTATATGTAAATGCTGTTATCATCTAATTAATTTTAAATTACAATTAAATTTTATCAAATATTTACTAAACTGTTAATAATAGATCAAGGGGATGTTGTGGATATAGTCTTCCTAGAATTTTTCAAGGCTAAGGATGCAATGTCTCATCTTATTTTAGTGGAAAAGATGGACCAGTTGGACTAGATGACAAACACAATTAAATGGACTCAGGAGACTTTCATGGCCAGGCTTAAAGAATTCAGGGTACAATGTCGATGTTGCAGGCAGGGGGTCTCCAACAGAGCATTCCAGGCATCTGTGCTTGGCCCTGAGCCATTTAATGTTTATAAATGGCTTGGATAAAGTCACAGAGATCATGGTCATAAAATGTGCAGATACCAGAAAGCTGGGAGATCTCTTTAACAAACCAAATAACAGAATCAGGAGCCAATGGGACCTTACCAGGCTAGAGTGCCAAGGTAGAATTCATGAAGGATAAATGTAAATAAAGTCTTCTACATGCTTACAGAAACCAACTTCCTAAGTATAGGGCATAGGAGGCTTGTCCAACAGCAGTAGTTAATAAAAAGTTCTGGAGGTTTGAGTAGACAGCAAACTGCACGAGTCAGTGGTGTCATAGGAGGATCAGGCGAAAAAAAGAAAAAGGAAATGTTATTGGGGCCTTCACTAAAAGGGACAGAATTTCCAGGAACAGGAGGTAAAAGGCCCAGTTCCCTGCCCTAGGCTGATCTCTTCCAAATATTGGCTTCAGATTCAGGAATATAGTTCAAGAAGGATATTGACTAAGTGAAGAGTTTCCAAAGAAGGACATTCAGGACTGGGAAAGGACCTGAGTCCTTCATATGTGAGGACTGGGTGAAGGAACTAGCTCTGTTTAACCTCAAGAAAAGAAGACCTAGAGCTGTCCAAAGGGGAAATGTGGGTGGGAGAGAATCCCCTTCCTTGGAGGTCTACAATGGAGGCCAGGGGATCACTTGGAGGGTATGTTGTAGGTGGCTCAATGGATAAAGAACTGAACCTGAATTTACAATACCCTGAGTTCAAATCCCACCTCAGACATTTACTAGCTGTGTGATCCTGGACAAGCCACTTAACCTGTTTGCCTCAGTTCCTTCATTGCAAAATAGGAATCCTAAGAAGAGTATTCACACTCCAGGATTTCAAGGAACAAATATGATGATATTCAGAAAGCACTTTGCAAAAGCAAAGTGTTGTATAAATGCTCATTATTATTCTGTTATTGTTGCTGTTCTTATTATTATTATTATTGTTCTTTATGTGTAGGACGAGATGGTCGTTGAGGTTCCTCCCAACTCTGACATTTGGGCATTCTTTGAAATCACATTTTGCCAGAGTTACCAGAGCTATTTCCAGGATGGGCACACACAGGGCTGTGCCTCGGGGCCCCAGAATAGAGAGGACACATGCTGTTCTCCTGGGCCACCCTTCATTTTTTTGTCAACACCCCTTAAAGAGGCACCACAAGCATGTCATCCCTTCCCTGCTCTCTCTGCCACAAGTTTCCTCACCCCTTCCCCCAAAACAATTCTCTCTTCTCCCTGGAGTTGATCTACCACTTAGATGTGATTGAGTTTTCCACATTACCTGACCCATCCTTTTCACCCCAGCCCTCTACAACATTTTCCCCAGGTTCCAGATTCCTAGGTATAGCTCTGGGAGTGAGAATGAGTAAGAATGAAAAAGATAACTTAATATACCATATTATGTGATATGACATGATGTGACATACTACAAAATAATATAATTTACCAGCTTCAATGGCTACTACATAATAAAACAAAACAACAGAAGAATTATGGGCAAACGACCTAGATAGGAACCCAGCTTACCTTGCGCAGGACTGAGAGGGAGAGAACTCAAGACATAATATTACAAGGGGATTTTTCCTCCTTTGTGTTGGCACTTGAGCTTGATAGTCCCAGGGACCCTTCCAATTAGACCATCTGGGCTCTATGAACTAATTCTGATGTCTGACATGCTCTCCAGAGCTCATCTTATTTCTAGGAGTTCCCAATTCAAATGTCAAATTGTACACAAACTGTAAATATTGTAATTTGGAAAAATAACATCCTATGTAAACTGTGTTGTCTGTTCTCAGGAGAAGCATCTGGTGAATGTTTTCACTTGGAGATGTTCTGCTCATTTCTTGGACCTGTGGGGATGAGAAAAAGGATCTTTGATAGCTGAAGAAGCATCCCAACAGCTTCTATGGCTGCCCGTTTAGGAACAGAACAGTCTCATTTGGGGAGCCTTTTAGCTCTGTGTTGAGTTAGAAGACAGGGATTTTCTCTATAATCCCAGTGAAGAGCACCATCATGACAATCCTGGATACGTGATCTCATCCATTGAAGTGTTCCTTACAGACGAGGCAAATTGAAACCTGCCTGTCTATCCTGGAAAGCTTTTGTCCATGTTCACCAAGATTCCCCAATGGAAGCTCAGTAAATGCTCTACGGGCTTGCCTCCCTTTTTCCTCCCATCTCAGGATTGTGTTCATCTGCCTTTCCTTGCTTTTGCCCAAAGGCCAGCAGTCTTCATTTTCAGGCATACATTTCTTTAGTCATACCTTTTCCTCTTTTTCCTCTTCGGAACTTCTCATTGATTCTCTATTGCAGACTGTCCACCCCAACCCTGCCTCTCTCCATTTCCCTCTGTGGGATGTTCATCTTTATTTCTTCAAGACAATGATGTTTATTATATCACTGTAAGGTTGCAACACCTGTAGATTTTTAGTGTTGATAAGATGGAGCATTGATCTTGAGGCCAGTAACAGAATTTTGCAGTTCTTCAGAAGAATTCGGCCCCACTCTCCTGCTCCTCAACTGTAGGCTCAGCTCATTGACTCTCTCTGTACTACCCCTGTCACATCTGCTGGAAAAACTCCAAGGGATATCCATCCAAATGCGTGTAGAAAGATGGGCAATAGATGTTTTTCATTTGCCTGATCTTTATTGTCTTTGTTCAGGGGGCAAGGTAACATTCTTTTGAGTGATTATAATTCTCTAAGAAGCTTGTTGAAGTCTTTGGGATTGATGAAATGAGTATGAGGTCATCTGTAAACAGGTATACCTGAAGGGCATCACCACCTACAAGGAATCTTTCCACAGCCAACTTTCCTCACTAGAACAATAACATTTATCACAATGATAAAAAAATAGCTACAATAAGTCCCAACTCACATTTCTCTATTGGTTTCAGAATTGACAAAGTGCTTTTCTTCATACAGCCTTGTAATGTGTCATTATTGTTGCCCCTGTCTCACAAAGGAAGAAACTGAGACTCTGAAAGGGTGAAGGTCATTCCTCCTAGCTAAATGGGTGGCAAGCTTAGACAGTTGGCAAAGGGGGAAAAGACAGCATTTGAAGCCAACTGTCCTCACTTCAAGAGCAATTCTCTTCTACACTACAAACTGCACAAAACACAAGGAAAAAAACCTGAAATAGACTGTCGGTGATACTTGGTCTAAAGGATCAATTATTTTTATTATATTTAATTTTACATTTTATCAGAATTTTTAAATTGATTATCATTTGATTTGACACCACCCCCATGTTCAAGGATCCCTCCTCTCCTTCTGCTACCCAGGAAGCAATTTTTATTTATAATATCCAGCTATTATAATAAGGGTTTATAATAATGACCACTTAGGGTCACATGGTCCCTATCTATTTGACTTTAGGGATGTTATTTCAGATTTTAAAATAGTAGCAGCCCAATAACAAATACAATTAGGAGCTCTCAGTTATAACATTCCTACTATTCAAGGAAAGGGTAGTATCTCTCCCTTAATTTATATGTGTATTTATTCCTTGCTAATAATTCCTTGCTTTAGTACACCTGACAGGTGCTAGGGGTATAAACACAAAAGATCATCTCTGTCCTCCAGTAGTTTACATTCCACTATGATTGTACAGAACATAATGGGAGTGCAATCCAGAGTTTCTATTTGTTTCAAGCAAAGAAATGGCAGTCCTGGTGGCTGGGTGAATGAATGTTGGGCAGATTCTGGGTTCAGCTTGATAAAGTGGGTTAGGTCAAATTCAAACCTGCCATTGAGCAGAAGAGCTCAGCCCCTGGACAGACTATAAAATGTTGAACAGATTAGTTCACTTTTTATCTTCTGCTTCTACCCCTACCCCCAAACCAAGTGGGGAAGCAAGTAGCAGGGTGAGAAGAGTGTGCATTCAAAGCATGAGGGAAGTGGGAGATGACATACCATGGAAAGAAAACAGAAAGTCAGCCCTTTTGGCTGGAAAGCAGAAGGAGGAAGGAGAAAAGATAGGGAATATATCTAGAAAGGTAGGATGGATCCCATTTGTATAAGGCTTTAAAAGCCAGGGAGTGTACTTTGTCTTTCCCCCATAGAAACAAGAGGGAACAAAAAAGTTTCTTGAGCATGAAAGTGGTGTGAGCCTACTTGTCATCTATCTATCTATCTATCTATCTAGCTAGCTATCTATCTATCTATCTACCTACCTAATCTACACACATATACACATATAACATTGAATTATATTACATTATATCTTCTTATATCATATAGTTGACAACTATTGGAATTCTGCATTCCAAATGAATTAAAGAAGGCGATAGAAGGGTTAGGATTCTGCCTGTGAATAGACAGAACTTCCTTATGAAGGAGAAGGCTTAGCTTTTCCCCTAGAAGCATCAAGCCTAGGGTCAACCTGCTTGTTCTGGTTCCACAACTATGACACATATTTACCTAGATGTCTTAATCTCCCAGAGCCAGGTCATTGAAAATCCGCACAATCCATCCAGGACAGACCCAAACCCTGGGTCTTACAATTTTTGAAACATAGGGGCCCCTACCTCTATCTCCAGATAAATGTTGGCCATATCTTCCTCTTGCAACCTTCCTCTTTATGGTGTCCTCAACAGGTAACATATGTTGAAAGATGTCTCATCTCAAACTCTCTATAGCAGCAGAAGTCTTTCCAGTTCGTGGTAAGTTTTATGAAGTTAGAGGCTGATTTTTTTATGCCTTTGAATCCCCAGTGTACCCTAGAACACAGAACCTAATACCAAGTAACTATTTAATACCTATGCACTGAATTGAGTAGAGTTTGAATAGAGAAGAAATATATACTCAACCAGGCATCCAGAAGGTAGAAAACAATAATTTCCTGCCTCTGGCCATAGTAGATATTTTCAGGATCCAGATGAGTTCAGTGACACATGAGTGCTTTCAAATGGAAACCACCAGCAACTCCCACACAATTCTGCTCTGTGTTCTTGCCTGTGGATTTGAATTTGAATTTTTGTTGAATTAAAGGCTAAGTCACTGATCCAGGTGGACTTCTGGGAGATTAGGAGAATCTCTCTGTTTTATCAGCACCTCTAAACATAATACTGAGTAGTAGAATCACAACTGGGAAGGAATCAATGACCCTACAAACCATTCTTCCACAGTGCTTTGGTCAATTGGTGAAATCTACTGACTTTTCTCCACTATGTTTTCATGCCCAGGATGTAGAATGACTCCTATGTTAATTGGGGGTAAGATTGGAGATAATGAAAAACATGAGGTATCATTATTTTTTATCCCTAGTTTTAAAAACTCCTAAAGATACCTTTGGTTGCAATGTCTTGGAAGCAGGGCCACAATAGCAGAGTACAGAGTTCAAATTGAAGTTATTCTCTTCCAAATAACATGTCAAATTGAATTCTAGAATGGTATAGCCAACAAAGGGTTGGGGTGAGACATTTTTACAGTTCAAGACAATTTAGGAAGTTGGAACAGGGTATTGGCTTAGAGTAAAGTGCAGTGGCAATATTAGCTGTAGGCTTTGGAGGCCTTGGTGAAAGCAGCAGGAGTAGTATCAACAGTTCTTACTGCCCAGAGGTGGTTAGAGGATTGGACAATTAGTCAGAAAGAGATTACAGTGGACCACCATAATGGTACCAGGCAGAGAACACAATGATGTTGACCAATTTCACCACAAATACCTAGTTCCAGGACTCATTTCCAGTGCAGAAAGGAGTAGTTGAGGTCACAAAGGAACAGGGACCCTAGTCACATTTCCAAGTTGTAAGGGACCTGGGTAAGAACCAGAGCCCTTATCTCCAAACCTAGCTATGAAAACATTTGGGTGAAAAATCCTAAAGCTTGGGATAGTGACCTAACCCACTCACCCAGGTGAGTAGAGCCCAATTTAAAAAGAAGTTCAAAGTCAAGAAATAGGCTGGGGAAATCAAGAAAGAGCAACAACAACAAAAAAAAGAACCTGACCATAAAAAAAGTTAGTATGGTAGTTCAAGACAAAAGCTAAGAAGAAGATAATGACATGAAAACATCTCTAATCATCACCTCAAAGAAAATTTCAAATTGGACACAAGCCCAATAGCAATTCCTATAAGAACTAAAGAAAGGGATGTTTAAAAGAACAAAAATTATTTTAAAAATCAAATGAGTGATAGAAGCAAAATTGTGAAAAGAAACAAGATTAAAGCAAGAAAATTATGAGAAAATAATTAACAACTTGGTAAAAGAAGAACATAAAAAGAAGAAAATAATACCTCAAAAACAGAATTGCCCAAATGGTAAAGTAAGTGCAGAGCCTCACCCAAGAAATCAATTCCTGAAACATTAGCATCAGGTAAATGAAAACTAATGACTGCACAAGACATCAAGAAAGGTTAAAAAAAAGTTTAAAAAAAGAAAAAAATAGAAGAAAATGTAAAATATATCATTGGAAAAACAACTGACTTAGAAAATAAATTGAGGAGAAATAATTTTAGAATTATGATACTACCTGAAAGCAATGGTCAGAGAAAGAGTGTAGACATAATTTTTCAAGAAATCATAAGGGAAAATTGCTTCAATATCTTAGAAAAAGAGTGCAAAATAGAAATGGAAAGAATCCATCAATCACTTCCTGAAGGAGATCCCAAAATGTAATTTCCAAGGAATATAATAGTCAAATTCTAGATATCCCTATTCAAGGAGAAAATATCGCAAGCAGTGAGCAGGGGTGGGAGGGAGAATATTCAAATATGATGAAGCCATATCAATACAATGATATTCCAGAATTCGATGGGGCTAGGAATAGAACAACAACAAAAAATAAGCTACCCAGAAAAACTGAGTATAATCCTTTTAAAAAGTGTATATTTAATGAAATAGGGGACTTTGAAGCATTCCTGATGAAAAGACCAGAGATAAATAGAAAATTTGACATTCAAACACAAAACTCAAGAGACATGAAAAGGTAAAAATGAAAGATAAATCATAAATGATTTAATAATGCTAAACTGTTTTGGGAAGATGATACATGTAAGCTCCATCCTCCATCTCTGTCTGTCTGTCTGTCTCTGTATCCATATATATATATATGAGTATATATATATATATAGATAGATAGATAGATAGATAGATATAGATGTATAGATGATATATAGATATAGATATAGATAGATAGATATAGATATGTATATATATATATATATATATATAGTCTAGATAAGTATATCTATATATGTATGCATTCAGCGTTCACTTTCAAAGTTTTGAGTTCCAAATCTTCTCTCTTCTTCCCACCTCTCCACTATTCTCTGAGAAGGCAAATAATATGATATCAATTGTATATGTTAAGGCATATAAAACATGTCCATATTAGCCGGTATTGTAAAAAAAAAAAGCATGAAAAAATGAGAATGAAAAAGTATGCATCAATGTGCCACCAGAGTTTGTCAGGTCTCTCTCTCTGCAAGTGGATAATATTTTTAATCATGGATCTTATAGCACCCCTTTGTTGTGGTGGCAAGGAATTGAAAATTGCAGGGCTACTCATCAACTGGAGAATGACTGAACAAGTTGCAGTATATGATTATGATGGAATACTATTGTGTTATAAGAAATGTTGAAAGGGGTAGTTTCAGAAGAAAAAAAAAACCTAGAAATGCTTATATGAACTATAAAATGAAGTAGGTAGAACCAGGTGAACATTGTGCAGAGAAGCAGCAATGTTGCAATGATGATAAACCACAAAAGATTTAGCTACTCTGATCAATACAATGATCCAAGGTAATTCCAAAAGCCTCGGATGGAAAATGCTATCCACCCCCAGAGACAGAAATGATGAGCTCTGAGTGCAGATTGAAGATTAATAAATCCATCATTCAACCAACCAACAAGTATGTATTATGTACTTACTATATGCCAGGCATTGTACTATACCATCTAAAATCAATACTAATCTAAAGGGACTATGCAAGGCACATGGAGAAAGTGACTCCCTCAAAGTCTTGAAATTGTTAAGGATGTGAGATAATATTTTGGTACAGTGGTACTTTCCAGGAGATTAGTACTCTGGAGTAAGAGGACCTGAGTTCAAATCCTATATCTGTTTGAAATTCTTACCTGACCTTGGCTAAGTCTCTTCTCCCCAGGCTCTGTTCACCTTGTCTGTAAAATTAGGGCATGTACTAGGTGGCTTCTGTAGTCTCCTCTAGCTTTAAATCTATGATCCTATGAACTTGGGTTTTCTTATCTCCAAACTCCACATTCTATATCTATTAAATCATGGTCTTCGTTGGTACAAGTGAAAAGAGCTCTAGATTTGGAGAAAGGTGATTGGAATTTGAATTCCAGTTCTGCTGCTTACAATATGTATTAACAAGGAAGCCAGGCAGGAAGGCAGGCAGGAAGGGAGGAAGGAAGGAAGCATTTGTTAGTTGCTCACTCTTGCCAGGCACTGTGCTACATGCTTTACAGATATCTCGTTCGATCCTCAAAACACCCTTTGAAGTAGGTGCTATTATTATTCCCATTTTACAGTTTATGAAGAGATTAAGTGACTTGCCCAGATAGTCACAAAGCTAGTAGATGCCTGAGATCTCATTTTAAACTAGGATTCTTTGATTCCAGACCAACCCCTTTATCACTGCACCACCCAGCTGTCTCTAACTCTAGGCTTTTGCTGCCACTAAAGAATGTGGGTAAGTTGTCTCATCTCTATGGGTCTAATTTCCTTCATCTATAAAATGATTAGGTTAGACCAAATGACATCTTATATCCCTTCCAGTTCTAAAAATGTGATTCCTCAATGGGGAAAAGGAACAGAATGTACAGTAATCATTTGAGACTTATCCCTCCCCCCACCTCCCAAGTCTTTGCGATGAAGAAAACCTTGGACCCTTAGATCCAGTATAGAATCGGTCTCCATTATTATTTGGCCATAAGTCATCGTTTACCAAAAGCATGTCTTTATTATTTCCTAGTTATAAGACAGATTCAGAAAGCACTCAACCTGTAATCATGAAGGCTATGATAATTTCATTGAATTCTTCCTATTTTCATCACTTATTAGCAATGACTTATTTTTGCTAGTCACGATGGCTTTTTTCTCCAACAGTTCATACCATTAAAATATGTATTGGTTTTTGCTTGAGTGTGTAAATATACTGCAGAACAGGACTTTTATCGACAAATGGAGATGATGGTTGCAATAAGGTTTATTTGCTACCATGCTCTGGAGGCATCAGCCCTCACTAAAACATCCCCCCTTCACGTGCATCATCAAAGGGAAGGTTTCAACCTCTCTAACCTTCTCTTGTGAACCATCCTCTGGAGTATTTCTGTTTCTTGTTTTGCTTTGTGGCCACTAACCACAGGAGAAATTTGTCTTTTTTACATATGCTGGGAATAATTTACTGCCCTTAGAAATATTAAACCACACACACACACAACACACACACACACACACACACACTACCTGATGTTAAAGTAATATTAAAAGTCTGCCTGAAGCCAGTGGAAAAGAAGGAAATTGAGAGTTAATGTTAAACCTTTAGCTGACACTCCATCTGAGTTCCTTTTTAGACTTTCAGAAGGGTGACAGATGGAATATAGCACACATCTACTGCAACTCTTAGTATTTACAGGGTGAATTCAAAAAAGGGAGGAAGGCAAGGTCAAGGGTGATATGCTCTATTTACCTGATGAGACCATTAAGTGAATACTTATCAAATTTAGATGTAGAGTTTCAAGATGTCTACACTACCTAGAGAAAAATGTTCAAAATCATCCTTGAGCTTTTCAGGCTGGCTCACCCAGCTATTTGGTTTTTCATGTCTGAGTGGTTTGGATGATAGTAGTGTAGACAGCCTTCTAAGGTGACATTTTTTTTAATACTATGAGCATGATTCATATGAAGATGCCCATACTTAAGTGATCATATTTTACACCCTTCTTCCTGCCTTAAAATCTGTACATTTTTGGGATGGTAGAGTTGAATATTTGCAAAACTTAGAAATTTATTGACATTACTGAGATATAAGACCAAGGACATATGTGTCAATGAGGAATCAGGAACTGCCATCTCATTTTAACTATGCAATATGTTGTGAAAGAATCAGGTGATTGTAATAGGTTTTAATTTCCTTTCTTTCACCTTCCTTTACCCTTTTCTCTCCTCTCTTCTTCTCTCCTCTCCTCTCTGTGCTACTTAAACAATGTATATTTCACTATGCCCTGAAATAAATACTCCAATTTCTAACACCACAAGTCTGTCATAGCAAGCAAATGGATTCCTGTTTGGTGGTTATATATTCTTATTTATTCAATGTAAGCATTAAATGTGTTTAGTGTAATTTATGATTAAAACGAAGCAATATTCTTTTTTATATTTTAAATTACTTCCCCCTTAGGTAGAGAAGAATTGCTTGGTTTCTCAGTTTTAACTTTGAAAAATAGTATTTTTGGTAGTCCGAAATATATTTTGAATACTTTTATGAGGCTTTGTCTACATAAAAGCAAGGGATTTGGCCTTTAAAAATATTGAACATGTATATTATTATTCTAAGTCCAACAACATTTCCCCTCCTTTCACAAAAAATTGCCATACAAGTTTACTATTGACCTGAGCCTCAGGATTTTGATTGCTTTTCTGGGGATGGATTTTTAATGATCAAGTTCAAAACTCTTAGAGCAAGATTAATAATAGAAATGTTGACAGTCTCTGAATTATACTGTGACCTGGGGGATGTCATTACTGAAAGTACATAATTACCTAATAGTTATACAATACTTCTTAACTTTTTTTTTTTGCTGAACTATAGTTTTTCAAGAAGATACTAAAAAAGGAAAATTGCTTGAATTAATTTATTGCTTCATTTACAGTCATAATGACTTTTCTTTAAAAATGAACAAATGTTAGGAAAAAAAGAGAGAGAAGACAAATGAAAATGAGATAAAAATAAAGAGGAAAGAATTAAGAAAAGAAAGAGAAGAAAAGGAAAACACAAAGAAGGGGGAAATGGAGAGAGAAAGAAATGCAAGAAAGAAAATTAAAGAAATGGAGGAATAAGATAGAGAAAGAAATATGGGAGAGAAAGGAAGGAAGGAAGAGAAAGAAAAGAAGGAAAGAAGGAAGGCAGAAAGAGAGAGAGAGAGAGAGAGAGAGAGAGAGAGAGAGAGAGAGAGAGAGAGAGAGAGAGATACTTCAGGAAGCACCATGTTCTGGATCAAAAAATTTTTGATGATTTTTTTAAATCTGAAAGTAATCTCTGCTTCAGATCTTTATTAATTAAGCAAGATTATCTTGGTTTGAGAAGAAAGGGCACCCTCCTCCTAAAATTTCATCATTTTTTTCCACTAAAATAAGAATAAGCTCATGTTTCCAAATCCCATTAACTGTACAAATAAAAAAACAATGGGACAGCAGATTCCTTTAAGACCACTGTACCTCCAAAGGTCCCACTCCGAGTATCAAGACCTGGTAATTTGTGAGCCCAGGCTTGAATGAGGTCATTTCTGCTGGTGATTTCCAACAGTACAGATTTCTTCTTCCACTGAAATGCTTTAAAAGCATGTCAAGCTGGGAATAAAATATTTTCCTATTTTGGACTGAAATCCATCATCATTCTCTATAAACAACTTGAAGACTTTGATTAAACCTCTAAAATATTACCTTTGACTTTTCAGTCTGTGTTCATGGAATACTTAGTTTGAAGCCAGCCAATCTTTGTGAATTCCCCACTGGAGAAGGTTAATAGAAAGAGAACACTGCGGCTTCAGGAAGATGGTCCCAGTTTTACAAATTGCAGATCCCAAATCCCTGCTGGATTTGGGCAGCTCCATCAGTGAAGGGGAAGTATTTCAGTCTCATTATCAACCTAATCCCTTCTTGAAAGTGCTGGGAGCATATTTCCAGGGACAGAAGGAGAATCTCTTCCATCAGAAGAGCTCCTGATCAGAGTTGGCAACATGAAGTCCTACACACTGTGATGCACAGCTTTGCAAAGCACGGCAGGTTTTTATTTTCTCTTCTGGGCTTCGAAGAGGACATTGCAAAAAGCAACCCAAAATGTAAACAGTAATTGGATTTAATTGTTGGAGATTCTTTTCCTTGGACTTTGCTTTGTGTTTCCCCAATCTTATTTTTCAAATAAAATTAATTAATAGAATCTGCCAGGCAGAAGAGTCCAGATGGCTCCATTCTCTGGTGCTAATTATGATTATTTTTACAAATTAATCATGCACATGCTATAATTTATAGAGCCCCCTTTCAAGGGGATCAGAGAGATTCGGCTACACAAGGCATAGCGATGGGCTTGCATCACTGAATTATCTCAGATGTGCCATTGTCTCTGAGCCATTATCTCCCTCATTTTCTTGCCACCCACCCTGAACCCTTTCCTCTCATTGAGAACTGGATTTTTGTGGGAATGAGCCTGCCAAACTGTGGCCTTTGTGACTTAAACAGTTTCAGAGAGAGTGGGAGAGAGGGAAGGAGGGAGGGAAGGAGGAAGAGGGAAAGAAAGAGAGGCAGAGAGAGAGACGCAGAGACAGACAGACAGACAGAGACAGAGAGAGACAGACAGAGAGAGACACAGAGACAGAGACAGAGACAGAGACAGAGACAGAGACAGGGACAGAGAGCTGGTCCTACGAACCCCTCACCCTTCTCATTCTCCTTACTGACATGATTCTTGCTTTCAAGAGGCAATAACTCCAAATGGTCCGCATGGAAATGATAAACGGCCTGGTGTGCTTTCCCTTTGAAGGAGTTCTCCTGCAGAGTATCATATTTACAGAAATTGCTATGGAGTCCAGGGAGCAACCCAATCAACTGCATTGAAGTGGGGTCTTTTGATCATATTCAGTAATGTGATCAAGGATCACGTGGGCATCCTCAAACATGCCTGCCTGGCTATGTGCTAAAGAGGTGACAAGGGAAACGGAGAATTCATCTGGCATTGGGACCCAAGGACTGATGGAACAAAGCACACCTGTGTCCAGAACATGTTTAAAGCAGTTCTGAGGAATGGGAGGCTGTCTAATCCTATCAGCAAGAGAGAGTGGGTAGCCATGTACCCCAGGTGGGACTATGGTCTCAGTCTCTCCATTTGTAAAAAGGAAGAGGAGGAAGATATTCAGAAATGACTAAAATGATGCAAATAAAAGGAAACTCAGAACAAAGTTAAACTCTGTGTAATTTTAATGAGCAGTCTGTGACTCTGGAAAAGAGATTAGGAAGTGTACCTCCTACTTTTCTTTGGAGAAGTGTGGATTATGGGTGCAAAATGTTGCATATACTGAGACACTAACTTTGCTTAACTTCTTTTGTTGTAATGGAAAGTTCTATGGGTAGCAGGAGTAGGAGATTTGTCCATAAATCATTTTTATATAAGAGCAAAATGCATCAATAAAAGTTTGAATAATCAAAAATTAAAAATAAAACGAAACAGGAAAAGGGTTGGGAGAGCTGCTTTGGGAAGCTACTTTAAGACTTAAATCTTGTGGCTCTATGATTTGACACATGGCTAATGGGCCAGTTTGGCAGAATAGACAATCTGATTAATCTTTTGAACTGGAATTCTCAGCTGCTTTTTTGATTTTACCCATCTGTGAAGTCCAGTTGGTCCCATTGGTTGAGCATAGGGATATAGCAGTCCATATGTCAAGTATAAAAATGAAGTACTGTGTTAACTATCATTGTAGTTTCCATTTCTGTAGAGCTTGGAGGCTTGAACAGCACTTTCCTCAAGGCATCCAAGCACTACAGGGCTATAAGGATTACTATTCCCATTTTTCAGATGAGTAAACTGAGATCCTGAAAATTAAAATACATTGCCTATAAGTTGCATAATAAGTCAATGTCTGATACAGGCTTTGAATACAGGTCCCTTGTCTATAAGTGGATCATTGTTTTCCACTATATCTGGTACCTTTCTGGAAAAAAAAGTATGAAATTGGGAGAGAAGACACATGGTTTTAATCTCTGATCTGGCAGAACCTTAATGTGTTACCAGGCAAGTCACTACAAACTTTTCTCATTCTCTCTTTCCTCATCTTTGAAATCAATCCACCACTGGTTCTTTGGATTTCAAGGAAAAGACAATGTGAGAAGGGTTGAGTGCTTTAAGGGACCAGCAAGCCCATAAAGAATCCTGGCTCTGCCATTTCACTGGTCAAGAAAGCATGGGAACCTCTTCTCACCTTCAAATATCAGTGTCCTTATTTAGAAAATGGTGGTAATGCTCCTGGAGCAAAGTACATAACAATGTTGTGAAAATCAAATGAAATCAGTATTTCACACACTCTAAAGTGATTTATGAAAGTGGGTAAATATTGAGAGAGAATGTGATATAGGGTAGCAGAAAGGGTACTAAACAAAGAGGCCACCAGCCCCAGCACCAGCACCACCATCACCATCACCATCATCATCATCATCATCATCATCATCATCATCATCATCATCATCATCATCATCATCATCATCATCATGTTCAGTCATATCTGTCTCTTCATGACACCATTTGGAGTTTTCTTGGCAAAGATGCTAAAGTGGTTTGTCATCTCTTTCTCCAGATCATTTTATAGACCAGGAAACTGGGGCAAACAGAATTAAGCAACTTGCATAGGGTCATACATCTAGTAAATGTTTGAGGACAGCTCTAAACCCAGGAAGATGAGACTTTCTGACTTCAGCCCCTGAACTCAATCTACTGTGACATCTAATTGATATAATAATAGTAATAATTGACATTTATATAGTGCATACTGTGTGATAGGCACAATGCCAAGTCCATTACAATTATTATCTCATTTGATCCTCACAAAAATCCTAGGAGGTAAATATCATAATTATCCCAACATTACAGTTGAGGACATGGAGGCAAATAAAGGTTAAATGACTTGCCCAGGGTCACACAGCTAGCAAGTATCTGAAGTCAGATCTAAACTGAGGTCTTCCCAACTCCAAGTCCTCCAAGTCACTATACATGTGACCATAAGTAGGTAACTTCACATCTTTGTTTCAGTTTCCTCACTTTTAAAATGAAGGCACTAAAAGCAGGAAGTATGGGAAAGACCACTTGATTTGAGAAGAGAGGGTGCAATGTTACATTCCAGCTCTTCCAATAAGTAAGTATCTCTGACATTTTGAACAACTTCCTGTACATCCATAGGTAGCAGTTTCTTCACCTACAAAAGGAGAGTGTTGGACTAGATTATTTACAAAATCTCTTCCAGTTCTATGATTATGAAAATGTGGGAAATATTACTTGACGTACATATCTCATTGACTTGGTTACAGGATCTTATATCTTGAACTGGAAAGGACTTCAGAGTCCAATATTTCCATTCTATAGATGAGGAAACTGAGGCTCATTAAGAGGAGGTTGTTGGAAGACATGACCTCTGAGGTCCTTTCTAGTTCAATCCCTGTGATCATGTGAACAGTGAGTGAAATATGAGTTGGGTTTGATAAAATATCGATACAAAGACTTTGAAAAGCACAAGGCACTGAGGCAGATGGAAGGCATCACTCTTTCATAAACACATTTGCTCACATTTTTTGATTATTTTATACCAAAAGGGAAACTCCTTGGGTATATGTATAGATATCAACATAATGCAGGGCCAAAGACCCTGCCTTGACCTTGCTACTCCCATAATGTACACCTTGCACATGTGCACACATACACATACACAGACTTGGTCTCAGCACCTTTCATTCCCCCAGACATGTGAGACTCATAGATTAGGAATTGCTCATGGATGGATTAATTGAGGAAACTTACAGATGCTGTTGAATTGTGACTAATAATTTTGTTGATGGATATAAGTCAAGGTAGCAGATGGGGAAGGCAATCTTTCAAGAATTCAATGACACTCTTTTGAGAGCAGGGGTTCTCAGGTCTTATTTAAATTACAAAGTAGGGTCAAAGATGACTGGGTAGAAATTAATGCTGCCCCAAATCTTCCCTTCCTGTTGGAGATAAAAGTTAATAGGGATACTTCCATTCTTGGTATCTGATATTGGAAAGAATGAATTGGAAATTCAAAAAATCAGTGGAAAGTAGCAACACAATGCCACATTACTCCATGCATCATAAAGCAGCCATATAAAGCACTTGAGAGCTTGTGAAGTGCCAAATGTACATTTTCTTATTTGAGCCTCACCACCATTCTTGAAGGTCTGTGAAGACAACAGATGGTCCAATTATCACACACATTTTACCAATAAGGAAACTGAGTCTCAAAGGTATTGCCTATTGAATTATTGAGTTTAAGAGCTGGGATTTGAACAGGGTTTTTTTCCAACTCCAAAAATAGTACATGATACATTCTGCCATGAGTCTCTGAGTAACAAATGACTGAGTTTTGCTATTAAACCCATCCTTTGAAATCGATATTTATTGTAGCCCTAAGAAAGTGAAGCAACTCAAAACATCTTTTTCTATCTTGCTTTAGCCAGAACTATGCTCTCACATTCTTAAAGTTCTGTAATTAAAATAAATGCAAACTTAGATATGCCATTATCATTAATGATGAGCAAATCAAGGCTTGGGCAAGTGAAACAAATGACTCACCAAACTTTACACAGTAAAGTGCCAGGACCAGAATTTTTACCAAGATCTTCCCACTCTAGGTTCAGTGATTTTCAACACTATCTTTCTGATTTGATTTCTTTCAGTCTTCAATAATATGATAATCGTTTCATTACTGACTTCTAGTAAAGTGAGGATAGTTTTCTGTCAGGTTGGAAGCTACTTGAGGGCAGGGTCTATTAATTGTCTCTCTTTTTCTTCCCAATGGTTAGTATAGTGCCTTGTAAGCAATAGAAATTTCAAGATAACTTTGTTGAATTTTCTGTATTTGAGGAAGGACCAGGACATAAAAAAAAGAAGAAAAGAGTCTCTTGGAGAGTTCTAGCTGAAAGGGTAGTGGGAGAATAACTCATTTCCCTAAATAATAAGGAACTCTCTGTAGTCTAATCTTTCTCACTGAAAAGGAAACTATACGGAGGGGAAAGAGTGTTAGAGCAGTGAAGCTAAGTCTAGCTTAGTATCTAGAAAAGAGTAAGCTCTGTATAAATGCTACATCATTCATCCAGTCATGTATCCATCTATATCTATCTGTTGATTCAGTTATCTATCTATCTATCTATCTATCTATCTATCTATCTATCTATCATTACCAGGCCTTTTGTCTGAGAAGAGATTATCTTGGAAGAGGAGCTTCCATAGGTCCTTTCATTAAGGCTAAAGAACGAAAGACATGGAATAGCTCTTCATTTAAGAGATCCAAGAAATGTTTGCTTTTAAAAAATGGAAAGCAGCTTTAAAATATTCCTTTGCTTTAGATTATATGTACCCAAAAGACAGAAGGAGAGTCATGAGAAACATCCACACACATTTGGCAAAGATTCTTTGGCTTTGATGGATGCCATCTAAAGAGATCACTAGTTCCCATTAAATGTCAAGAGCTACTAGTTGCTGCTGACCATCTTTGAGGCCATCTTACCCTGTTGTCCCTTTAACACTTTCATTAAAACACAGTCATATGAGTAATGAATCCTTAAAGTGTGTGGGACCAGAGATCCGACTTCAATTTAATTCCATTTAATACACACATATGTATATGTATGTGTATACACATGTGTTAAATGGAATTAATTTGAAAAATCAATGGTTCTACATGCATTAAAGATTCATTATTCATATGATTCTGTTCTGAATGAAAGTATTAAAGGGAATAGGAAGCAAAACAAACTGAAAACACATTATATATATATACATACATGTATGTATGCACATGGCAGTTGAAGATGAAGCAAGGTCTAATTCTGATGGTGAACTTCTCCCACTCTGTCACATGGTCTCTGATAACTCCAGGCAAAGAGACAGCAAACAAGAGTCTTTAAGCAGTTATCCCAGTACCAAAGAATTCTGGGTTGGTCTCTTGGAATCCTTTTGGTCTGTGTGGATGTTTGGGATGGTGGGGAGCATTACACATGGGCTAACAAATTTATTCAACCTTGAGTAGACATAGTGGTCCACTGAAGCGGGATATGGATCTCAAGTCATGATGACCTAGATTCAAGCATTGCCTCAGACACTTACCTGCTGTGTAATTAAACCTCTCAAACATTGTTCCATTATCTGTAAAATGGGGATAAGGATATCTTTAGCAACATCTACTTCTTTTGTTTTTGTGAGAATCAACCAAATGTCTATAATCAGTTTTGTAAACAATAAAGCACTATGTAAATGCAGTTGAGGGGTAATTATTTCCTTTCTTCAAGTGTGTATATTTTTTTTTAAAAAAGGAATGGCATTGTTTCATTTACTGAATCAACAAATATCAAATTCAATGTGTACTATGTGTGGTACTGGAGATGCAAAGAGGAGAACCAAAGTCTCTGTCCTCAAGGAGCTTACCTTCTACTGAAGTAGGGCAACATGTATGTAATGTCTTTATTCTCTCCACAAAAGAGTTTTCCAAATCTTCAAAACATCTCCACTTACTTTTCTTGGGGAGTATCTGTATCTTATGACTGACTCAAACAGGAACACAGGTAACTGGATTAATTGATTGGTTTCTTGGTTTCTGCTTTCATTATATGGGCCCTCTTTCCACTGATGCCGACTTCAACCCATTGACACTTTAGAAAAGCACTCATGGGCTTCTTTACTGAGCAATTGGTCATCAGATCGGCAACTTGGTGAGGATGGACATACTGGAACTTATCTGGGATGATCCTCAGATGACAGTTTGAATTTCCTTATTAAAAAAACATAAAAATAATACAGGATTTGTGTTTGTGCCAATGCATGGTCTTTGGGCAGTCACCTCTGGAGTTGGATAGACCAAGATCTGGAAGGGCTTCTGGAGGCCACTTAGTCCAATCCCTTCATTTTGCAAAACAGGGAACTGAAGTCCTTGGAAATTTAATGATATACTCAAGATCCTCTAGGTAGTAACAGAGGCAGAAGTTGAACCTTGTTCCTTTGACTTCAGGCTCAGAGTATTCCCACTTTTTCACTTTGCCTGCAACCCATCTCTTATCAAGTGAATCTACTTGGACTTCTGTGAGCCACATTAATCAGGGAAATACATAAACCTCCTCAGGACCCCCAAGACATTCCACTTTGGATTTCCAGTGTCCATGTGGCCCATGTGGGTATGGACATGAAGTCAAAATATTTATTCATTGGTGTATCTTGGACTTCTTACCACATGGGAGGTGGAAAAGGAAGGGAAGCAGCCTGTTGTGTTATCCAACTTAAAAAGCACGTCAATGTCTGCATCCCCAAAGGCTATTTGGCAAATTTGGGCAAGGGGCCCACATTGTTGAAGGGATGTTTGTTCTCAAGCCCTAAGAAGGACATTTTTTAATACTTGAAATATTACTATTTCTTGGCACCCCCTCCCCACCCTCCAGAGGGGTTGTTTTAATCATAGGACTGATCTATTTTCAGCTCAAGCTCAGCTGTGCGTCTCCAGAGAGGAGGCTTGTTTTCTCCTTTTAACTTTATTGCACTTAATATGGGACCATTTAGCAATTTTCATACAATTTCCATCAGTCTGCAGGCCTGGGACCTCTTGGGCTTTTTCATGTTTTGCAAATCCAATAATGTGTTTAGGCCTGGCAAGCCTCTTTGTGTGTCTAATGCAGAACCAAGATTTCACTTGCTTTGAATAGCATATCTATAGGTGAATGCAGGGATAAATTGTTAATGTGGAATAGGGAAAAAGAATACTGTTGTGGGTTCTCGTTGTGGACGATGTACATGTCTTTGAGGGGGCAGCACAAGAGAATAGAAAGAATTCTGAGTGCAGGGTAATGGCAGGGCAGGATTTCCAGCTGTTCCACTTGCTTCCCATGGAGCAGCTCGATAGCATGATGTATAGAATGCTGGACTTGCAGTGAGGAAGCCCTGAGTTCAAATCCTGCCTCAGATCCTTATTGGTTTTGTGATGCTGGACAAGAAACTTAGCTGTGCCTTAGTTTCCTCATTTGCAAAAAGATATTGGATCTGACTTACAAGATCCCTTTCAGCCCTAAATTTCAGAGCCTGTGATCATATACTTGACCTTAGCCAGTGTCACTTTCCTCTATAATGATATTCAAATTGTTGCCCTTTCAGGGCCTTTCCAGATCAAAGTCTTCAATACCATCACCAAATATCCCATATTCCATTCCAACTTGAGGAGGAAGTGTGGTATATTAGAGAGTTCTGGACTTGGAATCTGGATGGGGTTCACAGACATCCTGCTTCTCATACTTACTATCTGCATGGCCCTGGACATGTAACATAATCTTTGAGGCTCAGTTTCTCTATCTGTAAAGACAAGACAGTAATATCCTTTCCTAGTCCTTGTACACACTACATATGCTGGGCAGACCAGTCTACTTATCATTCCTGCATGGGAGAATTCATCTCTGACCTCTCTATCTTCTTATATCCTTTCCTCCATGTCCTCAAGGTTCTGTAGCCTTTAGACAGCCCCAGTTTTCTTCACACTTCAGCTCCTACATAGGTCTTTTCTTGCCCTCCCCCTCCATTGTCAGTCTCCTCCCCTCACAGATTACTTTATATCTGCTTCTCTTTGTGTGTGCTATTCACCCTCTTCCCAATAAAAAGCAAACTCTTCTTTGCTTGTATCCTGGGGTTGGGGGTGGATGGAGAATCATAATACCTAGTCATGTGTCATTTTTCTTCATCCCCAGTACATAGCACAGTGCCTAACACACACAATAGATGCTTAATAAATGTGTTCAATAAACAAAATTATTTAATTAAAATTAAAATAAAAGTCACTCTTTTCCAAGAATTTTTATGCCACCTAGAGCATAGTATCTACACAGAAAAGTGAATACATACTACCTACTATTATAGAAAGTAAATTTGGACTGACATGGGGTAAAGACTAATAACAATGGGAAAGGAGATAGTGCAGAAAGGATGCTGGAGAAGGTCATCATGATCTGAACTTACGGAAGTTAGGGATCCCTTCCCAGAAGTGTAGATGAGGAGGGACCACACTCCAGGGATGATGGAAAGTGTACATAAAGGCAAGGAAATGGTTAAGGGGTAGAAAAAGCAAATAGGTAAATTTGTCTGGGGTGTATTGTACAAAACAGAAAATGAGGTGAAATCAGTAGGAGAAAATATATGTGAGACTGTGTGGGAAGGGATTGAAATGACAGAGAACTTTGCATCACGTCCTAGAGGAATTTTGAAGCTCATTAAGCAAGGGAGGGGCATGGTCAAAATTTTGATAAGCTTTAGTTATATAATTTGTTCAGCTATGTAGAGGCTAGGGTGGAGAGAGTAGAGAATGCTGGTAGGGCACTATTTTCAAAGACTTATTAAAACCTTATATCACAGTACATGGACTTCATGGCAACCAGAGTGAATTTTTGCCTAGGGCCAAGTCTTATAAACCTAACAGGGGCAAGCAACATGAATATCTCCTTCAAGTTAAACTTTTAAGAAAAATAGGGGAGGAGAGGAGGCAGAAACCGTTGGCTGTAGCCAGGACTCTCCATTGGGAAGCTCACTTGGGGCACAGGAGAAGTGAGGTGAAGGAAGTACATCATACACCAGCTTTGAATTATCAATAATACTTCTTGCTAAGTAGGTGTCAAACTCTGCTGTTTCTATGTTGCTGAAGGATTCTGAGCACTGAGAGTTTGCCCCAGACAAAAGCCTCGCTCATTCCCTCTAGTTTCAGCTCTGAGGAAAACATTCCTTCTATTTGTTTTTCCATTTTGCTTAGTCACTAAGTATACATTCCTCAGCTCCCTTTAATCAGGCTTGCCCAAAAGACAAACAGATATACAAACAAGCAAGCAAGGCAAGAAACTTACCCAAGATTCTAGATCTAGAATATGGAGAAATTTGAATCATATCCTATAATCTACAAGGGAATATTGCCTTTTTATTAGTAGCAAAATAATTATCTTGGCAATGTTCTTGATACACACATTCATATATATATATATATATACTACTTATATATACATATATATTTATATATATACTACTTATATATATATTTATATATATACAATATACATATGCATATACAATGTATACATATGCATATATTGGTATGTATTGTGTACATATATAAATATGTATTTCATATATATGTATGTATGAATTATGGAAAACTGAACTTGATAGTCATTCTTTCTCCAATTTGATGTTACCATGCTTGTTTGTAAATGATCAACAGTTAGCTAGGCAGAAGCAAATTCCTAACCCATCTATCTATGGGTTTCAACATCACTTTTTTTGTGTGGAGATAGCTGATTTTTTCCCTTTGAGACTTTGGGATCTAGTACTTGGGAGCAAGTTGGCCTCTTGCCCCGTGGGTGAGAAGCCGCTTCGCAGCCTACCATGTTATAGCTTCAGCTCCTGGCCTGTGGACTGTAGGGGGACCCGGTGAACAGTCTTGCGGGGGGGGTGGTAAGTGCTCTTGCTTTAACCTTCTTGGATCTGGATTGTGGTCTGGGGTGGAGGTCTTGGGGGTGTGTGACCAGCTTGCCAGAGCGTGTGGAGGCTTCAAAGAGGGCACCCAACTAATACCTCCAGCAGCTAAGAAACTCCAGCATTTGGGATAGAAGCTCCCCTGGCTGGTGGCAGAGTCCTACTGTGGCGACAAGCCCAAAAGTCAAGTAATTAAGTGGCAGCATGCCTAGGGAAAGGAAACAAAACAAACAAAAATATTCAACATAGACTCCTATTTTGGGGGCAAGGAGGATTGAAGCATGTAACAGGAGGAGGACTGGGAGGTCAGAAATCCTGCACCAAAAGCCCCAAATGAAAATACTAGCTATTTACAGGCCACAGAGGACCTTAAGAAGCAGATAAGAGAAGTTTGGGAAAATTGGGAAGAGAAATGAGAAAGATGCAAGAAAAGTATGAAATGAGAGTCAATAGCCTGACTGAGGAAAATAACTCCTTAAAAATAGATTAACTCAAATGGCAAAAGAGGCTCAAAAATCCAATGAGGAGAAGAATGTCTTAAAAAGCCGACTTTGCCAGATGGAAAAATAATCTCAAAAGCTCACTGAGCAGAATCATTCCTTCAGAATTAGAATGGAGCAAATGGAAGCTAGTGACTTTATGAGAAATCAAGATGCTGTTAAACTGATCCAAACTAATGAAAGAATAGAAGGCAATGTGAAATATCTCCTGGGAAAAACCACTGACCTGGAAAATAAATTCAGGAGAGACAATTTAAAGATTATTGGACTGCCTGAAAACTATGAACAAAGAAAGTATCTAGAAATCATCCTTCAAGAAATTCTCCATGAAAATTGCCCTGATGTTTTTGAACCAGAGGGCAAAATAGAGGTTGAAAGAATCTACTGACCACCTCCTGAAAAAGATCACAAAAAGAAAACTCCTATGAATATTATAGCCAGGTCCAGAATTCCCAGATCAAGGAGAAAAAAAATTACAAGCAGCCAGGAAGAAACAATTTCAATATTGTGGAAACAGAATCAGCATAACACAGGATCTGGCAGCTTCTACACTGAGGATCAAAGGGCATGGAATATGATATTCTGGAGAGCAAAGGAGCTGGGATTAAAACCAAGAATCACCTACCCAGAAAAACTGAGTATTATGTTTCAGGGGAATATATGGTCATTCAGTGGAATAGAGGACTTCCAAGCATTCTTGAGGAAAAAACCAGAGTTGAACAGAAAATTTGACATTCAGACATAAGAAGCAAGAGATGCTTGAGAAGGTAAACAGGGAAAAGACATCATAAGGAACTTATCAAATTTGAAATATTTAAATTCTTACATGGAAAAATGATAACTGTAACTGATGAAACCTTTCTCAGTATGAAAATAGTTGAAGAAGGGTATATGGGCATATGAATACATATGTGAATGTGTGTATATGTGTTTACAGGTATACATAGATAGAGGGCACAGGTTGAATTTAATAGGAAGGGATGATACTTAAAAGGTGAAAGAGGTGGGAGATGTGGGAGAGGAATATAATGAGAGAAGATTGGGAGATTCAGAATGAGGTAAACTATCTCATGTAGAAGAGGCAAGGGGAAGTGGTTTCAAGGAAGGGGAAGAACAGGAAGGCAAAAAGGCAAAACCTTATTCTCATTTAATTTGGCTCAGGGAGAGAATGACATGCATACTAAATAGGATATCTCACCCTACAGAAGAATAGGGGGGAAGGGCATGAGAGGGGAGATGATGAAAGGGAGGGCAGGCTGGGGTGGAGGGAAGTTGAAAATACCTACCTTTGAAAAGGGACAAGATCAGAGTAGGGAATAGACCAAGTGGGAGGTGGCATAGGAGGGAGGGAAATATAGTCAGTATTTTACAATATATCTACTATGGTAATGTTTTGCATGGCTATATATGTACAACATATACTGAATTGCTTATCTTCCCAGCAAGAGTGGGTGACAAGGGAGGAAGGGAATGAATCTGGAATTTGAAGTGTTAAAATCAAATGTTTTAAAAATATATAAATACTATTATTAATACTATTTTACCTATAATTGAGAAATAAGATATACAGGCATTGGGGCACAGAGATTCACCTTGCCCTACTGGAAAAGTCGAAGGGGGCATGGGAGAAAATATGGGAGAGAGAAGATTGGATGAGGTGATATCCTGTGGGACTGCTATTCTGGGGTGGTGGGTAGGGGAAAAATGGGGGAAAATTGCATCTCAAAATCTGGCAGAAATGAATGATAGAAACCAGAAGTTAATAAAGTATTTGAAAAAAAAGGATAAAAAAACAATACAAGAATTACAATTTGAAAAAAATAGGAAAGATGTTCCACTGCTTTCAAATTATTTTAAATCATGAATATGTTATTATAGTTCAGATCTTTGAGAGAAATGAAACATTCAGATCCTAGTGAAGGTTCACACCTACAAACCAACTCTGGTAGTTCCAAAGCTTTACTTACAATGGACCTGAATTACTATTTTAATTGAGTAGCAGTTACCACCACTATGTCTTGTTATGTTTAAATGGAATCTCTGGAAGATGTCTCTATTAGAAAAATCTCCCAATTAAGTCTCTCCTCCAGTTTCAGGTATTCTTACTGAAGACTGCTTTTTAGTACAGAATCACATTAAAATGCAAGTTTTTGAAAAGGACTAAACATGCCTTGAGTTCACACTCAATTCTGATGAACTGGGAAAGTTTTTTTTATTAGAATTGTGGTTTCCTCCAGTTTAACTGCAGATCAAACAAGGCAGCAATCTGCTGATTTACTGAATGAAGATTTGCTTGGCTTTCTGAAGGCAAAGGACTTTTATTGTTTTGTTTTTAAGAGAAAACTTCATGTTATCAAAGACAGATCATGGGTTACTTAGATAGATTTATTTTTCAAAAGGTAACATATCCAGAAATCCCCTGAAATGCTCTAAAATTTTCTATCTCATTCATCCACTTAACATTTTTAAAATAGCTTGTGAACTATGTAATTGGAACTAAAAATTAACAAAAGGGGTTAAAGTCAGCTTTAACCAGATGCACAGTTAAGAAATATAACAGAATACAGTATACCTTGAGGCAAAAATAATGTATGCAGATAAAAACAGAAGTCTTTAAAAGAGTAAAAGTCTGGCATTTATTAGAATAATTTTCCATCATTCCTATTCAGGCTTTCTGTATGTAAGTCACGAGGCAGTTTGAAGTGTTCTCATTAGACAAGATAGAAGAAACAGACTGAATGAAAACTGAGATGGTGACTTCAAAGAGAAAAAGAAACACAAAGAATGCCACACATAGAGTTTCTAAAGGGCCATATCATCCATACGATGCAAAGTTCCACCACATGGAATTAGGCACTGGAACATGGAAAAACCTTGTTTTCAGACAGAATAATGTTGAACTGCCTATGTTGGGTGCCAGACTGTGGATTCTAGGAGTCTTAACTTAAGATTTAGGTGAATAAAAAGTGAACAAATCAATGAAAAGTATTTATTAAGTACTTACTACATTCAAAACATTGAGCTAAGTACAAATATAGACACAAAGACAGTGCCTGGCCTCAAAAAGTTTATATTCAAATAGAGAAAACAAGACACCAAGGGGTAGTGATGGACAGGAAGGCAACAAGTTTGGTTAGGCAGATCACAAAGCCTATATCCCTAACAGGATACAACTGATTTGATCATAGCTGATAGTCCCAGAATGAGAAGGGCAGCTAGGTGGTAGATTGAATAGAGCACCAGAAGGGGAGTCAGAAAGATCTTCATTCAGATCCAGTGTGATATTTATTAGCTGTGTGACCCTGGGCAAGTTACCTAACCTCTGTCTCA
Source organism: Gymnobelideus leadbeateri (assembly GCA_011680675.1). Taxonomy (NCBI): domain Eukaryota; kingdom Metazoa; phylum Chordata; class Mammalia; order Diprotodontia; family Petauridae; genus Gymnobelideus; species Gymnobelideus leadbeateri. Next base: position 393,879 of record WOXC01000688.1, on the reverse strand, counting down.
GTTTCCTCACCTGAACAGTGGTGATAATAATAGAACACCTCCCAGGATTATTATGAGGAAAAATTAAATTGATATTTGTAAAACACTATGAAATCCTTAAAGAGTTTTATAAATATTATAGATAATGGTGGTGGTGATGATGATGGTGATGGTGGTGATGGTGATAGTGATGGTGATGATGATATTGGTGGTGGTGGTGATGGTGGTGGTTGTGGTGGTGGTGGTTGTAGGTACAGGTAGCAAGGAGGCTAATGAGAGCTAGAGAAGAATTCTGAAGAGTAGAAGGAAAAGTGAAGCTTGATGACATGGGGTTTGTGTAAATAGTCTTAAAGATGTTTTAATTCAGGGCAGTGTGCCTAGGAGAGAAGTTCCAGAGATGAAAGAGTTGAACTCTCTAGTGCTCAGTCTCTTATATGGACATTATTGTGCTGTGGTTGACAAGGTTTAGAGGAGATGACTAGAGAGTACACAGTCATGGTTGGGAGAAAATACAGTTTGGAGAATGTTCAATTTACAAATGTATGAAATAAATATGGAGGAGGAAGAGATGGCCATTGTTGGCACTGACAATGAACTTTAAGGTTTACAAAGTGATTATAATTATTATTCTTATCATTTATAAAAATCTACTACATGACTGAAAGGATACTAAGCACTTTACAAATATTTCATTATATTTCTCACAACACTCCTATCCATTTAACAATTTAGGAAACTGAGGAATATAGAGGATATGTGACTTGCCCATGGTCACATATGTATTAAGTGTGTGAGGTTGGATGTGAACCCAAGACAGGTCTTTCTGTCTCCAGACCCAGCACTCTATATACTGTAACACCTAGCTACTTCTAGATGCTGTATACATTATTTTATTTAAACCTCCTGACAGTCCAGGCAACTGGAATATTCCAAAGGTTCATAGGAAATAGGAAGACCTATTGGGAGATCTCTGCCTTTCTTTGGATCCATTCTAGAGGGTACATGGGAGAACATGGACAAGCATCACGGAGGGTGAGGTGTGGATGGACTATGCTTTGCATCCCTAGAAGGATGCACTGATGACATTCCAAATCTACTGGAGAATTAAGGTGCCAGTAGAGCTTAAATTCACAAATAAGTCACATAGGTATAGCTGCTTCTCTGACTAGCTCCATAGCAATAAAAAAGCAATAAAGCTCTAGAATACCTTTCTCTCCGCTTCCTTTTTTTCTGGAAATAGAAATTAACGTAAGGCCTGTGGATAATGGAATCTAACCCCTGTCATTCCCTTTGTGATCTTGGGCCAGTCACACATTTCCCTGATCTTATTTCTTCATCTATAAAATGAAAGCATTGGACTAGCTGCCTTCGAAAGTTGCTTCCAACTGCATATCTATGATTCCATAATCTGATCTTTTCCTTCCCTTCTAACTACATTTAGAAAGTACCTGCTATGTTTAAGGAACTTTATTCATGGGGGGGGGGTGGATAAAAATCTAAATCCTCCCCTTCAATTGGCAGGTAGGCTCACCAACATCTCTGAGTGAGAGGTTATAAGACTGAATGGAAAACAGAACCTACCTGCAAGGGGCCTACATTGTGTTAGAACACACAGATAATGTACATGTATACATGATCATCTAGAAAGTGTTACCAAGTAAGGGGCTAAGGAAATATGATGGAGGTGGTCCTGAAAGAAATCTTGGAAGGAAGTCAGGGATTCCAAGAGATAGGATGGGATTCCTTAACTCCCAGGACAGATTTTTTCAAAGACAAAAAGTGATGCAGAATTTTGGAGTTGATGAATCTTCTTGCCTGGAATTGATTGATTTTGTGTTTCTTTTGGGAGACCCTCAAATCCAGAGGAATAAGAGTAGAACTTTTCCCACTCTGAGAAGATCCAGGTGCCATATTATGCCAAGAGAAGGATTCTAGTGCTAGTGCCAAATATTCAAGAGGAGCACATGATGTTTGTCTCTTTTAAACCCCAGCCCTTAGCCAGATGTTGGAAATATAGCTACCAGTTGTGAGCAAGTATTTCATGAACATGCTATAGTTTTCACATGAAAACTTTGTTATGGGCTCATAAAAAGTTTAATTCTACTTATTAAAATATATATTTAATATTACATGTGACAGTGCTGCTCTTAAAGTCTTCTTATTCAGTTGTGAATGGTTCTGTTCCTTCCTCATATCATTTCCTATGAGGCTTCCATATGCTTGCACCAACTCAGCTATCCCACATCATTTCCTTTTTCACAACATTTGATTTAGTTTGAACTCCTAGTGAGGTCCATCACTTTACCCAAACAACACAGCAGCTGCTGTGCTCTACCAAACATAGGTTTTTATTGATGCCTATACCACCAAATGGTTAAATGACTTGCCCATGCTCATACAACCAATATATGTCAGAAGTTGGATTCAAACCCACATCTTCCTGGTTCTGAAGTCAGCTCTCAGTTTAGCATTAGTATGTATGTATGTGTGTGTGTGTGTGTGTGTGTGTGTGTGTGTATATATATATATATATACACACACACACACACACACACACACACACACATATATATCTTAATTAAATTAGTTCCATTATATAAAGCAAGAAACAGTCATCACAGAAGTTAACAGAAAAGGATACTTGCTTTGTTAAAGGCAGACACACATACTCAAATACACACAAAAACTTAGACCTCAACACTATAGTAGACTTCCAGAAGAACATAATACATACATACATACATACATACATACATATATACATCTATCTAGGTATGTGTATAAATATGTATTCACACACATATAACATATATAGATAGATATGTCTATATATATTTATATGTATCTACCTATCTATATTTGTGTATGCATTTGAGTATGTATCTGCCATTAACAAAACCACTATAATTTTCTACATTAATTTCTGTGATTACTATTTCTTGCTTTATATATTGGAACTAATTTCCTTCAGAGAATATACCTACTTCCATGTACCTAACGTCACATGGCAATTGTTATTTGATCAGGAGTTGTCCTTTCCATTCTATTTTTGAAGGAGAGGGTGGTACAAACTGGAGGGTGGATGCATTTCTGAGAAGAGATGGGAAACTTACATTGGACCTAGTGTTGGCTAAGTTTGTACACTGGGAAACGACTTCCTCTGAAAGTGTTGTGCCTCCATATACAACATATTGCCTGAAGAGAAGGGAAACTGGAGGTCCTGGGGTGAAGAAGAATCCAAAGGGTAGACAGAGATGGCTCCAGAGAGGACATTAAATGAAGATAGGAAAGAGGATTATTATAGGAAGGGCAGGAGTAGAATTATACTGCATAGTCTGGAACAGAGTGTAATTCCTACCATGAAACAGTACTTCTAATTCTCATTATATTCTTTATTAATTAATTCTTCTAAGAGTGAAGCAATACAGAAAAAGAAACAATGTGGAAACACCTCCAAAATTAATAATAGTAATTATTTTTAGATTAGGCAGCTCCAATTTCAGTGGATTTAGTTCCATAAGCAATATGGAGAGATCAAAGAAAAATAAATAACAATATAAATGATGAAGAGAAAATATTCATAATTAATAGTGTTCTAACCCAATGTAGATTTAGAAGACAAGAAAAAAGAAAAGATAACCTTCTTAGAAAAAAAAGCATAAAATGGAAAAATGACAACCAAAAGAAGTGAAATAGGAGGGAGAGATTTTGAATTTTCAGTCACTTAGTGAGGGGAGATAAAGAAGAAGGAAAGAGAGAACAATTAGATAACTAAATAAGTGGAAGAAAGAGAAAGAAATAAATAAATTAAGTAAAATTTCAGAACCAGATAAAGGATTAATAAATGCATAAGAAATGAGAACACTAAGAGAGGTTGTGGGAAGTGTTGCATCCAAATAGAAAAAGCAAAACTAGACATAGGGATAAAGCACAGATTTAAAAGAGAAAATTGAATCAAACAATTTTAACTAATTAAAATATTAGAGCAAATGGAGAACAAGAAATTACTAACTTGCATCTTTCAATGTAAATGGATTAATCAACTCAATACAATGAAAGAGAATAGCTTAGATATGAAAATGAAATTCCACAATCTATAGCTTACAAGTTATGGAGAATAAAAATGAGTCTAGAAGAAATTTTACAGTACATCAGATGAAAATGAATAAAGGAGATGTTGCAATAATGCTATTACATGAAAGAAATATTTTTAGTTAAAATGTAAACAAACAATAAATTAAATTGCATTATGTAAAGCAAACATAGAAAAGAAATTAACTTCAAAATTAAACTTCAGTGTTCCAAAAAGCATAGTCTCTAAATTCAAAGAGGAAAAAACAATGCTTGAATTGAAAAAAACACATAGATAGAAATACATTTATAGAAGGAGCATTTAGTGTTCCTATCTCATAATTGATCAAATATAATTTTTTAAAATAAAGAATGGAACAAATTTTAGAATTTAGAGGATTTAGGTGTTTAGAATTTTAATGGGGTCACTAAAGAATATATATTTATAGAGAAGGGAAGAATGTTTAACCAAGCAAGAGATTGAGGACAATTTGAAATGCAAAATGGATAATTTTGATTACATTAAATTAAAAAGGTTTTGTACAAACAGCACCAATGCAGCCAAGATTAGAAGGAAAGTGTGGTGGAGCCAAGATGGCAGAAAGGAAGCAGTAACTTCTCTAAGCTCCTCCCAAGAATCCCATCACTAAACCTTAAAAAGTGAATCTGAACGAATTCTGGAGTGACAGAATCCACTTGGAGACGGAGCGTGGCAGAATCCAGCCCAGGAAAGTGCCCAGTGGGTCCCAACAGGGTGATCGCAGATCCGGTGGGGTCTGTACAGCTCAGACTTGAGAGCAGACAAGCAGACTACACCAGAGAGAGAAGCCCCAGCCTGCTGACTTACCAAGGATGAATCGAAGCCACCTCTCATCAGGAGGAATCATTGGAGCCAGTTAAGAGAGGGCTCAGGGACCCCAGCAGAGACAGCAGCTTCTCCTGGAACTATCAGGCCCCAGACTGGAAGTTTAGAAATCGCCTGCCTGTATATCCAGGGGCTAGAATGGCAAAGTAAACTCTAGTTGCTCCCTCTGATTTCTCCTTCAGGAAGTAGAAAACCCAAAGAAAAGTCTCCCACCCAGAGAGAAATCCTAAGATAGTGGAAAGAGCCTCAGGCTTGGGAGTCATCAAGAAGCTGTGTAACTAAGACAGCCAGGAGTCTGAAGAGAAGAGAGGAAGGGGTCCCAACAAGCCCCACCCCACCTGACCAGCAAAAGCCTTCCTGAACTGTAGCCCAGGGGTATAGAGGAAGAAATCTGAAGTGGCCAAGCCACCCCTCCCTCCACAGACTACTCTGTATGCATCAGGATACCTCACTGAGACTCCTGCCTTAGCCTCAAATTAGACATCCAGAGGCTACACCATTCAAAGTCAACAACTAGGCCCTTAACCCACAGCATGAGAAATTAAGAAATAGGAAATTACAATGGGAAGGAAGGAAGCTGAGAAGGAGAAGGGGAAGGCAAGAAAATCGATCCGAGCTTATTATGTAGGTCAAGAACAACCAAATACACAGGACAACTTGGACTCTTTACCCACACCTGAGACCACAAAAGGAAATATGAACTGGTCTCAAGCCCAAATAGCATTCTTGGAGGAGCTTAAGTAAGATTTTAAAGACCAAATTGGGGAGGCAGTGACCAACTTGGAAAAAAGTTTCACTGAAGAAATCAAATCCTTAAAAAGTAAAATTAGTGAAGTAATTGGAGAAAATCCCTCCCTAAAAAAAGACTGTCAAAAACTAACCAAAGACTATAATTCACTCAAAATTTGAATCAATCAAATTGAAACCCAGAACTCTATGATGCACCAAGAGTCAATTTAAAAAAAAATGAAGATTGAAAAATTGGAAGAAAGTGTAAAATATCTCACTGGAAAAGCAACTGACCTAGGTAACAGATCCAGGAGAGATAACTTAAGAATTATTGGTCTGCCAGAAAGCCACAATGAAAAAAGCAGCCTAGACAGCATCCTCCAAGAGATTGTCAAAGAAAACTGTCCTGAAGTCCTGGAATCAGAAGATAAAATAGTTATTGAAAGAATTCACCAGACTCCTCCTGAAAGATATCCCAAATTGAAAACTCCAAGAAATATAGTAGCCAAATTCCAGACTTACAAGATTAAGGAAAAAATGCTGCAAGCAACCAAAAAGAAACAATTCAAATACCGAGGAACTACAGTCAGGATCCCACAGGACCTAGCAGCTTCTACATTAAAATACTGGATGGATTGGAATTTGATATTTCGTAGGGCAAGAGAGCAAGGACTACAACAAAAGATTAACTACCCAGCAAAACTGAGCATGATCTCTCAGGCAAGGAGATGGTTGTTTAATGAAGTAAAGGAATTCCAGACTTTCCTGATGAAAAAGCCAGAGCTCAATGGAAAATTTGGTCTCCAATTACAAGACTCAAGGAAGACATAAAAAGGTAAACAAGGAAAACACAGACTCACACATATATACATGCACACACCCACACTCATGAACACATGCACATAACTTGGGATGCAACAAGAGCAAAATGTTCACATCCTTATATGAGGAGCTGATAACTGTCAGTATTGAAATTTATATGATTATCATGACTTTCAAAAGGGTTATACATAGATAGAAGCATGAATGAACTAACCTGAAGATTAAAAAAAAAACCTTATTAAGGCGAACAAAGGGACTGTAATGGGATAAAAGGAAAGGAAGAGATAGGAAAAGGTAAAATATGCCATTTGAAGAGGCATCAAAACACACTATAGAAGAGGGGAAAGAAAAAGGGAGAGGAACAACATTTAAACACTATTCTCACTGGTTCTGGTTCAAAGAGGGATCAACTTAATCAGTAAAGTTTAAGATTCTAATGTGAATAGACACATAAATTCATTAAATAGAGGAAAAGGAGGGAGGGAGAGTAGCACTGTTTGAAATCTACTCTCATTGGTTTGGTATCAAATGGGGATTAACTTACTCTGATAAGTATGAAAATTTATTGTGTCCTATAGGCAGTAGGAGGGTAAGAGGGGGGATAAAAGAGGAATCTAAAGGGGGGACTAGATGGGAGGGAAATAGTAGTAAGGGGAGAGGGTAGGTTAAGAAGGGGAGGGTTGCCAGGTGGGAACATTGAGGGAGGGGGTGGTCAAAAGGGAAAATTTCAAGGAGGGGAAGGGAGAAGGAAGAAACAAAAACATAAACAGGGGAGGGAATAGGATGGAGGGGAAGAGACAGATAGTCATCATTACTGTGAATATGAATGGGATGAGCTCTCCCATAAAACAGAGGAGGATAGCAGAATGGATTAAAAGCCATAATACTACAGTATGCTGTCTACAAGAAACACATTTGAAACAAAGGGATACCCACAGGGTAAAGGTAAAAGGATGGAGTAGAATATATTATGCCTCAGCTAAAGTAAAAAAAAATCAAGGGTAGCAATCCCTATCTCAAACAAAGCAAAAGCAAAAATAGATCTAATTAAAAGAGATAAGGAAGGGAACTATACCCTGCTTAAAGGCACCATCAAGAATGGAGCAATATCATTACTTAATATATATGAACCAAGTAGTATAGCATCCAAATTCCTAGAGGAGAAGTTAAAGGAAATACCGGAAGAAATAGATAGCAAAACTATACTAGTGGGGGACCTTAATCTCCCCCTTTCTGAACTTGATAAATCTAACCTCAAAATAAACAAGAAAGAAGTTAAGGAGGTGATTAGAATTTTAGAGAGACTAGATATGATGGATCTCTGGAGAAAACTGAATGGGGATAAAGAGAAATTTACTTTCTTTTCAGCAGTGCATGGTACATTCTCAAAAATAGACCATGAACTAGGGCATAAAAACCTCACAATCCAGTGCAGAAAGGCAGAAATATTAAATGCATCATTCTCAGATCATGATGCAATAAAAATTATATGCCATAAAGGGCCATGGAAAGATAGACTAAAAACTAATTGGAAACTAAACAATTTAATTCTAAAGAATGAGTGGGTCAAACAAGAAATTGTAGAAACAATCTGTAATTTCATTCAAGAGAATGATAATAATGAGACAACATACCAAAATTTGTGGGATGCATTAAAGGCAGTTCTTAGGGGAAATTTTATATCCCTGAGTGCATACTTGAATAAGTTAGAGAGAAGGGAGGTCAATGAATTGGACATGCAATTGAAAAAGCTAGAAAAAGAACAAATTGAAAATCCCCGATTTAGTACTAAATTGGAAATATTGAAAACCAAAGGGGAGATTAATAAAATTGAAATTAAGAAAACCATTGAATTAATAAATAAAACCAAACTGGTTTTACAAAACAACCAATAAAATTGATAGACCTTTAGTCAATATGATAAAAAAAAGAAGAAAACCAAATTATGAGTATCAAAAATAAAAAGGGTGAATCTACCTCCAATGAAGAGGAAATCAAAACAATAATTAGGAATTATTTTTCCCAAATGTATGCACATAAATATGACAATCTTAGTGAAATGGCTGAATATTTACAAAAATACATGTTGCCCAGATTAACTGAAGAGGAAGTGACTTACCTAAATAACCCCATCTCAGAAAAAAAAAAAAACTCGAAGAAGCCATCAATGAACTCCCTAGGAAAAAATCTCCAAGGTCAGATGGGTTTACTAGTGAATTATATCAAACATTTAAAGAATAATTGATTCCAATACTCTCCAAACTATTTGGGAAAATTAATGAAGTAGGAGTCCTACCAAATTCTTTCTATGACACAAATATGGTACTGATTCCTAAACCAGGAAGAGATAAAACAAAGAAAATTATAGACCAATTTCCCTCATGAATTTAGATGCAAAAATTTTAAATAAAATATTAGCTAAAAGACTGCAACAACTTATCACAAGAATAATACACTTTGATCAGGTAGGATTTATTCCAGAATGCAGGGATGGTTTAATATTAGGAAAACCATCAGTATAATTGATCATATCAACAATAAAACTCACAGAAACCACATGATTATCTCAATAGGTGTAGAAAAGGTTTTTGACAAAGTACAACATCCATTCCTATTAAAAACACTAGAAAGCATAGGAATAAATGGAGCCTTCCTTAAAATAGTTGATAGTATCTATTTATAACCATCATCAAGTATTATATGCAATAGGGATAAACTAGAAGCATTTCCAATAAGATCAGGAGTGAAACAAGGGTGTCTACTATCACCCCTCTTATTCAATCTGGTACTAGAAACACTAGCAGTAGCAATTAGAGAAGAAAAAGATTTCAAAAGACTCAAATTAGGCAAAGAGGAGACCAAGCTATCACTCTTTGCAGATGATATGATGATATACTTAGAGAATCCTAGAGAATCAAGTAAAAAACTACTGGAGACAATAAATAAATTTGGCAAAGTTGTAGGATATAAAATAAACCCACATAAATCCTCAGCATTCCTGTATATCTCTAATGAAATTCAACAGCGAGAAATAGAAAGATAAATCCTATTTAAAGTCACTGTAGACATTATAAAATATTTGGGAATCTACCTGCCAAAACAAACCCAGGACCTATATGATCACAACTAGGAAGCAATTTTTACAGCCAGTATTTCTGATAAATGCCTCATTTCTCAAATATATAAAGAACTGAGTCAAATTTATAAGAATACAAGTCATGTTCCAATTGATAAATGATCAAAGTGTATGAATTTGTAATTTTCAGATTAAGAAATTAAAGTTTTCTACATTTATATGAAAACACTCTAAATCATTATTTATTAGGGAAGTGCAAATTAAAACAACTCTGAGATACTACTTCACACCTATCAGATTGGTTAATATGACAGAAAATAAAAATGACAAATGTTGGAGAAGATGTGGGAAAATTGGAACACTTAATGCATTATTAGTGGAGTTGTGAACTGATCCTATCTTTTTGGAGAGCAATTTTGAACTATGATTAGAGGGCTATGAACTGTACATACCTTTTATTCAGCAATACCACTACTAGGTCTGTAAACCAAAGAGATCATAAAAAGCTAAAAGTCCACATGTACAAAAAATTTTATAGCAGCTCTTTTTGTAGTGGCAAAGGACTAGAAATTGAGGGGATTCCCATCACATAGGGAATGGCTGAACAAGCTGTGGTATATGAATGTAATAGAATACATTCCATTACAAGTTACGGAGAATAAAAATGAGAGGATTGTTCCATAAGAAATAGTGAGCAGAAGAATTTTAGAAAAACCTGGATTTACATGAACTGATGCTAAGTTAAATGAGCAGAACACAAAATTATACACAGAAACAGCAACATTGTGCAATGATCAACTATGATAGATTTAGATCTTTTCAGCAATACAATGATCCAAGACATTTCCAAAAGATTCATAATGGAAAATGCTATCGACATCCAGAGAAATAGCCATGTAGTCTGAATGAAGATTGAAGCAAACTGTTTTCACTTCTTTTCTTTTTGTTTTCTTCTTTCTCAAGTTTTTTTTTCCTTTTGTTCTAATTCTTCTTTCACAACATGACTAATGTTGAAATATGGTTAACATGATTGCACATATATAGCCTTTATGAGATTGCTTGCTGTCTTGGGGAGGTGGGGAGGGAGTAGGAAGGAGAAAAATTTAGTACTCAAAATCTTATTAAAATGAATGTAGAAAACTATATTTATATGTAATTGGAAAAAATAAAATACTATTTAGTGGGGAAAAGAATATATATTTATCAACTCCATATGGCAACTTTACAAAAGTTGGCTATGTATTAAAGCATAGAAAAATTGAATATAAATATTAAAAGACATACATACTAAACACAGCCTCTAACGACCATAGTCCAATAAAATCACAGTTGACAGAGTGTAACTAAAAAGATAGCTTTCACTTAGATAATAATGAGATCCTAAATGACGAAGTGACCAAAACAAATCATAGAGGACATTTTGAACCCTGAAAATCTTTTAAAGAAAAATAATACAAACACTATACAAGTTACTCTTACAAATTCAGAAAAAATGTCCTCTCTTCAATTCCTTATCTGTGACAAATATTGTCTAAATGTCTATCTTTCCCTCAACCAGAGAAAAACAAAGCAAAAAAAAATATTGACTTACAAAATTAATGGGTGTTAATGAAAATTATTTAAATAAAATCTTGGCGAAAGACTATTTTAAAAATCATGAAGTCAATATTAGAATTTTTTTTTTTTTTTGCTTTTTGGAGGGCAATTAGGGTTAAGTAACTTGCCCAAGGTCATATGGCTATGTTTTTGTTTGTGTGTGTGTTAAGTGTCTGAGGCTGGAACCGTACTCAGGTCCTTCTGACTCCAGGGCCAGCACTCTACTCACTGCACTACCTAGACGCCCCAGAATTTCACTTTATATATTTTCCTATAAGATTTTGCTGGCATTATACAGAATAGCTAATGATTTATATGGATTGTTTTTTTTTTCTTTTTGGAGGACAATTGGGGTTAAGTGACTTGCTCAAAGTCACTCGGCTAGTGTTTGTGTTTCGTCTGAGCCCAGATTTGAACTCAGGTCCTCCTGACTCCAGGGCTGGTGCTCTATTAACTGCACCAGCTAACCGCCCCAATCTTAGAATTTTTTAAAAAGGGATACAAGAATGATTCCACATGATATAAAAATCAATATGATTAATTATATTAAAATATCATAGAAATATGATTATATGCAATATATAATTACATATGTTATATATAATTATATATAATAATCTGAATCAATACAGAAAAAGATTTTGACAAAGTATAAAAACACTTATGAAGTATAGGTATAGAGGAATATTAAAAGTATTATAAAAAGTATCTAAGCTAAAAGCAAACAATATGTGTAATGGGTAAAAACTAAAAGCATTCTCAGCAAGTAGAGATGAAAAATAAGCATACCATCTTTTCCCACTTTAGTTTTCCATAATTCTAAAAATGATAACAATAAGATAAGGACAGAAGCAAAGGCCTCAGGATAGGAAAAGAGAACATAAAACTGTCATTACTTTTTAATCTCCTATTTCTATTCCTGATTCTTTAGACTTCACCACCTTGCCTCAGCTGACTTCTCACCCTGGATAATTCCTCTTCTGTATGATTCTCTTGTTCCATCTGATATGTTCTTTCATGAACCTTCATTGTTGTTATTGTTGTTGTTTTGTAGGCTCCCGCTCTTCTCCTGGATTCACTCTTGACTTTCAGGACTTTACCATCGTGCAGCCAAGTGAACACCTTCTCCTTTGTCCACTGACTTTCTAGGTCCTTTTTATGTGTTCATTTTGTACACTACACTATATGTTCTTTATCACGGGAACTGTCTGTTTTTCCTGTATTTGTATTCCCTATGCTTAGCATAATCCTTGGCACATAGGAAGATGCACTTAATAAGTGCTTGTTGACATGATTTAATTTGGCTGATGGTTTACTTAGAAAATATTAGGGAATTTGCAAAGAAACTAATTAAAACAATGAATTCTCAGTTGCAAAGCCAAAGTGGCAGAGTAGAGAAATACTTAGCTGATCCCCCCACACACACACACATTTTCCTCCAAACAACTATAAAATAATGCCTCAAATTGAATTCTTGAGCAGCAGAACCAGCACAAGCTCAGTAAAACAATTTTTCAGTCAAAGAAAACTCAAGAGGTTGACAGGAAAGGTCTGTCTCAATAGGTTGGTGGTCGAGCCTGAAGTGGGTGCCACAGGTCCAGTAATGATCCATGGAGGTGGATAAATTGACAGCAGTAACAGTTTTAGGAGCTCTTAATCCATGGGAGGGGGGTTGGACAACTAGTCAGAAAGAGATTGCTGGGGACCATTTGCTGGTATTGGGTTCAGGATACTGCTACATTGCCAAGATGCAGTTTTGGGTCACGGCCTAAGGTCATAAAGAGCAATGGCACTTATGGTCACAGGGGAGCAGTGTGGAGAGGAGTGTTCATGGTTACTTACAGGGGAGTAATTATCTCTCAATTCCAAGACAAAGGGTACCACTAGCAACCGCAGGTGAGGTGTAGAGGAATCTGATCACAGTCCCAGAACCAGGAGGACTACTAGCTTTGGTGTCTACAGGGGAATAAGGTCCCTTCTTAAGTAAAGACCAGAGCATAGACCAGGAAATCAGGAATCACACCTCTCCTTATATCATACTACCTAGGGAGCAATGTAAACTGATGGACCCCCAGAGATACCTCTGAAGACTGCATCAAGAAAAAAAAAATCTAAATCTTGAGACAATGCCGCCTCCACCCTGGGAACAGAGTCCAATGCTATAGAGAAGCTAAATGTCAAGAAATAGTTTGGAAAATGAGCAAACAACAAAAAAAGAACCTGAATTTATAAAGTTACTATAACACCAGGGAAGACAATCTCAGAAGATAATGAAGTCAAAACAGCTACATGCAAAGCCTCAGAGAAATGTGAATTGGTCAGAGGCCCATGAAAGAATTCCTGGAAGTGTTTGGAAAGGATTTTAAAAATAAAATAAGAGAGGTAGAAGAAAAATTGGGAAAATAAATGAGAGTGATGCAAGAAAATTATGAAAACGGAGTCAATATCTTGTTAAGGGACATATGAAAATACTGCAAAAAAACCCTTTAAAAATCTAATTGAACAAATGGTAAAAGAGGTACAACAATTCACTGACAAGAAGAAAGGCTTAAAAAGCATAATTGGCAAAATGGAAAAAAGAGGTACAAATATTCACTCCTTAAAAAGTAAAACTGACTAAATGTAAAAGGAGGCAGAAAAAAATCAATGAAGAAAATAATTCCCTAAGTATTAGAATTTGGCATGTAGAGCACAATGGCTTTATAGAAGACACCAATAAATGATGAAACAAAGTAAAAATAATATTAAAAAGTAAAAGAAACTGAAATATCTCATTGGAAAAAAAACAACTGACCTGGAAAATAGATGGAGAGAATGTCTTATATAAGAATTACCAAACTACTTGAAAGCCATGATAAAAAAGAACTTAGAATCATATTTTCAATAATTTTTGATGAAAACTGCCCTGATAACCTAGAACCAGAGGACAAAATAAATAACATAAAAGATGAGATATTTGAAACCTTGACCAACTCCTTATGTGTGTCAAATTTTTTCATTTGTTACTCGGTTTTACTAAAAATAAATTTTACTCTTCTTTCTTTTAAAAAAATTCAAAACATATGGCATGGTTCTCTGGCATGGAGGAGGAGGAATACAATGAAATCTTGGCATAAAAATAAAAATTATTAATAAAATCTATTAAAGTAATGAAGATTAATGTCAGGATGGTTAATATTTAATTCAAATAGAACCATAGTGTTCTTAAACAGCACAGCATTTTACCAAAAGCAAGCTGGCCTGCTTGTCTCTTTTTATTCAAATATTGGACCAACTTACTATTAGCTTGTGGTGATTGTCCTCAGAAGCACACTAAATTGTACATTGAATGCTGGATTTGGAATCAGAAAGACCTTGGTTTGAATTCTGCCTCATATGATTTGCCTTAGGTAGGGCTGCTTTGAAGCCTTCTTTAGAAGCGTTTTTTTTCCCCCTGTGGCATCTTACTGTCTTATGAGGCAGTACTACTGCTCACTCTTATCAACTCTTCTGTAAGATATTACAAACTAGACTATATTCTCAGTTGGTGTGATCATTTTTTTTTTTTTGCTATATCTCTCCACTTGGAAAATAGATCACATTTTCTGACTAATGTTTAGATTTCTTTGGTTTTCTTCACTGGTCAATCTATTTACACTGGTCCAACTTCTGTGTGAAATTGTTACAGTTTCCAATTCTTTGCAACCACAAAAAGGGCTGCTATAAATATTTTTGTACATATGGGTCTTTCTCCCACTTCTGTGATCTCTTTGGGATATAACACTAGAAGTGGTATTGTTGGGTCAAAGGGTATGACATTATTTATAATCCTTTGGGCATAATTCCAGATTGCTCTCCAGAATGGTTGGATAAGTTCACAACTCCACCAGCAATGTATTAGTGTTCTAATTTGTCCACATTCTCTCCAGCATTTGTCACTTTCTTGTTTTTTCATCTTAGCCAATCTGACTGGAGAGATGTGGTATCTCAGAGTTGTTTTGATTTGCATTTCTCTAATCAATGGTGATTTAGATCATTTCTTCATACTAAAGGGGTGCCCATCAATTGGGGAATGGCAAAACAAGTTGTGGTATATGAATATAATGGAATATTATTGTGATATAAGAAACGAGGAGGTGACGGATTTCATAATTACCTGGAGAGACTTATACAAATTGATGCTGAGTGAGAAGAGTAGAATCAGAAGAAATTTGTATACAATCACAGACATATCATATCTGTGATGACCAATTATGACAAACTGGACTCTTTTCAGCAATGCAGTGATATAAGTCAATCCCGAAAGACTCAAGAAAGAGAGAAATGTGCCATCCAAAGATATAACTAGAAAGAACTGAGCCTGAATCCTGATGGAAGCAAACTAAATGACCTTTTTCTTTTCATTGTTTGGTTTTATTTCTTCTTTACCATCTTTCATCCCACCTAGCACAATACACCTTTGTAACTTGACTAATGTCTAATATGAAAGTATTTGCAGATCCTATACTGGACTATATGCTGTTGTGGGAGGTGGGCGGAGGGAGGGAAAGGAAATTTGAAACTCAAAGAACTATGGAATTGAATCTTGTTAACTGAATCTAAACTAATAAATTAAAAAAATAAGAAATTGTTACAGTTGATGTTATTGCCATTCCATATAAGCATTTCTTGGTCTTCACAACTTGTTTGAATGGATGAATTAATTATACAACCAATTAGCTTTTATTAAGTGTTTCATGTGATCCAGACAGTCTCCTAAGTGCTGAGGATGGAAAGAAAAAAACAAAAACAGTTTATTTCCTCAAAGAGTTTCTATCCAGATGGGGGGATGTTCATGTTTAGATATATAAAAGATATATTCAGTTTAAGCTAACGTTAAAGCAGAAGGCACAGATGCTGGAGGGGTTGGCAGGCAACCAGGAAAGACATGAAAAAGATGAAACCTCAGTCAAGTCTTGAAGAAATCCAGGGAAGTTAAGAGGCAGAGGTGAAAAGGGACAGCAATCCAGGCAAGAGGAAGAGTCAGTGCAAAGGCCTGGAGACAGGGCATGAAACATTGTGCATGAGAAAAAGCACATGGTTGTACCATAGAGTTGTGGAGGTCAATAATGATCAAGAAAGCTAGGCAGATAGGAAGGATGCAGATCAGGAAGAGCTTTCAATGTCGAAGGAGTTTCTCTTCAATCCTCGAGGTAGCCCATGAAGTTGAGTGTGTGTGTGTGTGTGTGTGTGTGTGTGTGTGTGTGTGTATGTTAGGGGTTGAGGTGGTCATATGCCATGTGCTTTAAAAAATCACTTTGGCAAGTGAGTGGAGAATAAATTTTAATGGTGATAGACTTGAGGGAGAGACCAATTAGGAAGCTTTTGTAATAGTATAGCGGCAGGTTGTGGGAGGTGAATTAAGATGCTGGCTATATGAGTGGAGGGAAGAGATTGGCCAAAAATGCTAAAAATGAAATTTGGCAATTGTTTGCATCTGTGAAGTAAGTACCAGTAAGAAGCTAAGGATAGCATAGAAGACACACCTGGATTGTAGATAGGTGGTACCCTTAACATAGGGACATTATGAAGAAGGGAGCTTTTGGAGAGTCGTCATACTGCTGATGGTGGACAATTTGTTTTCAATTTGTAACATTGAATTGAAAATGTCTGGTTTGTAAAATGGAGCTAAAGATCAGAAGAGAGTTTATAACTGAATAAATAGATCTGGGGGTCATTGACAGAGACATAATAACTGAACCAGGAGAGACGATATCACCAAATGAGAGAGTACAAAGACAAAAGGATAAAGGGTCCAGGAGAGACCCTTGAAGGACACTCACAATTAATGGTCATGGAACAGATGGAAATGAGAGGAGTAGATGGACTGATTGGAGGATTACCAATAGAGAGCAGTGTTACATAAAAATGAGACTGTATTAAGGAAGAGAAGGTGATTCCCAGAATCAAAGGTTACCAAAAGATGAATCAGGATGAGAGGTGTGGGGGAAGGGAGATAACTATATTCAGCAGTTAAAAGGTCAATGGTGGGGCGGCTAGGTGGCGCAGTGAATAGAGCGCCGGCCCTGGAGTCAGAAAGACCTGAGTTCGGAGCCGGCCTCAGACACTTAATCCACACAAACAAAAACCTAGCCGTGTAACCTTGGGCAAGTTACTTAACCCCAATTGCCCTAAAGGGGAGGCTAGGTGGTGCAGTGAGTAAGAGCACTGGCCTCGGAGTTGGGATGACCCAAGATCAAATCCAGCCTCAGAAAATGAGCATCCACACATAAATAATGACTAGCCGTGTAACCTTGAGCAAGTTACTTAACCCCAATTGCTTAAAAAAAAAAAAAAAGGTCAATGGTAACTTTCCAGATGAAAGATTTAGTGAAATGACGAGGTCCAAATAGAGTTCTATTGGAGTTCTTTTCCTCTATTGTGTTCTTTCTTCTAGTTTTGTATTCATTTATTTTCTGTTACCCAACAAATTGGAAGTCTTCTCATACCCCGCAAAAAGATGATTTAGTAATATATGTAAGGAGGCATTTCCTGTCAACAAATTTCATTTTTCTGATGTTGCTTGGCATTTCTCATCCCCAATACTTTTCAGTTCATTTTTTGGAGACACGATTCTTTATAAGTATCTGTTTTTTTCTCATTGACAAATCTGTTATCTTTCTCATTCTTGACTACTGAGCCATACATATATTTCTTTTTTATTATTAATTTGTTTGTTTATTTTTAGTTTACAAGAATCAATTCCATAGTTCCTTGAGTTTCAAATTTTCCTTCCCTCCCTCCCCCACACCCCCATGATGGCATATAATCTGGTATAGGATCTGCAAATACTTTAACATTAGACATTAGTCAGGTTACAAAGGCCCATTTTACTAGATGGAATGAAAAATGGTAAAGAGGAAATAAAACCCAATAATGAAAAGAAAAAGATCAAATAGTTTGCTTCCATCAGGATTCAAACTCAGTTCTTTCTAGTTCTTTCTCTGCATATAGGCATCTCTCTCCACCATGAGACTTTTGGGATTGACTTATATCACTGCATTGCTGAGTAGAGTCCAGTCTGTCATAGTTGGTCATCACACATATGTTGTGTCTGTGATTGTATACAAACTTCTCCTGGTTCTACTCTTCTCACTCAGCATGAGTTTGTATAAGCCTCTCCAGGTAAATATGGAGTCCATCTACTCCTCATTTCTTATAGCACAATAATATTCCATTACACGCATATACCACAACTTGTTTAGCCATTCCCCAATTGATGGGCACCCCCTTAATTTCCAATTCTTTGCAACCATGAAAAGAGCTGCTATAAATATTTTGTCCATATGGGTCTTCCTCCCACTTCTATGATCTCTTTGGGATATGACCCTAGAAGTGGTATTGCTGGGTCAAAGTATATGAAATTATTTGTAGCCCTTTGGGCATAATTCCAGATTGCTCTCCAGAATGGTTGGATAAGTTCACAACTCCACCAGCAATGAATTAGTGTTCCAATTTGCCTACATCCTCTCCAGCATTTGTCATTTTCTTGTTTTGTCATCTTAGCCAATCTGACTAGAGAGATGGGGTACCTCAGAGTTGTTTTGATTTGCATTTCTCTAATCAATAGTGATTTAGAGCATTTATTCATATGCTTATAGATATTTTAAATTTCTTTCTCTGAAAATTGCCTCCTACATATATTTCTAAATACTTTTACCTTTCTTGTCTGGCACTTTTTGAACTAATGTACTGGGAAAACATAGAAAACCTTAGTTCCTAGTGCAATGGGGCTTAGATACAGGGCTAAGCTACCCAAGATTTTATGGGTTTGGTAGCAAACTTCTTTTTTCACTGGCAGAGTAAACAGAAATGTCTATTTCTTTAAAAGTGACTACTTGAGCATGATTTGGACTTTTTCTACATTTGAGCCTTAGGGAATAGGACTCCACTCATTCCATGCTATAAAGGAGGAGGGTCCAAGGCCCCTTCCTCATCCCTCCACCTTTAGGTCACATGGCTTCAATAAACAAGCCTGAGGTTTTGGCCTTTTTCTTGTACTTTTCCATTTTAGATACAGGGTTTTGTATCTCTGACCTGGAAGCTCAAGCTGTGGGCATCTAGGAGTGCAGACAACCAGGCAAGATTTGCAACCATCCCTGAGGATAAGGCCCTGATGATCAAGGTTTCCAGATGGTTGGCTAGTGGAGGTTTAGAGTCAAACTTGGTGGGGCTAATGCTAGGCAGGAACTAAGTTAAATTATGAATGTAATTCTGACCTATTCCTCAGAAATAGAAGGGCACAGGAGGGTATTGTGCTCTGGAGTAACAGGGAGGAACTATTTGTTCTTTCTATCTCTGTGAAATAAATATCCCTTTGTAAAAGGCAACCCAGTGGTAAGTGGCTAAAGGAACTGAGGGACCCTAACAAGGGAGAAGACACAATTAATTGGCGTTTGAGTCAATGGGAGAGAAAATGGATTTGCCAGTTCACCTCTGTCAGTTACTGGAGAACCCTGGAGGAAGGATGGAAAATATAAGAGAACTGATGATGAAAGAATGGGGTCAGAAAGAACATCTGTTACATCAGGCTGGTAGATACAGACCTGGGAGGGGGACCTGGAAGGCCAAGTCATTCAAACCACTCATTTTATAGATGAGGAAATCAAGGCTCACAGAAGTTAAATGATTTACTAAAGGTCACATAGGTAATCCAAGTCACACAGGATTCCTACCCCCAGTTTCTCATAGGGGCCAGAATCCAATAAAGGAAGGCATGAGATTCTGTTTTATTTTGCAGCAAGAAATAAAAACAAAATGAGCCATATTATATTACTTATGCTATGTACTATAACTCTGATGTGAAGCTAGAATAGCCAAAAAAGAAAGATCCAAATGAAGGAAAAAATGCACTATGCAAAGGAAAATACTTGCATCTAGGGGTGGCTATGTGGAGCAGTGAGTAGAGTGCCAGCCCTGGAGTCAGAAGGACCTGAGTTCAGATCCGACCTCAGACACTTAACACACACACACACAAACGAAAACCAGCCGTGTGTCCTTGGGCAAGTTATTTAACCCCAATTGCCCTCCAAAAAGTTAAAAAAAATACTCACATCTACACAATAAGGGATATGCACAGCTTTTATTCTTCCTGGAAGCATGGATGAGAATTCCAAGGGCATTTAGTCTGTCAAGATTTTGAAATCCACAACTTCAGATTTGTACTCTGACTAATAAAAGAATAAATTCTAAGTAGGCTAACAACATTTCAGATTTGGAATGACCACCCAAGGATTAAGAAATCATATTATCTGGATTATTAATGTTTTTAAATTAAATGTCTATCAATAGAACTGAACAGTTTTTCCACAGTAGACCATCTGGAGGAGAGCCGCCCATAATCCAAGCTGACTTGGGCATTTTTCTTCACAGAGAAAGAACTAGACCCTCTCTATAATGTTTCCAATGTGCTTGAGTGGTACCAATCCAAACAGGATGCTGAACTAAATTCATAAAAATAAAGACCTTTAAAGCAAGCTACTCTCTCAGTAAGTGGGTTTGATAGCATGCATATTTTCATCTTTATAATTTTATACAAATGTATTTTTCTATGAAGCAAGATATTTTTCTGGGGTTGATTGTTGCAAAAAAAAAAAGTCAAAGTTTTCATTTGAGCTGGAGAAGTTAAAGAGAAAGGAGTGGTTTATTAAATACCAGGGCCAAGCATCATTCTAGGTGCTGTGGACTTTGGGGCCAAAATGAAATAGTCCCTGCCATAAGGGAACTTCTATTTTACTTAGGGCAGAGACATATACAGATAAAGACATACACAAAACTGCAGTGAATGACTACATGGGAAAAGATGCTAGTGAAAATGGTCCACATGAGAAGCTATGAGGGTCTGAAACCACTAGGGGAGTTCCTGTGTTCATGGATGGAAGAATTTGAAAGAAGAATTGACAAAACATACGGTAGCAACTGAGTCATAGGAGAGTCATAAATGACCACAGGGTTGTGAAGCTAAGTGTCCATCAAGAAGACATTGAGTTCAGCATTATCAGGAGTCTGGCGTTCACTCCTTTTGATAGGTATTCAAGCTTTGTGACTAGACGAGTTTTCCCTTCACTGTAACCACACTAGGAACACGTGTACCCAGCTCTCATTTCAGTAAGCTAGTCTTCATTTGCCAGTCTTATTTCACTCAGGGCTGCTATTTGGATACAATGCCTGATGAGTTCTCTAGTCTTTCATGTCTACTGAATTTTGTGTTGTATGCACATTCCATGTACCAATGGTGAGTAGAATCATCTTTGCAGAAGTTTTTGTACATTTTGTGTGTGTGTGTGTGTGTGTGTGTGTGTGTGTGTGTGTGTGTTCCAACCACAGGGTGGGATCCCTGCCTGCCTTGGTAAACAGATCATTTTTCTCAGTTAATTGACAAGAGGAAGTGTATCGCCATGCACAGCAGCTTTCTAGAAGAATTGCTACCATGAATAGGTTCTGATTACACAGTATAGTGAACACACTATATATTCTATAACAAATCAAAGCAAAACTTTCACAGAAAATCACGGTACGGCATTCACAATATTACAACTTATATTCACAAACAGCTTATCATTAAAAAGGCCACATAGTTTTCACCGAAGTGGTCAAAACAGCATTAGCTTTCTGTTTCAGCCAACCCCTTTTCGTTATTTCTGTAATGGGAAACAGAAGTTCGTCCCTTCTGTTTCCCCCAACAGAGGCTTGATCAATTATTAAGTGCTAAGTACCTGCTACCTTTGCCAACACAAAGGGATCTTAAAATTCAAATTACATTACCATTACAGGAAGCTATCCCCCAGGAGTTCAAGAATGCCTCCATTGTCCATCTCTGTAAAGATAAAGGAAATAGATTGTCCTGTTATGATCATAGGGAGGTCTCTCTCTTAGTCATTGCTAACAAGATTTTTTCAAGAGTTCTCCCTAATAGACTGATTCTCCACCTGGAAGATTGTCATTTACTTGAGAGCTAGTGTGGCTTCAGAAAAGGCCAAGGAACAGTTGATTTGGTGTTTGCTTCCTGGCAACTCTAGGAGAAATGTCAAGAGCAGAACGGAGGTCTGAA
Organism: Gymnobelideus leadbeateri; assembly: GCA_011680675.1. NCBI lineage: Eukaryota > Metazoa > Chordata > Mammalia > Diprotodontia > Petauridae > Gymnobelideus > Gymnobelideus leadbeateri. The sequence continues at coordinate 371,673 of WOXC01000688.1, read as the reverse complement.
CAATGTATGTAGATCTGATCAAGGCCTTTGATAAGTCAGTCATGAGGTCTTGTGGAATATGATGTCCACATTTGGTTGCCCAGAGAAGATAGATTGTTAATAAGTTTCATAATGGCATGTTTTCTCAGGTTCTGGATAATGGATGATACTTTCCCAGTAAATAAAACTGATGGAGCCAAATAAGACTGAGGGCTCAACTGAAGTGGAAATGGGGGACAGAGCATGTAAATGGAGAAGCAAATGTGAAGTTATTGGGTAAGAGAGAAAATAACAAATTGTTCCTTATTTCTTTGTTTTCTCTTTGCGTCACCAAGAAAGTTTCTATTCCAAAGATACATCAAAGTATATTTATAACTAGAGGCAATTTCTCTCATGAACTACTGAAGAAGGAAAGTGAAGTACCAAACAGATATTTCTGCCATTTTGATTGCTTTTTGACATTCCTCTCCATGAAATTTTAAGGGTAATAGACTAACTCCACTTCTGATATGATGAAGTACAATCTTTTCTGAACATGTGCACCATCTGCAAAAGAATCTAGCATGCTTATCTGATTAAGAGTTATTTAAAATGGAAAGAGGTGGAAAGCTCTCCAGAAAGTGAGCTGGGTAAATAGCATGTTTATGCAACTGCTTCCTGATGAGATGTCACTGATGGGGATCCCAAGCGAGTAGAGTAAGAACTCCTTTGCTAACTAGTGAGCAAAATTCCCTCTCTTTTAGCCCCTAGCCAAGGCAGAGATTAAAGTCATTTTCCTGATGTAATTTGAGGGATGCCAAAACATGAAATTGCCCCCACTTAAATGATTACATCTCTACAGCTACAAATGCCAAAATAAAGGGATCAGTTTCCATGCATGAGTGGTGTGTGTGTGTGTGTGTGTGTGTGTGTGTGTGTGTGTGCGCGCGCGCGCGCGCACTCTATATGCACTCACCACTGGAAGAACAATTAATAACACGGTAGAAAACCACATTTTTTTTTCTTCTTAAATGGTTGGAAGGCACAATTTCACACATCAAAGTTCATGGCAGAACCATCAATGAAATTAAATAGGTAAAACGTTTTTTTGTAAAGGACATTTCAAACACCTTTGTGCAAGGCCATTTAAATCTCAACTACATAGAGAAAGACTGATAATTAGATGACATGTCCCTGAGTGTACGTATTTCATTTTTAGGTGATTTTTGATAACCCTGCTTTCATCATTCTCATTTGTCCTCTTTGAGAACAAAGGACTAATAGCATTACTAGGCCGATTTAACTCTGAAGCTTTCTTGGAGATCATCAGCCCCTGAAGTGATGCATGGCCAGCTGATAAAATCACTTCCATGGAAGAATAGAATTCTGCAAATTGGAAGCCTTTAAAAAAATCTAAGTCCCTTGCAAAATGATGAGATGAAAAATCAGGACCCATGAAATTCAAAAGGATGCTTTGCAGTAGTTTCAATGCAATTCAATTTGATAAACATGTACTAAGTACCTACTATGTGCCGTGGTTAAGTTCTAAGCAGTCTATCAGTTAACACATGACTTCTATCCTTGTTCATCCAATTAATTAATGAATAATGAAGTATTTCCTCAAGCATCTACTATATAGCTGGCTCTCTGCTAAGTGATGTGAATACAAAGAAAAAAATAGTCCCTACCAATGAAGTTCACATTCTATTGGGGGAGGCAATATATACATGTATATGTCTATACAAAGTATATACCAAAAAGTAGAAGGGAAATTGTGGGGATGGGGGGATTAGAAAGTGCTTTATGTGGGTATCATGTGAGCAGAGTTTTAAAGGAAATTATGGAGTCAAATAGTTTTAGGTGAGGAGAGAGTGAATTCTAGGCCTGAGAATGGCAGGTGCTTGTAGATGGGTAGTAGAATGTCATGAGTGAGGAACAATTTGATGACCCTTCTAGTTGGACCAATTTGTGTGGCATAGTATGGAAAGTAACAGAAATAACTATCCTAGAAAAGTAAGAGAGGAATGGGCTGGGAAGGTCTTTAGAAGCTAAATAGAGGAGGTGATATTTGATCCTAGAACCAAAAGGGAGCCACCGGAGTTTATTTAGTGACATGGAGTGATGTGATTGTGTTAATTTCAGTTGGAATTAATGGTTCTTCATTTTAGTCAAAATGGCTGCTGTCCAATTACAAATTATTCTATTTTATTATTCTGTTTTACAGACTCTAAGAAATCAGCTCTTCTGTGTAAGGCTTCTAGACCATGCAGCATAGTAGAGTGCTAGGCATGGAGCTAGAAAACCTGTGTTTCTATCTACCTAAGATATTTACTGGCTCTGGGACCTTGGAAGAAGCCATTTAGTTACCAAGTCTCAGATGACACAGAGAGGCTCCATCTATGTTCAGTGGAGAGTTCTCATAGTAGGATTTCCCTTTGTTGAGGGCACTACAGAGCCTTCTGGTGGTCATCTCTGGTCACTAACCTCTATGAATTGTAGTTTCCTCATCTGTACAATGAGAGTGACAGTAACACTTATCTCACAGAGTGGTTATGAGGAGATAACACTGTCCTACCTGCACTGTCTGATACTGTGCTTGTGGTGGCTGTCATCATCGTTATTTTGACGACAGGAACATGGACTAAGATCCTCAGGGAGGATGGGGACATGTTCCCTATTATCTATGACTCCATTCTCCTCTTAGCCACCCCCCATCACCTACTACTGTCTGATACAAGAATCTACAAAAAGTAGGGACTTATTAAAGGATTGACCATACTCAGTGAATGAGAAGCCCAAGAACTGGCCCTGGTCTTGTGCAGACAGATTTTGACCTCATTTTTGTGTCACAATCATAATAGTACACTCCCTGGAGTGGTGATTGAACTGATCCACAATAATCATGGCTCATCTCTCTATAGCCTGGAGATCTCAAAGAACTTTGCTCACATCCATCTAGTGTGTTTTGGAGGAAAAAATGTTATCTCTATTGGAAGCTGAGGCCTTGAGGAATACAGTGGTTTACCCAAGCATCAGAAGCCCACACTTGGTCTACCTGGATCTGGAATGTAGATCATGGAATGCCAAATGTATTGCTCTAATTCATCAGATCTAATATTCATGTACCACCCACCAGTATATGTAGGGGAGAAATAACTCCTCCATTAAGGGACCAAAGTCATTGTTCATTCAGGAATTCTGCCATGATATGAGGCAAAGATAGAATCCTTTGGAAAAAACACAGACTCTGAAAGGAACTTCAGTGACTACTTCATCAAAATTCTATCTCATCTAAAGGAGGTGGAAAGGGAGGAAAGGAGAAAGGGATAGGATTGAGAAATAAAAAATTTATAAAATATATGTTAAAAATTCTTTAACATGTAATTGGGGAAAATAAAATTTATATTAAAAACTGTATCTAAATAAAAATCCTCTCTATGCTGTCCCTGACAACTGTCTACCCAACCTCTGCTTCCTGACCTTTAGTGACAAGGGAGCTGCCATCTCTAGCAATGATGATTACAGTTTAAGATAGATATGTCAGGACATTTTTCCTTATCTCATTTTGCTTCTTCACAGTGTTTCCTCACATATCCAGTTTCTAACTTCTGAAACCAAGTAGACGTCACATCCCTTTTCCATATGAGAACCTTCTGGATATTTGCAGAAAATTATCCTGCCCTCCATGAGACATTTCTTATCCAGGTTACTCATCCCCTGTTCTTTTAATGCATGACCATAGGGCATGATCTCAAGGCCTTCCTTGATGCCATCTGGACACTGTCCAGCTTATCAACATCCTTCTGAAAATGTGTCATGAAGAATTGAATGCAAAACTTCATATGTTTTTTTGACAAGGAGAGAGGACATTGGGACTACTAGCTTTTATTTCCACAGAGTTAGCTTTCTTGGTTATCAGACCATTGGTACATACCATGAAATTCAATAAAATCCCCAGAAAACTTTCTGATGAAATACTATGTAGCCATACTTCCCTCAAATGGCATTTATGTATTTAACCCAAGTTTGAGACTTTTCATTTATCCCTAACAAATTTTCTCTTATTCAATATGCCTCAATGTCCTGGGTCGTCAAGGTCTTTTGGAATAATTATTCTTTCATTCATCTCTTAGCACAGTACCTGACACATAGCAAGCACTTAGTAAATATTTATTGAGTGACTATCATTGACTATAAAGGTGTAAACATTATTTCTGTCTCTACCCTATTCCAGAATAGTGCCATATAGATGCCCTGAGTGGGTGAACAAACAAGTAAATCAATAATTTTGGCTTCATTCACTAACTATTGAATCAAAGTCATGTATCCACTGCCATAATTGAATTATATTTTGAAGACACTTAAAACTGAGTGGGTTTTCACTTTGGGACCAGAACACTTTCATCTTTCAAGGGAAAAAGGTTTCCTGCCATCTCAGATGCCCCAGAAGGTTCAGAGATGGAAGCATCTTCATACATAGATCAACTCTATAATCTTATAGATAAAAAAAAAAAAAACAACTGAAGAATAAAGGGTAAAAGTAGTTTCCCAAGGTTACAGAGGAGTCAATGAGAGTCAGGATTTGGGGCAGTCCTATAGAGTCATAAGTATGGCCTTGGTGGAAGAACACTACATTTAGATAATGTAAACATTTTAAATAATTATTTTAAAAGGTTATGCAATTAAAAACATAATAAATACATTGTAACACCACCATCCCTTCTTCAGCATTACAGAAATTAATTTCCAACTAGAAATATAATATGTGTTGTTTCTTCATAACACCTACCTCTAGGTGAAAAATAAAAACAAATGCCCAAAGGGCTATAAAAATGTGTATACTCTTTGACCTTGCACTACTACTTCTAGGGCAGTATCCCAAAGTGATCATAAAAATGGGGAAAAGACCCACACATACAAAATATTTATAATAGCTCTTTTTGTGGTGGCCAAGAATTGGAAATTGAGGGTTTGCCCATCAATTGGGGAACAGCTGAACAAGTTGTGGTATATAAGTGTCATGGAAAACTATTGTGCTGTGAGAGATAGTGAGCAGGTACAATTCAGAAAAACCTGGAAAGATTTATGTGAACTCGTGCTGAATGAAGTGAGCAGAACCAGAACACTGTACACAGTAACAGCAACATTGTGCAGTGACTAACTTTGATAGTCTTGGCTCTTCTCAGCTATGTATCGTTCTAAGAAAACTCCAAAAGGCTCATGATGGAAAATGCTATCCACATCCGGAGAAATAATTATGGAGTCTGAATGCAGATTGAAGGATATTATTTGTTCTTTCTCTTTTTTGGTTTCTTCTTTTTTGTGGTTTGTTTCATTGATTATAAATCTTTATAACATGACTAATGTGAAAATATTTAATATGAATGTATATGTAGAGCCTATATCAAATTTCATGTTGTCATGGGGAGGGGGGAAGTGGGGGAAGGGGAGAAGGGGAGAAAATTTAAAACTCACAAGTTTGTGAAACTGAATGCTGTAAATACATAAATTTAAAATAAAAACAGAACAAAACAATAGCAAAAAAAAAAAAAAACAAGGTGGCAATCTCAATTCTGGCATAGCTCTCTCTACCTCTCTCCAGGCACCAACTTACTTAGAAACAGCCTTGCTAGATTCTAGAGTCTTCCCCCTCATGGAATTGGTAACTGGTATCTGACTGTTCACCTTAAGTTGATATTTGGAGGATTTTTCCCTTCTCATGGGACCAGTGCCTAGGGTCTTTTCCACAACATGATGGTATCCTCCAGGAACTAGCATACTGGCCAATGTTGGAGTCTCCTCCTTTCTGGTTAAGTGTCTTTTGTCCCAGATATCAAAATGACCAGTTCTGCCTATGGTTCACTAACACAAGTTTAAAGTCCAATACTTTTCTCAGTCTTACTGACTTGCCATCACAATGCCATTCATATAGACTGGAGTGGCAGAGGCATACAGTGAAGACTCAGAAAACCTGAGTTCAATTCTCATATCCAATACTTACTAGCTCTATAATATTGGTCAACTCTCAAGCTCCATGGGCCTCAGTTTCCTAAAAATAGGGGATTGTTATAGATGGCCTCTTATTTCCTCCTAGCTCTAAATCTACGGTTCTATGATGTCAAAAACATTTTCATTAAATTGAGTCAATTCTGGATGATGTTGAATTCTCATTTATAAAATGAGAACTTTACTTTTTAAAGAGAATTTTTATTCATTGGTGTTAAGCACTGTGTCTATAATATTATCATTACTACATACAAGAAAGATCCATGTCCGATAGAAACTAGATGCTAATGTGAGCTTTGGGGAGCTCACTCAACTGTGACCTTGATACTTTCAAACAGATAGAGAAGGAGTTTTGGTGTCAGAAATGTTCAAATATCCTCTGAACTAGTGATTCAGCCCACAAGCATTGGTGAAAACTGTTATGAGGAAAGTCTGAGACTCTAGAGGGGTACATTTCTTTTTTTCCCTCTCTCTCTTTTTTAGTTTACATCATTCATTTCCACAAGATTTTGAGTTACAAATTTTCTCCCCATTTTCCCCGACCAACACTCCCAAATAGCAATCCCACTAAATACCCCCTCCCCCAATCTGCTCTCTCCCATATCTTCCCCCATCCCCCTCCAACTCTCCAGTAGGGCACAGTGGATCTCCATGCCCCAGTGCCTGTATATCTTATTTCCCAGTTACATGTAAAATAATAGTAATAATAGCATATATATATATATATATACATATATATGTGTGTGTGTGTGTGTGTGTGTGTGTGTGTGTGTGTGTTTAAACATTTGATTTTAAAACTTTGATTTCCAGATTCTTTTTCTTTCCTCCCTTGTCACCCACCCTTACTGGGAAGATAAGCAATTCAATATAGGTTGTATATGTGTAGCTAAGCAAAACATTTCCTTAGTGAATATATAGTGAAAGACTGACTATATTTCTCTCTATACTATCCCAACCCCTACTTGTTCTGTTCTCTACTTTGATCTTGTCCCTTTTCAAAAGTGTGTGCTTCCAACTTCCCTCCTCTCCCAGCCTCCCTTCCCTTCCACCATCCCCCCTCTCATCCCCTACACCCCTACCCTCCTGTAAGGTGAGATACCCTATTTAGTGGGTATTTCATTCCCTCCCTAAGCCAAGTTCAATGAGAGTAAGGTTGATTCATTCCCTTTTGCCTTCCTGTTATTCCCCTCTGTTGTAACAGTTTTCCCTTGCCTCTTCTATATGAGATAATTTACCCCATTCTGTCTCTCCCCATCTCCTCTCATTACATTCCTCACTCACCTCTTAATTTCAACTTTTAAGTATCATCCCTTCCTATTAAATTGGTCTTGTGCCCTCTGTCAATGTACACCTGTACACATATATACACACACTCACATAAGTATTCATACACCCATATAGCCTCCTATATAGACATGTATATGTATGTATACATATATACACATATATATGTGTATATATATGTGTGTGTATGTATAGTCCATGTAAGAATATAAATAGTTCAACTTTGATAACTTCTTTATGATTTCTTTTTCCTGTATTACCTTCTCATGCTTCTTTTGCTTCTTGTATCTGAATGTCAAATTTTCTATTCAACTCTGATTTTTTCATCAAGAATGCTAAAAAGTCCTCTATTCCACTGAATAACCATATTTCCCCTGAAATACCCCCATACTCAGTTTTGCTGGGTAGGAGATTCTTGGTTTTAATCCTAGCTCTTTTTACCTCCATAATATCACATTCTAATCCCTTTGATCTCTCAGTGGAGAATGTGTTATATTCTTCAGTCAGGATATTGATTCTCACTTCATCCTATGTTATCCTAATTGTGTTTCCACAATATTGAAATTGTTTCTTCCTGGCTGCTTGTAAAATTTTCTCTTTGATCTGGGAATTCTGGGAACCTAGCTATAACATTCCTAGGAGTTTTCTTTTTGGGATCTTTTTCGAGAGGTGATTAATGGATTCTTTCAACCTCTATTTTGCCTTCTGGTTCTAAAATATCAGGACAATTTTCCTTGAGAATTTCTTGAAGGATGATTTCTAGCTTCTTTTTTGGTTCATGGCTTTCAAGTAGTTCAATAATTTTTAAATAATCTCTCCTGGATCAATTTTCCAGGTCAGTGGTTTTTCCAATAAGATATTTCACATTGCCTTCTATTTTTCATTTGTTTGAATCTGTTTAATTGTATCTTGATTTCTCATAAAGTCACTAGCTTCCATTTGTTCCAGTGGAATTCTGAAGGAATGATTATCTTCAGTGAGCTTTTGAGATTATTTTTCCATCTGGCAAATTGGGCTTTCTAAGGCATTCTTCTCATCATTGTCTTTTTTAGCCTCTTTTGCCATTTGAGTTAGTCTATTTTTAAGGTGTTATATTCTTCAGTCAGGATATTGATTCTCACTTCATAATTTTCTTGCATAATTCTCATTTCTCTTCCCAGTTTTTCCTTCACTTTTCTTATTTGGTTTTCAAAATCCTTCTTAAGTTCCTCTATGGCCTGTAACCAGTTCATATTTTTCTTGGAAGCTTTTGGTGCAGGAGTTTTGACTTCATTATCTTCCTCCTGTTCCATGCTTTGATCCTTTTTGTTCCCAAAATAGGAGTCTAATGTCAGATTGCTCTGCTTGCTTTGCTTCCTTTGCTTGCTCATGTTGCCAAACAATTAGTTGACTTTTGAGCTTTTTGCCACAGTAGAATTCTGCTACCAGAGAGGGGAGATTTGTACCAATTAGCCGGGGTTTTCTCAGCTGTTGGAGCTATTAGTTGGGTGCCCTCTCTGATGCTTCCACATGCTCTGGCAAACTTCCACTCCCCCCAGGACCTCCACCCTAGATTGCAATCCAAGTTCAAGCAGGTTAAAGCAAGAGTGATTACCCCTCAGACTGGTTACTTGGTACCCCTTCAATCTGTAGGCCAGGGGCTGAAGCAGCCACATGATGGCAGCTGCATGGCCTTGGCAAAGGCTGGACTACACTCCCGAACTCCCAGATTCCAAAGTCCACACTGTACTGACCTCTCACTTTGTCTTTAGCATCTATGGGTTGAAAATTCTTGAAACCTCCATAGCTGCTGGTGAGCTGAAGTCCCTCTACCCAGTGGCTGGTTGTGGCTGCCTTGAGGCTAAAACCTTTGGCTCACATATGGCTGGGCTTGGCTCCCAGAGCTCTGCACTGGCCCCTTCCTGCCAGCCTGCCAGGCTGTCTTCAGCGGGAAATTAGCTTCTCTGTCATTTTGTGGGTTCTGTAGCCCCAAAGTTTGTTTCAAGTCATTTTTTACATGAGTTGGAGGAGGTAGAAGCCGGAACCGCACAGAAGTTCTGTTTCCACTCTGCCATCTGATTCTACCCCCCTGAGGGGTACATTTCTAGTCATTTTACTATTGGCTACATATTTTTTTAAGCCTAGGACTGTAACATGGCCACTAGTGTTCATTTTTTTCTTTGGTTGTGAAATGTAAAATCTCTTTTGTTTTTTATACAAGTATCCCCTCCCCCCAACAGAGGTCAAGGAATGAAAGACAATTTGAGTTATAGCACAGACATTCTGAGAGAGAAATTCAGTTCTCTGGGATTTTTTTATAGAATTTTGAGTACAAGAGATTTTCCTGTGGGGAAGTTGGATGTGTGGGAATGATGGGATGGAGTTTCCTAATGCTCATTATCCAGCCAAGAAATATATCTTAATAGAAAATACAGCTGTCTTATTTGTCAAACCACTGTTCAAACTCTTTCAGTTGTTGGTCTCCCCCAACCCTCCAATTGGTCTCCATCTTTCTGTCAGGGTAGTAGCCCAGACAGAATTCAATTCTTTGGAATTAGCTATGTCAAAAGAAGCTTCTGCTTTCTCTTTGTGGGACATCATGCCTTAGAATGTATGCACTTTCAAAACCCTCAAGTAGAAATAATCCTCACAGGGTTAAAGAGCTGATAGTCAGTAGGCAGTCAAAGGCAAAATGCTAAAAACAGGAGAGATTTATTCACTGATGTCTCCTTAGTCTTGTGGCTTGTACTCCTCACCTCAGCCCCTACATTTGGCCACCTGAGACTATCATCTCTTCCTCCACCTCCTACAGAAATTTATCCTTCCTGAATCACATGATAACCATCATTCTCATACCTAGATAACCAGTTTGTTTTGCCAAGTCCCGATCTCCCAATAAATCCCCAAAATAAGCAAGCAAATTTTCCCATTTCACAAATGAGAAAATTGAGGCACAGAGATGCCAAGTCATGGATTTAGAGTTAGTTATTATATTTTTCTTTCCAAGAATATCGACCTTGAATTGTTTCCCATTGTCTTTTAACATTTTTTGTCTCAAACCATCAAGAACACAGGATCATCTAAGCCTCCAAGCCAATTTCCGAGATGAAGACATTGAAAACCAGGGAAGTTTATTGAGTCATCCCAGGAGATGCAGAGAGCAGAGTTGTGATTCAAACCCAGGCCCCATGACTCTGTGCTTCTTTCCTTGACACCATCCTGCCTTCCTGGCATCCCACTGTCCAAGGTTAAATGGCTCATTACTCTTGCTGTGACAAGTCACTTTCCTACTCAACAGCAATAACAACAAGTTCAGTAGTTCCCTGTTGTCTCTTAGATGATAGACAGAAGCCTTGGGCTGGCATTGAAAGGCCTCCAGAACCTGACCCCCACCTCCCTTTCCAGTCTCATCACAGTACTTCCTTTCACCTCCTCTGTTGCAATCCAATCGCCTTACCTGCTACTCTCCTGATAGGACATCATGCCTCTTACCTTCACAGCTTTACACAGGTGTTGCTTGTATCTACAACCTGACTTACCACAACCTTATTGAATCCCCACCTTCCTTCAAGGCTCAGGTGTCCCACATCATTCATGAGACTTTTTCTGATTCTCTGTCCCTTTCCCTGCCATTGCCATCATTTTCTCCCCTTGGAAATGATTGTGTATCATTTTTAATTATCTTGTGTTAACTTATCTGTCTATATGTTGTATCCTCAGAGCCCCTGAGAGACTACTAGCACCTCTTTGCCTTTGAACCCTTAGGAGCTGACAAAATGCTTTACAAATAGAAATGCTTAATAAATTATTGTAAAATTTAGCCAAACAGAATTAAATCTAGATATCAAATGGCCTCAGGCAGGGGTTCTTGGTTTGTGTATCATGGGCCCTTTCAGCTGCCTAGTGAAGTTTATGGACCACTTCTCAGAATCATGATTTTAAGCATAAAAAAATTACAAAGCATTGCAAAAGAGACCAATTATATTGAAATAGTCATTAAAACATTAAATAAGAAGTTCTCAGACCCCAGGTTAAGAATCTGTGGGCTCCTTAGCACCTTAGGGTGGTGTAATTGAAGAAAGAAGCATAGAGTCAAAGACTGAGAGCTTGAAGGCTTAGAAACATCATGGCCAGCCCTTTATTTTACATAGGAGGGAACTGACCACCAGAAAGGTTCAGTAAATCCCTAGCTTCCTTTAGAACTGAACTCAAGTGCCACCTTTGGTATGAAGACCTCCTTGATCCCTTCACCCACCCCTCCAATTCTCTGGCTCCTTCCCCTCCTCCATGCCAGGTTACCTTGTATTTCCTTTATATTTTGGATCAAGATCTTTTTGGTACCCGTTCTTTCCCCTCAATAGAATGGGAACTCCTTAGGTCAAGAATAGATTCTTTTGTCTTTGGATCCCCTGAATCTTGTGAGGTTGGCACAAGGTCTGTCACATACTTGTTGCTTAGTCTACACTTGCTAAGTGATTGATTGATTGATTGCCCAAAATCACACAGGTAGGAAGTGGCAGTTCCAGGGATTCAAAGCTGAGTTCCTCTGACTCCCAAACCAGCATTCTTTCCATAATTCAGGCCTCCCCTCTGCTTTCCATGCCAAACCTAGTCTAGAAGATTTGGATATGTGCACTCTTTTGATTATTTATAAAGGTCCTTGTAATATTTATATACTTTTTGTGTGTTAAAATATGGGGCATACCTTCAAAGTCCCCCCAGAGCAGTGGAAACAAAAATATATTCCTATACCCTGTTGACTTTCCAGGCCTCTCACCCTCAGTCTAGGATCTTTCACCAGGACATTAAACTCACTTAAAAGACGTTTTTGCAAAGAGGAAAATGAGGATTCGATGGACTGGTTCTTTGCTGCCAACATTCCTTCCGATCTGCCCACCCACAGTGACTTACTTGTTCCCCTTGAGACTTCTCCAACTTAGCGCCTTTGCCAAGCAGCTTTAGCAAAGGCATTTGTTTTAGGTTGCTCAAGTTAAGAAGTTGGCCTTCACATCAGATACATTGTCAGGCATTATTGTTGGTACAACTACGTGAAAAAATGCTAGTGATTTCACTTACCTGGGAATTCTGGAATCTCCTCTCCCAGGTAGGATTTAAATATTTCATTAATCAGAGAGAAAAGCCTTCTTTTTCCAAGGCCAAGAGATGTGTTCCAGTTGGAAGTCTTGATTCCTAAGATCACTTGTCCCTTCCAGGTCTGCAGCATGGTAGTAGCTGGGTACTGAGTACTTTCCACAAGGTCTCATCACCCCAAAGCCTTGCAAGCCCATTCTAGAGCACTTAAAAAGTCTTTATTATGTAGCAAACAGTGAAGCAAAGGCTTACTTCCTTGCAAGCTGAATGTAAATTCATACACTGCTCCCAGCTCATCAGAAGGGCTAGATGAATTATGTAATTCAATTTGGCCAATGTTCTTTAGCACACAGCACAAATAGTTTTCTTTGGTTTTTCTGGATGTTGTTCTAAGAAGGAGGTAGCTGGAAAAAAATGAAAAATTACAGGATATGATTCATAAAAATCCCACATCTTGTTCTTTTTTTTCTTGAATGTGCAAATACATTCTTCTTTAAGGGGAAAATAGGGCTTTGTCCTTTGGTTATAATTATCTTTCGTTGCCTGTCTTTAATTTGGGACCCACCACCCTGAGGGTATCAGGGAGCATCAGCAAATGAAGATAATAGTTGTTAGCTGCTAAATGTATAGAATCATATTCATTCTTGAAACATCATTTCCCCCAGATAGGAATGTGAGGACGGAGTCATGGTCAGTACTTTGTATTAGAGAGCAAAGCCCTGGAACCCTAGCCTCAACTGTCTGACAGGACTGTGCAGAAGGGTTCTCTCTGAAAGGGAGTGGGTACACTGGTCTCTCCGTCATGTGCAGAGAGAAAAAGATCCTCCCATTTTTAAGCATTTTGGCAAGTGGACTTAATTCATAACATTTCCTTTTTCATTTACTAGAACTGTAGGTGGAAATGCACACGCCCAAGGAAAGAATCACTCAGTACCAGGTGGGATGAATGGGGGGGGCGGGTGCTACTGCCAAGAGTTCCCACATATTTCCAAAGCAAAGGAGTGCTGCACATGGGCCTTGGGTCTTGACTCTCTTGAAGCAGCCAGCTGAGTCAGCAAGCTTACTCTGAAGTAGCTGAAAAAGTTTGTAAAATCTGTGGCTGCCCATGACCAAAGGTAAAATGGGTCCTCAGGGTTTGCCCATTTGTTAATTAAAAGGGAGGACATAGGCTAGTGGGAAACTATGACATGCACATGAAAGAATAGGTTCCTAGAGCTCAAAGGGCTGTGGAAACCATCTTGTCTCAATGCTCATTTTATAGATGGCAGAACTGAGGCTCTGAGAAGCTGAAGCCAATAATAAGCAACAAGCATTTTAGGCCATTATTATGTGAAAGTAACTTTGTTAGGTGTCAGGTCTACAACTGGATAAAAAAGAGCCTTACATCCAAATGAGGCAAAATAATGAATAAAAGGCAGGCAAAGCTGAAAGTAGGTATCCATGAGGGTACATGGTATGAAGTCTAGAAAGTCAGAAGTGGAGCTGCGAGAGGAATGAAATCAGCTGTCCTGAGTCCTTCCTCCCCAGTGAGAGAATGGATCCACCTGAAGTCATGGAGCTCCTAGTGCCAGAGTTGGGGTTCAAACCCAAGAGTGTAGGATTCTAGACATTCCATCTCCCAACTCCAAACCTTTGCACAGGACATCCCTGTTGTATTCAATACATCCTTCCCTTGCTCCATTATATAGAATTTCTTTTTTCTATCAACACTTTCCTCAGGTGTCACTTCCTATGTCAAATCTTCCTTGATACCCCCAATTGCTGGAGTACTCCTCCCTATGAAATTATTTTGATGTAACTTGCATTTAATAATCTGTGTCCACATCATCTCTCTCAGTCTAACAGAATGTAAGCATCTTGAGCACAGGTGCTACTTTATTTTGACTTTGGATCCCCAGTATCAAAGACGGGGTCTGGCATGCAGTAAGCTTCAGATAAATGTTTGTTGAATGGATGGATGGATGGGACTTTTTGCTCACCTGGCCACCTCCCACACAAGGTGCAGTTTCAGAGACTGACTTGGAGGATGAAAGACTCTTCCAGAAGGATTGGCCCCAGTGAGGTCTCACTATGGTTGAAAGCCCGATCTATATAACCATCCTGCTCTAGTAGCCAGTCTCCCCTGACCACAAGGATGTATGCTATTTTTCTTCTATGTATTTTAACTTGGAGAGAGACTGATTTTCACTGTTTTGGTTGATGTAGGCTACAGGTTTTCCTCTGGTAACATTTGTTCATCAAATTGTTGGAGGAAAGCATCCCATATTTAACATATTAAAACAAAATAACAACCCTCAAACTTCCGAAATTCAGTCCAAGACACTTGTGTCTCTGGGCTAACCCCTCAATACTTCAGAGAATTAGGGTGGGTGATTGAAGCAAATCATAATGAATCTGAGGGATTACATATATTCCACCAACTGGGAAAACATTCTCCAGACTTCCATTTCCATGGACAAGACACACATTTACCTACTTTCTCTCTTCTCCAAGGATATCAAGTAACAATTTAGGAAACAATAGATTTAGTCTGAATTTACAAAAAAGGTGGCAGGTAAATTGTAAAAAAGAGATGTAATTACAACTATTCATTCAAAGTTGTTTCGATTTTTAGTCTCCCATTTCTTATCACTAAAATGGAAATAATAATGTTTGTACTTTTAATGCAGAGGAAAGTATTCTTATTGTCATTCTAAGTCTGGAGGATGATATACATCCCCAGAGATGTATGACTCACAGGAAGAGGGTTGAGGGTAAAGATTCTCCCAAAAATCTAAGTGCTCCCCTCTTGAGACAGGAGATCCACCCAAAACAAGTTTGTGTATATTAGGATCTGAGGCTTATTAAGGAGAGAAGCAGAATGCATTTTCATTGGCTCCTGTGTGGCCCATATTAGATGCCATGATAGAATTAGTGATTTTATGGGTGGGGAATACAATACTCTTTTTTCCCCCTTTTGTTGTGTTGAAGTAAATAGATAAATTTTGATGTTCGCAAGGGAAATCCTGAGTGGGTTCACAGCCTAGATAAAGGGAGAAGCCCCAAATTGAACCCAGTTTGTGCAAACCCAGAGCTTTACTTCTGTGCCATAAGGCCTATCTATTCAGTTTTGTCTCTCCTTGTTATATCCTATTTTTGTGAGTTAAAGGTTTCTTAGCAGGGAGGTTAACATGTCCAGTTCCTATTTGTCTTTCCTTGGAGTTTAAAGTGAAGAAAGCAAGAGAAGGGGATTTCATTAAAATTTGCATTTAGTGTGATTTTTTTTACTCATTTAGGAGATATGAAGATTTCTCCTTTTATTTCAATTAGTTAAAAATAACATTAATTCAAAAAGCATTTATTACACATCTACTAGGAGCTAGGAAATAGTGTTGCATAGTGGATAGTGAACAGACCTCTGAGTTAAAAGAAACAACAGGGTTCTACTACTGGTACAAAACAACTTTGGGATCCTGGGCAAGGCACTTGATCTTTTAGTGTCCAGGGAAACTAAGATCACACTTCAGTTGCCCATATGCATAGTTATTGGGAATTCCCTTAAGCTATGTTATCAGAAGTCTGCCCCTAAAGTTATAGGTACTGTGGTAAGTGCTGAGGAAATAAAGATATAAAAGAAATGGTTCCTGCCTTCAAGGAGCTGATATTCTAATGTCAAATAGAGGAGTAAAATAACAAGTAAATACTAATTACATATGAAATAATTTGGGGGTTAGCAGGAATAAAACAATTAAGAAGGAAAATAAAGTCATCACATTGGAGGCGGTTGAGCTAAGATTGTTTTTTGAATAATCTATTTTGAAATTCATCTTTAAAAATTCTGAGTTCCAAATTCTGTCCCTTCCTCCCTCCCTCCTGAGTCCATTAAGAAAGCAAGCAATATGATATCAATTATATGGCTGAAATAATGCAAAACATATTTCCATATTAGTAATGTTGCAAAAACATACACAAGAGCAAGAAAAAGAAAGGAAGTAGAAAAAATTATGTTTAAGTTTTCACCCAGAGTTTGTCACTTATCTTGGAGGTGGAAATAATTTTTTCATCACTGGTCCTTTGGAACTGCCTTGGATGATGTTTATCATTACAACATTTTTGTTGAGGTGCGCAGTATTTTAATGGTTCTGTTCACTTCACTTTGCAACAGTTAATGTAAGCCTTTTCATTTTTCCTGAAATTATTTTGCTCATAATTTCTTATAGTATAGTAGTACTCCATCAAAATCTTTTACTATGACTTATTCAATCATTCCTCAGTTGGTGGGTACCCCTTCCATTTCCAATTCTTTGACAACACTGAAAGAGTTGGTATAAATATTTTTGTACATAAAGACCCTTTTACCATTTCTTTGATCTTTGGGGATGATGACTCCATAGTGGTATTGCTGTGTCAAAGATAGGAATGGTTTTGTAACCCTTTGAGCAGAGTACCAAGCTGTTGTCCAAAATGATTGTACCAGTCAATACAACAAAGGTCAGAAGGAAAGTGGGAAA
This sequence comes from Gymnobelideus leadbeateri, assembly GCA_011680675.1. Lineage (NCBI taxonomy): Eukaryota > Metazoa > Chordata > Mammalia > Diprotodontia > Petauridae > Gymnobelideus > Gymnobelideus leadbeateri. The sequence continues at coordinate 354,865 of WOXC01000688.1, read as the reverse complement.
CTTGGAGGGGGGGATAAATTTACAGAAAATTTCTCTGGTAAAGGCCTCATTTCCCAAATATATAGAGAACTGAGTCAAATTTATAAATATACAAGTCATTCCCAAATTTATATATAATCAATGTATATGAATAGGCACTACATATCTTTGATCCAGCAATACCACTACAAAGTCTGTATTAAAAAAGAGATCAAAGAAAAAGTAAAAGGGCCTACATGTGCAAAATTATTTAGAGCAGCTCTTTTGCTAGTGACAAAAGAATTGGAAATTGAGAGGATACCTATCAATTGGTGAATGGCTAAAGAAATTGTGGTATATAATTGTAATGGAATGCTATTGTGCTATAAGAAATGATGAGCAGAATGCTTTCAGTAAAACCTGGGAAGACTTAAATGAACTGATTCCAAGGGAAGTGAGCAAAATTACTAGATCATTGTGCATAGTAAGAGCAATATTATATGATCATCAACTGTGAATGACTTAGGTATTCTCAGTAATACAATGACACAAGGCAATTATTTTTGTTACATATTATTACATAATTTTATGTGTTTTGTAGTGTATGTTTTACTGTTAGCAAAGAATAAAAAGGAACACAAAATGCTTCACAACATTATGGGATGTCATCAAAGAATGGTTGATATAAGGCAATCCCAAAGGACTTAATCATGAAAAAGTGCTTTCCATCTGCAGAGAAAGAACTGATGAAGTCTGAATAAGGGTTGAAACATACTTTTTTTAAAAAAAGCTTTCTTTATTCTTCCTTTTTTCCCTTTAATTTTGTTTGTTTGTTTTTCCTTTTGTGAAATGTTTAATATGGAAATATGTTTTGCATTACTGCACATCAAAATGCTTAAGGATGGGAGAGGGGAGAAAGAAAGTGAGGGAATTTGGAACTCAAAATTATTTTTAACATGAATGTTGGTGGTGCAGTAAATAGAGTACCAGCCCTCGAGTCAGGAGGACCTGAGTTCAAATCTGTCCTCAGATACTATACACTTACTAGCCATGTGACTTTGGTCAAGTCTCTTAACCCCAATTGCCCTGCCCTTCACCCTACAAAAAGCAAAAAAAAAAAAGGAAAGAAAGTTAAAAATTATTTTTACATGTGATTGAGAAAAATAAAACAAAAACTTCTTTATGACCAGTTCACAATTCTACCAACATTGCATTAATGTTCCTAATTTTTTCACATCCTTTCCAGCATTTATCATTTTCCTTTTCTGTCATATTAGCCAATCTGATAGGTATGGCGTGGCACCTCAGAATTGTTTTAATTTGCATTTCTCAAATCAATAATGATTTAGAGCATTTTTATATAACTATTGATAGCTTTGATTTCTTCTGAAAATTGCCTCTTCCTACTCTTTGATGATGTATCAACTGGAGAATGGCTCTTATTTGTGGCATAAAAAAAATTTGGTTGAGTAAAAATTCTTTACCTATTCTTTCAAATAGTTTGTAGAGTAGTAGGATTAATCATTCATTCCTTAAATGTTTGGTGGGGGGAGGACAATTAGGTGGCACAGTGAATAGAGTGGTGGGCCTAGAATCAAGAAGACCTGAATACAACTCTGGCTTCACCTACTTACTAGCTGTGTGACCCAGAGCAATTCCTTTGCCTCTGTGTGCCTTAGTTTCCTTTTCTATAAAATGGGCTTGACAAGGAAATGGCAAACCTCTCTAGTTTCTTTGCCAAAGAAAACCCAAAAATGGGATCATGATGAGTTAGACATGACTAAAATATCTGTACAACAACAACAAATATTTGGTAAATTCATTTGAAACATCCATTTGGTCCCAGGGATATATTTCTTAGGGAGCCCATTTATGTTTAATTTCTTTTTCAAAGATTAATATTTCAATTTCCTCTTCTGCTTCTCTGGACAATTTATATTTTTGTAAGCATTCATTTCACTTAGATTATGAGTTTCAATGGCATACAATTGGGCAAAATAACTCCTAATAATTACTTTTATTTCATCTTCATTTATGGTACATTCACTCTTAATTTTTTTATTGTGGTGATTAATTTTTTAAATTAAATTAACCAATGGTAAATACAGCTTCCTGGTTTTTTTTTCGTTATACAAAATATATTTTTATTTATTAGGTGAATGGTTTACTTACTTTCAATTTATTAATTTTTTTATTTTCAGAATTTCCATTCTGGTGTTTAATTGGGGATTCTTAATTTGTTCTTTTCATAGCTTTTTAAGTCTCATGTCCAATTAAATGATCAGATCTTTATCTTTTTTATTGACACATATTTAGGGATATACATTCTCACTTAAGTACTGTATTGAGTGCTTCACACACATTTTTGGCATTTTGTCTCATTATCATTTTTTAAATTAAATTATTTCATGTTTCTATGATTTCTTCATTAATCCACTCATTCTTTAGGAATAGATTATTTAGTTTTCAAATCATTTTTGACCTTTGCTTCCAAGGCTCTATTACATAGATACATTAGATAGATATCTAGAAAGATAGATAGATAGATAACATTATGATATAAAAGTGTGTATTTAATATTTCAGTTTTTCTTCATCTGGTTTTGAGGTGTTTTTTTTATATCCCACTGTATGATCATTTTTTGTAAAGATGTTATGTACTTCTTAGAAAATGGTATGTTCCTTTTTATTCTCATTCAATTTTCTCTAGGGGTCTATCTTATCTAACTTTTCTAAAATTCAATTCACTGCTTTAATCCTTTTTATGGTGATATTTTTCTGACTTTGAGAGGGAAAAGTAGGGGATTCTCAACTAACATATTTTTTCTATTTCCTCCTGTAATTCATATAATTTTTCCATTAAGAATTTCAGAATTCTGGGGTGGTTAGGTGGCACAGTGAGTAGAGCACTGGCCCTGGAGTCAGAAGGACCTGAGTTCGGATACGGCCTCAGACAACACACACAAACAAAAACCTAGCTGTGTGACTTGGGCAAGTTACTTAACCCCAATTGTCCTCCAAAAATAAAAAAAAAAGAATTTCAGAATTCAGTGCCATTTTGTTGAGCAGCTAGGTGACACAATGGATTAGAGCAGTGGGCTTTTAATAAGACTTATCTTCATGAGCTCAAATCCAGCCTCAGACACTAGCTGTCTGATCCTGTGTAAGTCATTTAAAATTCTTTACCTCAGTTATCTTAACTATAAAATGAGCTAACAAAGGAAATGGCAAATCACTCTAGTATCTCTGCCAAGAAAACCCCAAATGGAGTCACAAATAGTCCTACACAATTGAAACAACTCAACAACAACATGCTGTTTGGTACGTAAATGTTTAGCATTGATATCAATTCATTGTCTATTATGCCTTTTATAAAGATGCCTTTTCTCTGCTTATCTCTTTTAATTAGGTCTATTTTTGGTTTGGTTTTGTCTGAACTCATGATTGCTGCCCCTGCCTTTTTTTGTTGTTTTTTTTTTCTTTTAAACAATATATTGTTGAATTCTGGTTTCTAATTCATTCTGCTCTCAGCTTCCATTTCATTTGTGAATCCATCTCATTCGTATTTATGATTACTAACTTTCCTTCACCCAATTTTCTTCTGTTTATACTTCTTTCTGTCTCTGTCTCTCTCTCTGTCTCTCGTTCTCTCTCCCCTTCCCTCCCTTTCCCACTGTTTCTCTCTCTCCTGTTTTCCTCAAAAGTCTGTTTTGTTTCTGTCCACTGTCTTCTTTTATCACGATCTATCCTCTTATCCCATTTTGCTCCTAGTTCCATATTTGGCAAAAATAGGTATCTATTACTGATTCTCTGTGTTTGTGTATATGTGTGTGTATCCCAATTTTTTTTTACATTATTTCAACATAATTGACTCATTCCTGCACCCTCTTTCTATGTAAAATCCTTCTACTGCTCTAATAATTATAAATTTATTAGGAGTTTTATATATTAACTTCACTAATGAAAATGTAAATAGTTTAACCTTATTGAGTCCTTTCCCTTATGAGTTCTCTTTCATGTTTGCTTCTTTATGCCTCTCTTGAGTCTTGTTTTTGAGAGTTAAATTTTCTTTTCAACTCTTGTCATTGCAACAGGAATGATTGAAAGTCCTATATTTCATTAAATATATTTTTCCCTTGAAGGATTATATTCAGTTTTTCTGGGTAGATTATTCTTGGTTGTAATCCCAGCTCTTTTGACTTCTGTAATATCATATTTCAAGTTCTCCATGTCTTTAATGTGGTAACTACTAAATCTTGTGTGATGCTGGCTGTTACTACAGGGTTTCTTTCTTTTACTTGAAGTACTTTCTCTTTTACCTGGGAGCTCTGGAATTTGGCTATAATATTCTTGGGAGGTTTTATTTTGGAATTTCATTCAAGTTGTTATTGTGGGTTCATTCAATTTCTATTTTACCCTCTAATTCTAGGATTATACAATGGTTTTCCTTAATAATTTATTGAGGGTGTCTGGGGGGCAGAGCCAAGATGGCGGAGTAGAAACAGATCATCCAAGCCACTCTGCCCCCAGATTCCCCTCAAACTATGTAAAAGGGGACTCTGGAGCCCCAGCACCCACAGAACAACACAGAGAAGCTAACCTCCCACTGAGGACAGTCCAGCAGCCCTGCAGGAAGGACTAGCGCAGCGCTCTGGGAGCCGGCAGCGTGCAGTGCGCAGAGAGTGGGGAGCTGAGCCAAGAGGAGCCCAGGTCCGCGTGAGCTGAGGTTTTAGCCCCAGGGCGGCAGGGCCAGCAGCCAGCTGGAGGGACCCCAGAACACCAGCAGCTGTGGCGATTCCAGAATTATCAACATAGACATGCCTAGGACAAAGTGAGAGGTTAGTGCCTTATGGACTTTGGGACCAGTATTTGGGTAATGTGTCAGCTTCCTCCCTTGGGGGTAAGAAGCCACTGAGGAGGCACGACATTTTGTAGTTTTCAGAGGCAGCTCCAGCTCCTGGCCTGCTAACTGTAGGGAGATCCAGCAATCAGTCTTGGGGGGTAATCACTCTTGCTTTAACCTCCCTGGATCTGGATTGTGATCTAGGGTGGAAGTCGTGGGTGGGTTTACAGCTTGCCAGAAACGGAAGTTGCCCCCACACGTTTGGGACGAAAATTCCTCTATCTGGCCTTAAAGCCATAGTGTGGCAACAAGCCCAAAAGTCAAGTAATTAAGTGGCAACATGCCCAGGCAAAGGAAACAGAAAAATGCAACCCTAGACTCCTATTTTGGAGGCATAGAGTGGGAAAAGGACTGTGAGGTCACAAGTCCTGCTCCAAAAGCCCAGGGGAAAACATGAGCAGGTTGCAGGCCATAGAGGACCTTAAGAAGGACTTGAAAAATCAAAGAAGAGAAGTGGAGGAAAAATTGGAAAGAGAAATGAGAAGGATGCAGGAAAAGTATGAAATGAGGGTCAACAGCCTGACTGAGGAAAACAACACCTTAAAAAATAGACTAGCTCAAATGGCAAAGGAGGCCCAAAAGGGCAATGAGGAGAAGAATGCCTTAAAAAGTCGAATTTGCCAGATGGAAAAAGAATCTCAAAAGTTCACTGAGGAGATTCATTCCTTCAGAGTTAGACTGGAGCAAATGGAAGCTAATGACTTTATGAGAAATCAAGATGCTGTTAAGCAGATCCAAACAAATGAAAGATTAGAAGGCAATGTGAAATATCTCATGGGAAAAACCACTGACCTGGAAAATAGATCCAGGAGAGACAATTTAAAAATTATTGGGCTACCTGAAAGCTATGATCAAAGAAAGAACCTAGAAATCACCCTTCAAGAAATTTTCAAGGAACATTGCCCTGATATTTTAGACCCAGAGGAGAAAACAGAGGTTGAAAGAATCCACAGATCACCTCCTGAAAAGGATCCCAAAAAGAAAACTCCTAGGAATATTATAGCCAGGTTCCAGAATCCCCAGATCAAGGAGAAAACACTACAAGCAGCCAGGAAGAAACAATTTCAATATTGTGGAAACACAATCAGAATAGCCCAGGACCTGGCAGCTTCTACACTGAGGGATCGAAGGGCATGGAATATGATATTCCAGAGGGCAAAAGAACTGGGAATGAACCCAAGGGTCACCTACCCAGCAAAACTGAGTATTTTGTTTCAGGGAAAATATGGTCATTCAGTGGAATAGAGGACTTTCAAGCATTCCTGAGGAAAAAACCAGAATTGAATAGAAAATTTGACATCCAGACACAAGAAGGAAGAGATGCCTGAGAAGGTAATCAGGGAAAAGAAATCAAAAGGAACTTATCAAAGTTGAACTATTTACATTACTATATGGAAAAACAATAACTGTGACTGATGATATCTTTCTCAGTATGAAAATAATGGAAGAAGGGTGTGTGGTCATATGAATACATATGTGAATGTGTGTGTATATGGTTACAGGTATATATGGATAGAGGGCATAGGTTGAATTTGTTGGGAAGGGAGAAATTATGAGGTGAGTGAGGAAAGTGGCAAGAGGAGATGGGGAGAGACAGGGTAGGGTAAACTATCTCATGTAGAAGGAGCAAGGGGAAGTGGTTGCAAGGGAGGGGGAGAATAGGAAGGCAAAAAGGCAAAACCACATTCTCATTGAATTTGGTTCAGGGAGAGAATGACATACATACTAAATGGGATATCTCAACCTGCAGCAGAATAGGGTGAAAGGGGATGAGAGGAGGATTATGGATGGGAGGGCATCCTTGGGGGGAGGGGAGGTTGGAAGTACCCACTATAGAAGAGGAACAGGATCAAGTAGGGAATGGACCAGGTGGGGGGGGGGTGGAATGAGTGGGAGGGAATTATAAGCAGCCTTGTACAATATATCTACCATGGTAATGTTTTGCATAGCTAGACATGTACAACATATACTGAATTACTTATTTTCCCGGAGGGAATGGGTGACAAGGGAGGAAGGAAATGGATCTGAAATTCGAGGTCTTAACATAAAATGTTTTATATATATATATAAATACTATTATTAATACTCTTTTGCTTGTAATTGGGAGATAAAATGTGCAGGCATTGGGACACAAAGATTCACCTTCCTCTAATGGAAAAGTCAAAGGGGGTATGGGAGAAGGTATGGGAGAGAGCAGATTGGAGGAAGCGATATCTTTCGGGACTGCTATTCTGGGAGGGTGGTTAGGGGAAAAACACGGGGAGGAAATGATTGCAACTCAAAATCTGGTGGAAATGAATGATGTAAAACAGAAGTTAATAAAGCATTTGTTTAATAAAAAATAATTTATTGAAATATGATATCTAGACTCTTTGATTTTTACCTTCATGTAGACTGATAATTATTAAATTATCTCTCCTTGATCTGTTTTTCAGATCAGTTGTTTTTTCCAAGAATATATTTCACATTTTATTCTATTTTTTGTCCTTTTAACTTTGTTTTACTGTTTCTTGTTGTCTTATGGAATAATTAACTTCTGCTTGGCCAATTCTAATTTTTAAAGAATTATTTTCTTCAGTGAAGTTTTATACCTCTTTTTTTCCCTTTGGTCAATTTGACTTTTTAAAGATTCATTTTCATCGGTAAAGTTTTGTCAATTTGGTCAATTTTGGTTTTTAAGCATTTTATCTTCAGGATTTTTGTGCTTTTGTTTTTATAAACCACGTTGTTAGTTGTCCTTTCTGAACCTTAGAGTTTCAAAAGACATCAGAAATGCAAATATCATCCACTGAATTCTAAGTGATTGCCAGTCATTGTGAATTTTCTTGCCACTAGACTTGGATGACTGGAAGAAAGAGTGAAACTGATGAATTTTCACTATTTTACCTCATAAACTCAACTCATGACTAAGTCAAGATATCACTATATGTTGTTATTGTTCTTCAAAGACAAAGACAAAAATAACAACTGTCTTTTCAAAATTTTCTTTTATTGCTCCCATTTATTTTCCCAATTTTTCCTCTACTACACTTAATTGATGTTTAAATCAGTTTTAACCCTTCCAGAAATTCTTATTAGGCTTATGTCCAATTTAGATTTCTTTTTCTTTAATACTTTCCTTGTAGCTCTTTTGATATTGTCTTCTGAGCTTGTGTTTTGATCTTCCCTGTCACCATAGTAGCCTTTTATGTTCAGTTCATTTTTGTGTGGTTGCTCATTTTTCCTACTTTTTCTTGACTTGACTTTGAACTTTATGTTAAAGCTGGACTATTTGTACCTGGGGGTGAGTCATTGTCCCAAACTTCAGGCTTTTTCACATTGCTGTTTCCTAAACTAATTTTTAGTGCCTCCAAGGTAGTGTGATCTGGAAATAGATATGGCCACTGCTTTGCTAGTCTGTGCTCTGGGTCTTTTTCAGGAAGGGCCCCTAATCCATAGGAAGGGATATTGCTCAGGGCCTTTGCTTTCTTGTGACAAAAATGATACTGATGCACAGGGCTCTTTTTTCCTTGTGATGAATGCACTCCTACTCCTCATAGTCCCTGTTCCCTTGTGAGGAAAGCACTATTGCTCCTCAATGCTCCTGATCCCTTGCAGTCACAAGAATTCCTCTCTGCTCTAGAGCTGTGATGCAGAAATGGGTATAGGCAATGGAGTTGTACATGGTATCATACTTTCTACTAATCTAAGGGCCCTGTAAATCTCTTTCTGACCAGTTGCCTGATCCTCTTAGACTCTCTTGCTTGAGAGCCCCCCAAAACTGCTGCTGTTGCCATTATGACCTCCAAGGTCCACAGCTGGTGTTGCTGCCATGTGGTCTCTAGGCCAGCCCCAACTCCAATATCACAGACCTCTTCTTTTTTTTTTTACAGACCTCTTTTTTATATCCTAAATTTTCTTGTACTGAAAAACATATCACCTTTTTTGTTGCCTTTGCTGCTCCAGAATTTAATTTGAGGCATTGTTTTAAAGTTGCTTGGAGGATGATGCTGAAAGAGTTTGGCTGTAGTGTTTCTTCCTCTTGCCTCCACCCACCAGAAGTCCTTGAAGGAAGTCATAAAGAAAGCTGGGGGTTTTAAGATAGAACCGATAAGGGAGAGCACCCTAGGTGCTGGGGTCAGTCTCTGAAAAGACCCAGTGGGAGGAGATAAACTGTTTTGTATGGGGAATATTAAGTTAGGCAGTCAGACTAGAAAACAGAAGAAATGGAGGGGAAGTAATGCCAAATCCAACTGAAATGAAAAGCCAACAAAATGTCCAAGATATAGCTTACTTCAATCCTAGTTAAGTAACATCTTGGGCAAATTTCAAAGAGATATGGGTTAAAGATAATCATACAATTGGGTGGATTTGGAAGTAATTGAATGGACAGACCCAATCCCTGGTACCTAATAGTTTTAGGCCAAAGAGTTCAAAGGAGGTCTCTGGCTCCTTGACATTTTAAAAAATGTCTCAGGTAAAGGCATAAGTAACATATTTTTGAATTTGTAGATGGCATAGGGTTTGGAGGGTTAGTTAACATACTGGTCACCAGGATCAGGATCCCAGAAAATCTTGTCAGGTCAACACATGAGCTGAGTGTATTAACATGAAATATAATGCAAATAAATGCAAACTCTTACACTTGAAATTAAAAAAAAGAAAACTTCACAAGTACAAGATGGCGGTGTGGGTAAGTAGTAGTTTCTATTTTAAAAAATAATCCAAGGGTAGGGGGTGGTGGGGTCAGTTGACTTCCAATTCAATATGAGTCACCTATTTGGTATAGCAGTCAAATAGGCAACTTTATTAGCACCTCTTCTGTGCCTGGTGCTATGCTGTACTCAGTTAATGTAATCTTGGACTGGATAAGGGAAGTACAAAGAAGTGCAGGATAAAGGGGGTGATAATTCCTCCATGTAGAGCTCTAAGTATATTATATCTTTAATCTTGTGTTCAGTTCTAGGCACTATATTTGAGAAAGAACATTGTTAATCTGGAAAATGTCTATGGAAGAATGAGGAAGCTCAAAGACCTTGGGTTGATTTCATATGATGATTTGTTGAAGGAATTGGGTGTGATGGGTATACTTCCTTCAAAGAGCTGAAGGACTGTTAAGTAGAAAAGGAAATATCCTCATCCTTCCTGGTTTCCAAAAGCAGAACCAAGAGCAATGTTGAAATTACAAAGGGAAAAACATAACTTTGAGGTAAGACAATATTACCTAATAATTAGAGCTGCTAAAACATGGAATAGACTGTCTTGGAAAGCTATGAATCCCTCTCCACCAACAAAAGATTTTAAACAAGAGTTGAATTTCCAATTGCAGAATATTTTGCAGAGGGGTTTCTTGTTAAAATGTAAATCAGACTAGATAGCCTCAATCCTTCATGGGGAATCTGATGGACTCACTGTTAGATGTGTGAATCTATGAAGTTATTCAGGGGGGAACATTTACATTTTCTACTGTTTATCACTAGCCTTCTCCCATTGACTGGTTCCCCAGATTTGCATTCCTATATTATCCTCAATCTTTTTCATTTGTCTACAGTCTATTCCAGAGAATTAAGATAAATTTTGAATAGCCACTAAGACTCACACATTATATTCCCTGAAGTTTACATCTCTTCTTTTCCTATAGTGTTCCACCATTGAAAAGTATAAATTCCAGAGGACAATGATTTGGATTAGTCATAGAAGAAGATAGCTATTACTGTCTAAATCAAAGTAAATTGGAAATATTATAGAGGGTCAAAAGTCATCATTAGTCCTAAGTAATTTTTACTTAGATTTGTCAAGTGTTAGAAGTAGGTTTTTATTTTTCTACCTTTCTTTGAATTCCCAACCCCTTAAATAGTGTCTGACACATAGTGGGCATTAGTAAATGTTTGTTAACTTGACTTGACTTGTTTAACACATACTCTGAGTTTCCAAGGTGAAAACTAATAAGACCACTGAGAATGTGGATATGACTTTAAAATTGGGCATGATCTTCTAGAGACCCTCCAACAAGAAAATGCTCCACCTGGATGACTACCCAAAATTCATATACTTAAAAGTAGCCCTCCTACCTGTGTATATCTGTGCTTTTAGGAACAGATATACAAAACTAGACTAAATACTTGCATCCTAGAATGTCAGTGCTGCACTGAGTGACACAGCTGGTAAGTATCAGAGTGAATTGTGGGTACCCCTGGACAAGACCCAACTTCTCTGTGCTTCAGGTAATTACCTAGGATTTATCTAATATGTTATCATTGAATCAGCAGCTATGTTGATGGGGATTTCTCCCACACTGGATAAATCACAGATCCTTTATAGATGCATGTATTAATGAACAGAATAGAATTTTAAAATAAATAGAATATCTAGCATTTATAAAATGCCCTCTGTGCACAAGGCACTGCATTAAGCACTTTACAAATGGTGTTTAATCCTCACATAACAGCCCTTGGAGGGAATTGCTATTATTATCCCCATTTTACCACTGAGGAAACTGAGGCAAATAGATGTTAAGTGGCTCAGGGTCACAAAGCTAGTAAGTTTCTGAAGCCAAATTTGAACTCTGGTCTTCCTGACTCAAGGACCAGTACTCTATCCACTATATATCCAGGTGCCCTAAGATGGGCTCTTGTTTCTGCTGATGACAAAAAACATGCTATAGTCATAAGCAACATTTTCCATTCATTTAATGATGATATATTAAGTATATAATGCAGTGCTTAGCATTGTGGGGGAGATACAGATAGAGTAGAACTTGTTCATCCATTCTGTGATTAGGGAATGTTGATTGGGGAATATCTAACCAAGTTGTGGTATACGATGGTATTGGAATACTATTGCACTATAAAAAATGATGAACTCAATGATCTTAGAAAAACATAGAAAGAATTACAGAAGATAATGAAGAGCAAAATCAGCAGAACCAAGAGAATGTTGTATACAGTAACAATAGTATTGTTTTAAGAACAACTTTGAGCAACTCTGTCATTTTGATTATTATAAATACCCAAATTAACTACAAAAGAAAATGAAGATTCTATCTGCATCCAGAAAAATAATTGATAAGTAAATGTGCAGAATTTATATGTGTGTGTGTGTGTGTACACATACACACATTTACACACATGTAAAGATAGAGATATATGTCTAATTGCAGTCATCTCTAGGGCAGGAAGGGAGGGAAAAAAGGGAAACAAAGAAAGTTACATGATAACTTTATTATATATTTAAAAGGAATAGCAAATGGTAAATAATAGATTTCAATTTCCTGTGAAATCATCTTTTTCTATTCCACTATATAATGGGCATGCTTGTTTTATTCCTTGAGTTCAGGAAAAAAAATAAAATAAATGAAAGGAGTAAAACAATAGCTTCATTTCAAATTGCTTTATTCTCACTAGGACAACAGTGGAGTCAAATGATGCTACAAAATACAGGACAAAAAGAATTTTTAAAAATAACCTAGGCAGAGGATATACTTGCCAGTTCTCTACCCACTAAATACCAATTCTCAGTAGTGATTAGGAGTACACCAGTGGATTTTCCAGTGGGCGCCTACAGATACAAAAATGTATCACAAACAAGAATAATAATCCAGAAGTATATTCATTAGTATTCATTTGATTTTATATATCTATATATCGATTCTTAATTCCAGACTAATTCTGCACATCTGGGACAAACTCATGACTGCAGTCTTCAGAAAAGGCTTAAGTAATGCATTGTTTTTCTCAGCAGCTGTTAAGGACAGATCCTTACTATAGGTAGCCAAGTCAACTAAGGTCCAATTCAATGGTGTGCCAAGGATATCAAAACGATTTCATTACAGAAACAGAGAGTGAACAGCAAGAGAGAGAAGACACTTTTATTGGGCCACTGAGCTAGAAATCCATTTGCATACAGATTGCCAAACCTGGTCTAGAGCTTTAAATCATGACAGTTTGTCTATCAACATTTATTAAGTTCCTATTATGTGTCAGGCATTAAGCTATTATGACAGTAATAAGAATTGTCCTTTGATGAAGATAGAAGAAAGGGTCTGTGATTTACCTTATACAAGGTAAATATCCAAACTCAGATGAGTAAAATCCTTCCACTAATATAAAATGTCACTTTCTTGAACTAATAGTCTTAGAGAATTGCCCAGAGCACTAAAAATTTAATAATATGCTTAGGGATACACAACCATTGATGTCAAAGAAAGAACTTGAACCTCCTGGTTTTGAGACTGCTTCATAACCACTATGCTATTCTCTCTCTCTCTCTCTCTCTCTCTCTCTCTCTCTCTCTCTCTCTCTCTCTCTCTCTCTCTCTCTCTCTCTCTCTTTCTCTCTTTCTCTCTCTTTTCTCTCCCTCCCTCCCTTTCCTTCACCTTCACCCTCACCCATGTCCTCGCCCTCTCCTCTCCCCCTCCTCTTCTATATTTACTCATAGATCCATCTGTGGTTTCATTGTAAAGAATATTCCCCTTGATGTAAGTTTCTACTCTTCTTTATTCATAGTATTATGCACTAAATAACAATCTGCAGACCCTTGTTCTAAATTTCATGTTAGCTCCCCTTCTATTTGTATATTCATTAATATTTCAACTTGTTGTTTACTCTGTAAACAGGCATCTATTCTTGTAGTTTGTACACCACAGATTTTCAGCTTTTAGAATGGTGAGTTCAAGTATTTTGTACTTTGTAGTTCAAAATCTCTTATACAATTAGATATTAATAAAAGGGTCCCAGAATAATTCCCACTTAGCTTCTCAGAACTTTAGACAACTCTTTAAGACTATAAATTTCCAAGGATATACATCCCTATATTGGTAGAGAGAGTCTGCAATTGAGCTCCCCCTCCTCTGTCTCTGTCATTCTCTCAATAAAATCCAGGCACCCATCTCTAGTCCCTGTCCCTTGACTCTGTCCCCATTCTGTCTCTCACTAAGGGGTAACAGTACCCTACTTCAACTTTACATCTGGTCACTGAAATTGTAAACTCTTGTCTGGTGAGAACTATATTTCAGTATTTTTCAGTTCATTCCAGTTTGATAAGCAATTATGCCCAGTGGAAGATAAATAAGCTTCTTGAGGTAAGGAACTATTTCTTTTTTGTCTTTTTATCCCCAGCATCTAGCACAAGGCCTGGCACTCTATCAATTGAGTATTCCAGGCAAAGGTGAAGACCATGATGGAGATGATACCATTCTTCAGAATTCCTTATGGAAACAAGAATGATGCTCTCCCCAGAGATCATTGTCCCTTAGAGGAGTTTCATCATCTGATGATGATGTTGACACTAATGATAATGATGACAAGAACGAGAGCCTTCCATTTCTCAAATAGGCAGGAGAGCTCATCTGGTTTCCATTTCTTTGGAATATGAAAATACCTTCTTTATGAAAACTATTCAGCAGGTGTGTTCCTCCCCTTGCCTTCCCTCTTCTTTTTCACCCACATTCTATGCAGGGCTGAGTGATTTCATTCTTTAGGCAGCAGAGGAATGCAAAGAGAGATGCTGTTCTCTGGGATGACGATGAGGCACTCTATGGAAGGCTGGCTTCTGAGCTTGTAGAGAATAACCTTTCTGCTAGTTACCTTTTGCTTATCTTATTTGAGGCTATTAGAAACCTAATATTGCTCAAATAATGACAACTTGAGTGGAAACTTTCAAAGGGAAATCAGTAAGAAATGTATAATGATTTACTAAAATTTTTTTCAAGTACCAATGGTAGACAAGCCACAGGTCCTAGAGGACAGCTGAAGAGAAATTCTGCCCAGGAGCATTTTTTTCTGTGAGAGTTCTTTCTTTTAGTTCCATATGGATTCTGTAAAGAGACCAAGCCAGCTTACAAGTCTTTATGGTTGATGTTTGGAAAGAAAGCAGTGCCGTGCTCCTAGGGAGTTGGTTAAGACACAGCAAGAGCACATCTTCTGTGTAGCCCTGAGCTCTTAGAAGGCACCTTCATTTCAAGTTCATTCATTCATTCAGCAAGCATTTTTTTCAGTTCCCCAAGTCCCTTCCAGTTCCCAGGATCTGGATGACATGAAGGTAAAGTCTGAAGTTCATCATGTCTTAGATATGATGAAGAAGTGAAGGAGAATGTGTGTGAACTAGAGAAAAAAAGGGAGAACTTGATTTCAGCTCCTGAGTATTAGGAGTGTGACCTGTAATTCTTTATAAAAATCTGCCATGTGGAATCAGCAGCCCTAGGGTGGAATCTTGGCCCCACATCTTCTTATCTCTATGACCTCGTGCATATACCTTGACCTCCTGGGCCTCAGTTTCTTGCTCTAAAAAGATGGAAGAGAGGTTAGACTATATAAGGTCTAAGGCCCCTTTTAGCTTTAAATCTGTATTCTCTGGGCCTATGGCTTACTACATAGCCTCATTCTCTCCTCTTCTTTGCTGCAAATCTACTAAAATATCCATCTGAAATGAATTTTCTCATCTTTGAAGGAACCCTGTCATTGAAAATTCATTCTCACACATATATACAAGCTCCATTGTGAAAGAAGCATTTGCAATGTTTCCATCAAGTAACTTTGTACTATGCCCTTCAATGTGATATTCTCATTGAAAAGGTTAGAAATTTTTTGAAAAGTTGGTTTTATTTAAGTATCTGACAACTGGGGACCTTTTCTTCTTGGTCCCATTATCCAAGCATTTTAGTGTGTCTTTTTTATTAAAAAATGAAGTGCTTTATCCTCTAACTTCTTTCTGCTGATTTACAAAGCTTCATTTTTTCTTCCCAGTTTGGACATGTTGCAGTGTGTGTGTGTGTGTGTGTGTGTGTGTGTGTGCGCGCAGAGGCATTTTCCTGCATACATCGAGCAGAGTCCATCAAAATGAGGCAGATTATTGATAAAAAATAAAACAAATGAGTCAAGTTTATATGGAGACAGAAGGGTCCGAGTAGTCTCCTTTGGGAAACTATTAGTAATAATATCAATGATGATATGATTGTGTGAAGAACACATCAGCAAGAGAAACTGGCCTCTCCTCCATGTCTGGTGTGTTTCACAAGTGTTGATATTCTCCAAAAGCCTCTATTCCATCCCTTGGGGCAATCATTCCTTTAATGGCATAATTAAAACACAGTGGTGCTCTGGGCTCACAAACACATTCAGCCATGATTAATCCTCTGCAGAGTTTCTCTGCTTGTCCCTGAATTGCACAGACCCCAACTTGGAGCCAATGCATGCCCCCTCAAAAGGCAAATGGATGATTCATCCTTGAATGCGCCACGAGTTGGATGGCTGAGGCTTGGATTTGCCAATATACAGTAATGTAGCAGCAATCCACAAACTTCAGTTCATTTACAGGATGTTGCCAACACTTTTTTCTTGTCCGTTCCCATTAAAAATACAAGGCCTAGTGGGGACAGAAAAGAACACACAAAGATTTTGAAATTTCAAGTTAATTTTAAAGCAATACAATTATGTTTATAATTAAAATATTGTGTAAAATTGCTAAACAATGTGATAGGAAAAATATCTTTACAAGCCACAGGCCTCCGTGCCCAAGTTTCTAAGAAAAAGCATTTTTTGAAGTAATAACGACAAATGAAATGCAACTGATGAGCAAGAAGGGTGTCATGAGTTTTCCATGAAAACTTGGGAGGGAATTTACAAAAATGTAATCAGCGCTATGAATCAACATTGACCTTCCTCTTACCAAAACATAAGTCCATTTTTACCTAATGCAGAGCTACCTTCCCTTTCAGATTACCCATTTCAAAAGGTAGCTTACATTTCTAAGAAGTTAAACCAAGTATCCGGCAGTTTTTGTATATGTAATAAAAGTCTTTAAAATTAAAATAGCAATCCTAAAAAAAAAAAACCCAACACATGAAAAATAGAGTCTGACTATAACAAAAGAGAGTTATATAATTCTCCTTGAGTGAAACCTTTCATCTTTGATTTACAGGTTTGAGCCCTCTCTAACTCAAACCACATTGCTGCATATCTTTCAGAGCATGGCCTTCCCTCAAACCTTGTTTAAATTAAGGTTCCTTTTAGATTTCTGAATAAAAGCATGACGATCTTCTCTTATTGCTTTAATATATCCTTTGAGTTAGGAAAATATATTAAAAAATGAACACCAATAGGTTTCCAAAATAATGCTAGGTATTAAATACTACAAGAAGAATCGTGGATGGTAATATTTCACCTCTGATGTTTTAGGTGATTGAGCTGCACATGAAAATAGAATACTGATAAAATACCCTCCATATCACAACATGAGTTGGTTTTAAAGTCAGAAAATAAATTTCCAATTTTCTTTTTCTTTAAACCTTCTGACCATAAGGCAACATGTGGAAAGGTCAAGGGTCCATTACTAGTTAAAGGCACAGCTCTCAGTTAATACTAAGCAAAATGAAATCAAGTAATTAATTCTATTTCTCAAATAATAACACATTTCAAGGATCAAAACAATACTCATCTAAATCCTCCCAAGTTTCATCAACAATGCTCAACCTGTGGGTTCTCACATGCAAAAATAATATAATTGAGCCCAGTAATTACCTTAAATGAGAAATATAACCCAATTAAATGGGTACCAAGAAATACCTGAACCACAGAGCACAGAGGTGCTGATGGGGAAAACTCAAGCATCCATAAATATGTGGCCTCAGCAGAAGTTTTGGAGCAAAGTATGGACATCTTAGAAAAGTTATTCCATTTTCAAAGGAAATGTGAATCCCTGTGGACATGAGGGTCAAAAGGGTTGTCAATCAAAGAATGGGGGGGGGGGATGCTTAATAAAAGGGAAGAGACTTCCAGTGACCAAAGAAACCAGAGTCCTCCCATCTGTGAGAACCTCAAGTGGGCTGTGAGTGAAACAGAGATTACATTCTCAAAAAAAGTTTTCATTTTCATGGATGATCCAAAAAGGGAGCTCCCAATTGTGCCCTACCATAGACCCACTACCTTGGGGAGTGGGACTTTGAAGGAGGCAGCACTTGCTTTCAGGCTCAAATGCCCTCATCCCATTTCTCTTAAATTTTGACCTCTCACTTGCTAGAATTTGCAAGGGTGTAAAAACAAAGGTACAACATGTTATCTTGTTTGCTCAGAGCTGAAAACAAATCTTATACACAATTTAAAACCATGTGAAAAAAATTAGCCCATTGAAACCAATTCAACATGTCTGAAAGAACATTCTTAGGGCTTTCCCCTGTATTGCCCTGGCTATAACTGTCTTGTAGTGTTGAGAGCGCTGAGGGTGCGGGCTAGCCCAGGGCCAGTTTCTTGTCTGCCAGAGGGTCGCATAGCACGTTCAGAGCCCACATGTTGGAGGCTGTCCCTCCCCAGTCTCATTGCCTGTAACTTTAGAATCAGAGTGGTTCTTGAAGGAGTCTTTCAGGCCCTTTCAAGTCTATCCAGAGGACAAGTGAAGCTGCTGTGTGTGCTCTGTGCCCAGTGTTTATGCTCCATTCGATCTATGCCACCCAGGCAGCAGACAAGACATGTCTGAGGGTGCTTGGTTGGGGGTGGGGGATGGGGAGATACACAATGATGTCACACACAGGAAATACCGGGGGAGGGGGGAACTTGGCACTTCACAGGGCTGGATCTTCATCCATGGGCTCGCCAGCAGGTCTGTAAAAATAAACAGGCAATCAGAAGAGGGCCGAGGAGTACACAATGACATGGTAGATTTTCATGCATAATCAAAACTGATTTTTCAGCTCTCTCTGATGTTTATTTGTGCTATTCAGCTATCCATAAATAGAGTTTCTTTCCTAGGAAGTATAAACACATGTCAAGTGGAAAAACATTCTCGATCCCGGCAATCACGGCAAACATTCCTGTTTATATTAAAACATGTCAGAATATTTTATAACTCTTGCTTCAGAAAAGCTCATGGTTTCTATCTTGGAGAGTCAAAGATGTTAATGAAAAAATAATGATAGTATCCTACTTGAGGGACATTCATTCACAAGGTTTTCTTGGGTGACTTATTCGAAAGATCAGAGCAGCTCACCCAGTCTGGGAGTAGGGGGTTCCTCAATCAAGGCCTCTTGCTTCTGTTTTTTCATAACTGGATTGGCTGCCTGCCTGCGGCCCTTCAAATCAAATTCTGAATTTGATTAGTAAATCACTGCAAAGCACCCAGGGTTTGGACTAGAAATCATCCCTGGTGCTTCTCTGGTGTTATTAGGCAGCATCTTGGGGCTCAGTCATTTGGACAAAACCTAACCCAACTCAGATTTTCAGCCCAAGGTCTGACTTTCATATACTAATGCTTCAGTGGAGGGGTCGGGTGTGTGTGTTGGGGGAAGGGCTTCAAAGACTACTTTATGAGAGATGTAGAAACTGGGGCAAAGAGAAGCAACTTTCTCCAGGCCTCTGCAGATGCTTCCTTAAAAATGTTACGCATGCATTCCCCTGATAAACTGAAATGCTGACATGTGCACAGAAAAAGGGAAAAAAATAAGGAAACACACATGTATGCATGAACTCTCTCACACACATATGCCCACACACATAGCTACAAACACACAGCCCCTTATTCAGACAAAACTACTGTTCAGCCTTTTAGCCCAACTTCCACATTCTGTTCAATCCATCTTGCACATTTTCTTTTTTAAAGAATTGTGGCTTAGAACACACCTCCAAACTACGGACTAGATTCTCTCTAAAATCCTTCCAGCTCTAGATATGTGATACTATGGCCCTGCTTGGGTGACATTGGGGTCATCACTAAAACTCTCTGACACTTCACTTCTTCATCTGGAAAATGAGAGCACCAGACTATTAATCAATTAATCAGTAAGCATTTATTTTGAGCCTTCTACATTCCATTATTATTTTGCTAGGTATTAGTAAAACAGAGACTAAAATGAAACCATCTTTGCCCCCTTGGACCTGATTTTTATCAGAGGAAACATGTGCACATGCAAGTGAATACAAAATACGGACAAAATAAATGTAATGTAGTTTCATAGTCAAGGGTCTTGGTGAATGACGAACATTGAAGAGGCGGGATAAGAAAAGGTGGTGCCCAAGTGGATCTTGTAAGGAAGTTAAGGATTCCAAGAGGTCAAGATGAAGAGTGATTGAATAGCAGGCATAGGTTTTTGCCCATGCATGTACAAAGATGGGAAATGTAATGTGGACAGAGAACAGTAAAAAGAATTGTTTCACTGGAAAGTATGAAGGGAAGTAATGGATAATATCTGGAAAAGTAGCAGAGATTTAGACTGAGAGGTAGCACATGATGCCAAAGGTCCCCTCTGAGCTCTGAACTTTATGAAAACACATGAGGTTAACAGAGTCCCAAATGGACTTGGATACCACTACTGGTGCGCAGATTTGAGAAATATATTTTCTGGCATACATTTTTCACAGGTGCCTTTCTAAGACTAAATCCATAATAGGAAGAGGATGTACATTACATATCTTTATTTAAAAGCTCCATAAATACTATATATGGAATTATAGAAAGTGGATTAGTTAAGATTTCTAACTATATGCAGAGAAATAAGGGTGAGAACTGGGAGTCCAGAGACATTTCTAATGAATAGTGTTATATTTAAGGATCCATCTTTTTTTAAAGTGTCTCTTACACATGGAATATGAGCTTGTAATTTAGGAAAATCAGAAACATATTTCCTAAATAAATAATCTTTCGCATTGGGAATTGTGGATTATATAAGGTCCTGTTTTGTTTTGTTTTGTTTTGTTTTTCTTATTTTCATGGGTTATTGGGAAGCAAATGGCAGGTGTGAGCAGGCTACAACCCATTACAAATGTGGAGTCATGAATGTGGTAAACTTATGTAGGGACAAGGATAAGAGTCATCCAGGATAAAAAGGGATGACTAAGAGGGAACACACTCATAGATGAGATTACTGACCTCATGCAGGCAGCTGGAGAGCATGGGACTTGGAGTCAGGAAGTCACTTTATCTCAAAGCCTCAATTTCCATATTCATAACAGGAGGATCATAATTCCACCCACCTTACAGGGATATCTTATAGTACTGGATAAACACAAAGGAAGTTCTCAAGGTATTGCCCCTGCTTTTAATTCACTTTCTTCCTTTGAAATCTTGACCTAAAGTTAATTGATTTGAAAGGACATTGTCCTCTGCTTTCAAATCCCTTTACTCTTGTCCTACTGCTGTTCATTCCTGGACACATTACACTTTATTTCATATATTTGACCTTTGTGCTGACACTTCCCTCATTTATTGAAGGTATTCCATTCTCAACTCCACCTCATAGAATGTGCCTCTTCCTTTAAGACACACCTCAAACACCACCTTCCATAAGAAGGCTGTGTAGATCCTTAGGCCATTGCCAGCTATTGGTGCCTTCCCAAACTAACAACCTTATACTTGTTTATTTCATGTAAATTAATTGTTTATACTGATAAAGAACTTAAGCTCCTTAAGGATAAGAATTCTTTTATTTTAGGCAGCTGGGTGACACAGTGCACTGGACCTGGATAACCTGAGTTCAACCTAATCTGGCCTCAGACACTTATTAGCTGTATGACATCGGGAACTGTATATGTCATTGTTTGCCTCATTTAAGTCAACTGTAAAATGAACATGATAAATAGTACCTACCTCACAAGATTGTTGTAAGAACTAAATAAGATCATGGAAATGTTTTACATAGCAACTCATGTACAACCTATATTGAATTGCTTATCTTCCCAGCGAATGTGGGTGACAAGGGAGGAAGAGGAAGAATCTGGAATTCAAAGTTTGAAAATAAAATGTTTATATATATATATATGTAGGCGGAGCCAAGATGGAGGAGTAGAAACAGCTCATCCAAGCCACTCTGCCCCCAGATTCCCCCCAAACTATGTAAAAGGGGACTCTGAACAACTTCTGGAGCCCCAGCACCCACAGAACGACACAGAGAAGCTAACCTCCCGCTGAGGACAGCCCAGCAGCCCTGCAGGAAGGACCAGCGCAGCAGTCTGGGAGCTGGCAGCACACAGCACGCAGAGCCCAGGAGCCGAGCCAAGCCCAGGTCCGTGTGAGCCGAAGTTTTAGCCCCAGGGAGGCAGGGCCAGTAGCCAGCTGGAGGAACCCCAGAACACCAGGAGCTGTGGTGACTCCAGAATTATCAACATAGACATGCCTAGGACAAAGTAAGAGGTTAGTGTCCTATGGACTTTGGGACCAGTATTTGGGGAATGCGTTGGCTCCCTCCCCTGGGGGCTAGAAACTGCTGGGGAGACACGACATTTTGTAGTTTTCAGAGGCAGCTCTGGCTCCCGACCTGCAAACTGTAGGGAGATCCAGCAATCAGTCTTGGGGGGTAATCGCTCTTACTTTAACCTCCCTGGATCTGGATTGTGATCTAGGGTGGAAGTCGTGGGTGGGTTTACAGCTTGCTAGAAACGGAAGTTGCCCCCCACACGTTTGGGACGAAAATTCCTCTATCTGGCCTTAAAGCCATAGTGTGGCAAGAAGCCCAAAAGTCAAGTAATTAAGTGGCAACATGCCCAGGCAAAGGAAACAGAAAAATGCAACCCTAGACTCCTATTTTGGAGGCATAGAGTGGGAAAAGGACTGTGAGGTCACAAGTCCTGCTCCAAAAGCCCAGGGGAAAACATGAGCAGGTTGCAGGCCATAGAGGACCTTAAGAAGGACTTGAAAAATCAAAGAAGAGAAGTGGAGGAAAAATTGGAAAGAGAAATGAGAAGGATGCAGGAAAAGTATGAAATGAGGGTCAACAGCCTGACTGAGGAAAACAACACCTTAAAAAATAGACTAACTCAAATGGCAAAGGAGGCCCAAAAGGGCAATGAGGAGAAGAATGCCTTAAAAAGTCGAATTTGCCAGATGGAAAAAGAATCTCAAAAGTTCACTGAGGAGATTCATTCCTTCAGAGTTAGACTGGAGCAAATGGAAGCTAATGACTTTATGAGAAATCAAGATGCTGTTAAGCAGATCCAAGCAAATGAAAGATTAGAAGGCAATGTGAAATATCTCATGGGAAAAACCACTGACCTGGAAAATAGATCCAGGAGAGACAATTTAAAAATTATTGGGCTACCTGAAAGCCATGATCAAAGAAAAAACCTAGAAATCACCCTTCAAGAAATTTTCAAGGAACATTGCCCTGATATTTTAGACCCAGAGGAGAAAACAGAGGTTGAAAGAATCCACAGATCACCTCCTGAAAAGGATCCCAAAAAGAAAACTCCTAGGAATATTATAGCCAGGTTCCAGAATCCCCAGATCAAGGAGAAAATACTACAAGCAGCCAGGAAGAAACAATTTCAATATTGTGGAAACACAATCAGAATAGCCCAGGACCTGGCAGCTTCTACACTGAGGGATCGAAGGGCATGGAATATGATATTCCAGAGGGCAAAAGAACTGGGAATGAACCCAAGGGTCACCTACCCAGCAAAACTGAGTATTGTGTTTCAGGGTAAAATATGGTCCTTCAGTGGAATAGAGGACTTTCAAGCATTCTTGAGGAAAAAACCAGAATTGAATAGAAAATTTGACATCCAGACACAAGAAGGAAGAGATGCCTGAGAAGGTAATCAGGGAAAAGAAATCAAAAGGAACTTATCAAAGTTGAACTATTTACATTCCTATATGGAAAAGCAATAACTGTAACTGATGATATCTTTCTCACAATGAAAATAATGGAAGAAGGGTTTGTGGTCATATGAATACATATGTGAATGTGTGTGTATATGGTTACAGTTGTATATGGATAGAGGGCATAGGTTGAATTTGTTGGAAAGGGAGAATACTCAAGGGATGAAATTATGAGGTGAGAGAGGAAAGTGGCAAGAGGAGATGGGGAGAGACAGGGTAGGGTAAACTATCTCATGTAGAAGAAGCAAGGGGAAGTGGTTGCAAGGGAGGGGGAGAATAGGAAGGCAAAAAAGGCAAAACCACATTCTCATTGAATTTGGTTCAGGGAGAGAATGACATACATACTAAATGGGATATCTCAACCTGCAGCAGAATAGGGGGAAGGGTGATGAGAGGAGGGATGATGGATGGGAGGGCATCCTTGGGGGGAGGGGAGGTTGGAAGTACCCACTATAGAAGAGGGACAGGATCATGTAGGGAATGGACCAGGTGGGGGGTGGGATGAGTGGGAGGGAATTATAAGCAGCCTTGTACAATATATCTACTATGATAATGTTTTGCATAGCTAGACATGTACAACATATACTGAATTACTTATCTCCCCAGAGGGAATGGGTGACAAGGGAGGAAGGAAATGGATCTGAAATTCGAGGTCTTAACATTAAATGTTTCAAATATATATAAATACTATTATTAATGCTCTTTTGCTTATAATTGGGAGATAAGATGTGCAGGCATTGGGACACAAAGATTCACCTTCCTCTAATGGAAAAGTCGAAGGGGGTATGGGAGAAGGTATGGGAGAGAGCAGATTGGAGGAAGCGATATCTTGTGGGACTGCTATTCTGGGAGGTTGGGTAGGGGAATAATGGGGGGAAATGATTGTAACTCAAAATCTGGTGGAAATGAATGGTGTAAAACAGAAGTTAATAAAGCATTTGTTTAAAAGAAAAGAAAAAATATATATTAATATTTTACATGTAACAGGGAAAGTTGAAGGGGAATGGCAGAAGATATGGGAGAGAGCAGATTGGGGGAGGGGATATTCAGTGGGAACTGTGTTTTGGGGTGGTGGGTGGGGAAAATTGGGGAGAAAATTTATGACTCTTAATTTTGGGGCAATGAATGATGTAAACTAAAAAATAAAAAAGAGAGAAAGAATATAAAAAGGATTAAATGAAATCATATCTGTAGGGTATTAGCACAGTGCTTGTCACATAGTATGCTTATTATTTTCTAAATTTATGTTACCCCTGCCTAGCTCAGTGCCTGGCACACAGTAGGTGCTTAATAAATGCTTACTGAGTCATTGGTTTTAAAATTGCTTTGTCCCTTTCATTTTTAAGTCACTACTTTGTCCCAAAGATTATTTTTCTTCCAAGTACTTATTTTATCCATTTAGAAAGCTTTGTAAACTGTCTGAGGGTTTGGTGCTCATCTTTCCTTCTATTTTCCCCCCAGAATTTATTTATTTTTAGTTTTCAACATTAATTTCCACAAGACTTTGAGCTACAAATTTTTTCTTCCCATCTTTCCCCTACCCCCCACCCCAAAATGGCATGCATAGTTATTACCCCTCCCCCATTCTTCCTTCCCTCCTGTGCCCCTCAACCCCTTCCCCCTTACTTTCTTGTAGGGCAGTATGAATTTATATACACCATTTCCTGCATATCTAAAGAAATGTGAGTTATTTTTTTGAGGGGGAAGGCAAGGCAATTGGGGTTGTGACTTGCCCATGGTCACACAGCTAGTTAAGTGTCAAGTGCCTAAGGTCACATTAGAACTCAGATCCTGCATAATTCAGGGCCAGTACTCTATCTACTGTGCCACCTAGCTGCCCCCATCCTTCCTTCTAGTTTTAGGATACTTTATCTTGATTTGTCTGTTTTGCTCTAGGCCTTTACATGACTTGGAATCTTTGTTATTTTAACCTTCTTTCCCCTATTTTCCTCATTACTCACTTCCTGACTCCTCTTCCTTTGCTTCTGGCATATCCTTAGGGCTAGGATGCAATGTTACTTTAATCTCTTCCAAAACTGGAATTTTAGTGTTCATCAACCTGACCTAATTAGGTTACTTTTCCCTAATTATCCTCTGGAGAAATAGAACTTACCCCTTCTGGATTTCAGTTCCATTAATTTTAGGCCTGACACAGTTCCACCCCACATTTTCCCATACCTCAATTCTTCCCTTGACTTTCCTCATTTTCTTCTTTAGCTGCAATGAATCAATATCTGACTCTTTTTTCTTTATAGAAATTTGGGGAAGGGGAAGTTGGCTACTTCAGAAAAAATCTTTGAAGCCTTAGGGGTCTTTAACCTAGGATCCACCCTATGAAGGATGTATCAGATTTCTCTCCCCTCTACCAATACCATATATGTCTATCATTTGTTGTTAAGGATGATGGTGGCAGTAGGGAGGTTTGGGAGGGCAGTGGATGAGACATATTAGAAAAGTGATTTTAATGTGAGAGAATACCAATATTGGCCATTGTCACAAACCCCTAAGAACCCAGAGTGCTGAGGGTCCGAACAGAATACTAATCTCTTGACTCTCTGAGCAGAGGTATATAAGACTTATAGCTGGAAGAGAATGGGGTTTAGGGGACAGTCATTACATTTGTTAGCTATCTCTATGATACATATTTTCCTTCTCTGCAAATGGGGTAAATGATGGCTACCTCAAAAGACTGTTGTGAGGAAAATATTTTGTAAACCTCTAAGTGTTATATTCAAAACAAACAAAATCCCCTCACATTTGCCTAGTACCATAATGTTTACGAATCCCCTTATAATAATCCTTTTCTTGGCAGGTGTGGAGCCAAGATGGTGCTGTAGACACAGGCAAACTCCATGTGCTTCCCCCATAATCACCTTAAATACCTATAAAAATGACTCTAAACAAACTATAGAGCTACAGAACTCACAAAATGACAGAGAGAAAAAAATCTCTCACTGAAGGCAGCCTAACAGGACAACAGGAAGGGTCTGTTGCGTTGCAGCCTTCTGGGAGCAGAGCCCAAACCCTAGTAAGCCTGTGGTTTTAGCCTTAGTGTGGCCCCGACCTGCTGTGGCTGGAGGGACTTCAGGAGAGTGGATCACCAGTATCTGTGGAGGTTTCCAGAATCATCAACCCATAAACGCCAAAAACAAAGTGAGAGTTCAATGTGGACTTTGGGAACAGGGCGTCTGGTATTGAGATCCAGCCTCTGCCCCCAGAGGGAGAAGTGGCTGAGGCACAGTGGCCACCACAACATGGCTACTTTAAAGCACCTGGCCTGCAGATTTTAGGGGGACCAAGCTACCATTCAGAGGGGGTAATCATTCTTGCTTTAACCTGCTTGGATCTGGATCATTGTCTAGGGTAGAGGTCCTTGGATATGTGACCAGTGAGGCAGAGCTGGTGGGGGCTTCAGAGAGGGCAACCAGTGAATAGTTCTGGCAGCTGCAAAAACCCCAGGAATTTGGGACAAAGCTCTCATCTAAGGAAGCAGAGTTTTACTGTGGCTAAAAGCTCAAAAGTAAAGTAATTGAGGGGCAACATAAGCAAGCAAAGCAAGTACAGCTGTCAAACTTTAGATTCTTATTTTGGGGACAAAAAGGATCAAAGCATGGAACAGGAGGAAGACAATGAAGTCAGAACTCCTGCACCAAAAGCTTCCAAGAAAAATATGAACTAATTATAGGGCATAGATGAGGTCAGGAAGGATTTTGAAAACCAAATAGGAAAAGTAGAAGAAAAATTGGGAAAAGAAATGAGGATGATGTGAGAAAATCATGAAAAGAAAGTCAACAAATTGACTGAAGAAGATAACACCTTAATAAAATAGAGTAACTTAAATGGCAAAAGAGGATCAAAAAGAAAATGAGGAGAAGAATGCCTTAAATAGCCATATTTGTCAGATGGAAAAAGAATTTCAAAAGCTCACTTAAGAGAATAATTCCTTCAGAATTATATTGGATCTGGGTGGTTAGGTGGCATGGTGAATAGAGTACCAGCCCTGAAGTCAGGAAGACCTACATTCAAATCCAGCCTCAGACATTTAACATAAAAAACACCTATCCATGTGACCTTGGGCAAGTCACTTAACCCTAATTGCCCTTCAAAAAAAAAAAGAGAGAATTAGATTGGAACAAATGGGAAGTAGTGACTTTATAAGAAATCAAGACACCATCAGATAGATTCAAACACATGAAAAAATAGAAGGCAATGTGAAATATCTCATTGGAAAAGCCACTGACCTGGAAAATATATCCAGGAGAGATAATTTAAAAATTATTGGGCTACCTGAAAGCCATGATCAAAAAAAGTACCTAGAAATCATGCTTTAAGAAACTCTCAAGGAAAATTTCTCTAATGTTTTAGAAACATAGGGCAAAATAGAGGTTGAAAGAATCCACTGATCACCTCCTGAAAAAGATCCCAAAAAGAAAACTCCTAGGAATATTATAGCCACATTTTGATGTTCCCTGATCAAGAAGAAAATATTACAAGCAGTCAAGAAGAAACAATTTGAATGTTGTGGAAACACAATCAGGATAACAGAGGATCTTCCAGCTTCTACACCGAGGGCTTAAAGGGCTTGGGATATGATATTCTGGAGGTCAGATGAGATGGGATTAAACCAAGAATCACCTACCCAGCAAAACTAAGTATCATGTTTCAGGATAAAATATGGTCTATCAATGTAATAGAGGACTTTCAAGCATTCTTAATGAAAAAAACAGAGTTGTATAGAAAATCTGAAATTCAAATACAAGAAGCGAAAGAAGCATGAGAAGGTAAACAGGGAAAAGAAACCATAAGGAACTTATCAAGGTTGAACTATTTACATTCCTACATGGAAAAACAATAATTGTAACTTATGAAACTTCTCACTATGAGAATAGTTGAAGGGAATATAAATGTATACGTATACATATATGTATGTATGTATGTATACATACATATACATCTCTTTGTAGGAGTATATATATATGTGTATGAATACATATGTTAGTGTGTGTATATATGTGTACAGTTGTACATAGGCAGAGGGCACAGGACCAATTGAAAAGGAAGGGATGATACTTAAAAGGTGAAATTGAGAGGTGATAGAGGAATATAATAAAATGAGATGGGGAGAGACAGAATGGGGTAAATTATCTCATATAGGGAAAACTGTTACAATGGAGGCAAGAACTGGGAGGCAAAAGGGAATGGGTCAACCTTACTCTCATTGTATTTGTCTTAGGGATGGAATGACACATACATCAAATAGGGTATCTCACCCTACAGGAGAGTAGGGGTGAAGGGGATGAGAGGGAGGATGATGGGGGGGAGGGCAGGTTGGAGGGACAAGTAGTTAGAAGCACACACTTTTGGAAAGGGAGAGGGTCAAAGTAGAGAATAGGACAAGTGGGGGTGGGATAGGATGATGAGAAATATAGTCAGTCTTTCACAATATATCCATTATGGAAATGTTTTGCATAGCTACACATGTACAACCTATACTGAATTGCTTATCTTCCCAGTAAGTGTGGGTGACAAGGGAGGAAGGCAAAGAATCTGGAACTCAAAGTTTTAAAATCAAATGTTTAAAAATTTATTATTATTATTTTACATGCAACTGGGAAATAAGATGTATAGACACTGGGGTATAGAGATCAATCTTGCCCTACTGGAAAGTCAGATAGAGCATGGGGGAGGATATAAGAGAGAGAACATTGAGGGAGGGGGTATACAGTGGGATTACTGTTGTGGGGTATTTGGTAGGGGAAAGATGGGAAGAAAATTTGTAACTTGAAATCTTGTGGAAATAAATGATGTAAATAAAAAATAAACATAATATTTCATTTAAAAACAATCATTTTATTCTTTGAGCTTTCCAGCTTTGTAGGATTATTATCAGAGTGAGAATTGTTATTTTACTCTCCACAAAGACCAATTTAGAAAAGAAAGAGAAAAGGAAAATTTTCTGAAAGTTTCTATAATTTTCTCAACAGAGCCATTCAACCATTCCTATGTTTGGCATCTCAAATTTCTCAGATTTTTTCATAATTTCCCTCCATGATTAGATGTTCTAAGGGTTCCTAACATCTCTCCCCATTCTGTCATTCTTTTCCCTCCCCAATGTCTTGGAACCTCTCAGTGCTCAACGAAGTTGACTAGGCTCACTTGGCTGTTTCTAGCTTTTTATCCACACTGCTATTTTCTCAATTCTCTCAGTTGTGGCTTCTTCCATAGTAGAAAGAGCAATGCAATTGGACTAAAAATTTGGTTCTCAGTTCCTGATTCAGGTCATATCACCTCCATGACCTTGGACAAGTCGTTTCAGTTCCTTGCCTCTCAATTTCTTCATGAGGGGTTGGACTAGATAACTAGAATCTAACAGGTCTTTCCAGCTCTTACCCTATGCATTTCTGCTAAGCAATTGTAGAACTTTTGTTACTGATTGATATCCAATTCTATTTTTACCTCTATGGGTCTTATTTCCTATGTTATAAATCAAAGGGATTGCACTAAAGTCAGCATCTAGAAGGGACTCTAGTATTCCTTCCAGTTTTAAATATATGTTTCTAGAATCCCATGTACACAGATAAGTTAGATAGGAACCTAACCTTGCTTCTACCCAAGCCAGATGGGAAAGGGCATGCCTATCCTTTGTGCTTTTTATGAAGGGACACAAAAGCTCCTGATTAATGTGTAGAACACTGAACTTGAGGCCTTATATCTGTATATGGAGGAGTGATGAAATTCAGAGTTTCTCTGCTGAGAAATACTCAAGGTAGGCCAGAGAGTAAGACCATGGGAGTTGAAGACATGCAGGGGAACTTACTCCTGATTTCCAGTTCACCTCCATAGAAATATCAAATAGAGGACGTTCTTGAAGTAGCTGTAGGTTATCCAGCACATTCCCATACCTTGCTCATTTGAGCTGGGTTATGCAAAGTTTATACCAAATAAATCTTATATCATGACATTATAGATAGAAGTCCACCTTAGAGTCAATAAGCCCCTGATTCAAATACCATCTCTGATATATCTGGGAGTGCTTTAAGATTGTGCCTTAAAATATACTTATTGACAAGTACCATACTGGGAGTTCTGCACCCCAATAAAATCAAAAGTCTAGTACAAAGAAAACAAAATCAAATCAGGAAGGAGTAATAATGACTGAGTCGAGTCAGGAGAGGCCTCATGGATGTGATGGGGACTTGAGCTGAAATTGGAAAAGTGCTTAGGAAAATAAGTTGTGGCCATGTAAAATACAGTGTAAAACATGTACAAAGAAACACAGGAGATGGGGAAGAACATATCATTCTGTTGGAATCATTGAATGAGAGGTACAAAATATAGGGAGTTTGGGTTTAGATTGCATGAACATTTAAATTGTAAAAAAAAGTTGATATTTTGAAGATTAAAAAACCCTCTTGATTCTGAAAAATAAACCAAATTAGCATTGTGTAGACAGAGCCTCCTTCATCCCTTAATGGTAAAAATATTAGTTTACAGGGTGGAGACAAGATGGCAGAGTAGAATCAGCCCTTCCAAGGTGCTCCAGCCAACACCACTTCAAAATCATGTAAAAGGGGGACTCTGAACAACCTCTGGAGCTCCAGCACCCACAGAGCGACACAGAGAAGCTAACCTCCCACTGAGGACAGCCCAGCAGCCTGGCAGAAAGCAGCCAGCCCAACATGCTGGAAGCTGACAGCTCAGTGCTCTTGGACCCGAGCCCAGAACCATGTGACTCTCGGTTTTAGCCCCGGGGGGAAGGTACAGCAGCCGGCTAGAGGGACCCCAGAACACCAGCAGCTGCGGCGATTCCAGAACTATCAGCACAGATATGCCTAGGACAAAGTGAGAAGTTATTGCCCTATGGACTTTGGGACCAGTATTTGGGAATGTGTTGGCTTCTTCCCCTGGGGGGTAGAAGCTGCTGAGGAGACACGCCATTTTGTAGTTTTCAGAGGCAGCTCCAGCTCCTGGCTTGCGAACTGTAGGGAGATCCAGCAATCAGTCTTGGGGAGTAATCGCTCTTGCTTTAACCTCCCTGGATCTGGATTGTGATCTGGGGTGGAGGTCGTGGGTGGGTTTCCAGCTTGCCAGAAACAGAAGTTGTCCCCCACACATTCGGGACGAAAATTTCCCTATCTGTCGGCAAAGCCATAGTGTGGCAACAAGCCCAAAAGTCAAGTAATTAAGTGGCAACATGCCAAGGCAAAGGAAACAAATTAAACAGAAAAATTGCAACCTTAGACTCCTACTTTGGGGGCAAAGAGGATCCAAGATTAGAGCGGGAAGGGGACTGTGAGGTCTGAAGTCCTGCTCCAAAAGCACCAGGGGAAAACATGAGCGAGTTGCAGTCCATAGAGGACCTTAAGAAGGACTTTAAAAATCAAATAAGAGAAGTGGAGGAAAAATTGGGAAGAGAAATAAGAAGGATGCAGGAAAAGCATGAAATGAGGGTCAACAGCCTGACTGAGGAAAACAACAGCTTAAAAAATAGACTAACTCAAATGGCAAAGGAGGCCCAAAAGGGCAATGAGGAGAAGAATGCCTTAAAAAGTCGAATTTGCCAGATGGAAAAAGAATCTCAAAAGTTCACTGAGGGTGTGCATTGAGGGGGCGGAGCCAAGATGGCGGAAAGGAAGCAGTAACCCCGCTGAGCTCCTCTGTCACTAAGTCCCAAAGGGTAAATCTGAGCGGATTCCGGAGTGACGGAGCCCAGTGGAAGACAGAGTGTGGCAGAATCCAGCCCAGGAGGTTGCCCAGTGTGTCCGCACAGGTCGAGCGCAGAGCGTGTGGGGTCTGCACAGCTCAGACCTAAGAGCAGGCAAGCAGACTACACCAGAGAGAGAAAAAGCCCCAGCCTGCAGACTTACCAAGGACGAATCGCAGTCATCTCGCAGAGGGAACGGATCATTGGAGCCAGGTAGGAGAGTCGGGCCCCCAGTGGAGAGAGTGGCTTCTCAGGCTGCATTCAGCCCCCAGCCTGGAAGTTTAGAAACTGCCTGCCTGTATAATACAGGGGCTGGAATGGCAAAGTAAATTCTAGCTGCTCTGATCCTCCCATCCCTCCTTCATGAAGCAGAAAACCCAAAGATAAGTCTCCCACCCAGATTGAAATCCCAAGTTAATGGAAATAGCCTCAGGCTTGAGAATCTCCAAGAAGGGGTGTAACTGAGACAGCCAGGAATCTGAAGAGAAGAGAGGGAGGGGACCCAACAAGCCCCACCTCACCTCACCAACAAAAGCCTACTTATAGCCCAGGGGTATAGAGGCAGAAATCTGAAGTGGTCAGACTCATCCCCACCTACACATCTACATTCCTCACTGACTTCCCTGACTTAGCCATAAACTAGCCACCCAGAGGTATTCAAAGTCAAGGATCAGGCCCCAAACTCATAGCCTGAGACACTAAGAAACAGGAAGTCACAATGGGAAGGAAGGAAGCTGAAAAGGAGAAGGGGAAGGCAAGAAAGTCTATTCGAGCATACTATGCAGGGCAAGAACAACAAAACACACAGGACAATATAGACTCTCTGCCCACACCAGAGACCACAGAAGGAAACATGATCTGGTCTCAAGCCCAAATAGCATTCCTGGAGGAGCTTAAGAAAAATTTTAAAGACCAAATCAGGGAGGCAATGACCAACTTGGAAAAAGAAAATACCTCCCTAAAAAA
The DNA here is from genome assembly GCA_011680675.1 of Gymnobelideus leadbeateri. Classification (NCBI taxonomy): domain Eukaryota; kingdom Metazoa; phylum Chordata; class Mammalia; order Diprotodontia; family Petauridae; genus Gymnobelideus; species Gymnobelideus leadbeateri. The sequence goes on along the minus strand of WOXC01000688.1, from coordinate 321,780 downwards.
GGAACTTCAAAAACTAACTGAAGACCATAATTCACTAAAAATTAGATACAATCAAACTGAAACTTAGAACTCTATGATGCAGTAGGAGTCAATCAAAAAAAAAAACAAGATGATCGAAAAATTGCAAGAAAATGTAAAATATCTCACTGGAAAAATAACTGACCTAGAGAACAGATCCAGGAGAGACAACCTAAGAATTATTGGTCTACCAGAAAGCCATGATGAGAAAAGCAGTCTAGACAACATCCTCCAAGAGACTGTCAAAGAAAACTGTCCTGAGGTCCTGGAATCAGAAGATAAAATAGCTATTGATAGAATTCACCATACTCCTCCTGAAAGAGATCCCAAACTGAAAACTCCAAGAAATATAGTAGCCAAATTCCAGAATTATAAGATTAAAGAAAAAATTCTACAAGCAGCCAAAAAGAAACAATTCAAATATCGAGGAACTACAGTTAGGATCACACAGGACCTAGCAGCTTCTACATTAAAAGAGCGGAGGGACTGGAATTTGATATTTCGTAGGGCAAGAGAGCTAGGACTACAACCAAGGATTAACTACCCGGCAAAACTGAGCATAATCTTCCAGGCAAGGAGATGGACGTTTAATGAAGTGAGGGACTTCCAGACTTTCCTAATGAAAAAGCCAGAGCTCAATGGAAAATTTGATCTCCAATTACAAGACTCCAGAAGGACATAAAAAGGTAAACAAGGGTAACATAGACTCACACATGCAGAAGTGCACACACCCACACCCACAAACACAAGCTCATTACCTGGGATGCAACAAGAGCAAAATGTTCACATCCCTATATGTGGAGCTGATAACTGTCAATATTTGAAATCTCTATGATTATCATGACCTGCAAAAGGGTTATATTTAGAGGGTGTGGGTATGAATGCACTAACATGGAGTCTAAAAAAAAAAAAAGACTATTAAGGGGATCAATGGTACTGTAATGGGGAAAAGGAAAGGATGAGCTAGGAAAAGGTAAAATATGCCATCTGAAGAGGCATCAAAACACACTATAGAAGAAGGGAAAGTAAGAGGGAGAGGAACATCATTTAAACACTATTCTCACTGGTTCTGGTTCGAAGAAGGATCAAATTAATCAGTGAAGTTTAAGAATCTAATGTGAATAGACACATAAATTCATTAAATAGAGGAATTGGAGGGAGGGAGAGGAGCACTGTTTGAAATTTACTCTCATTGGTTTGGAATCAAACGGGGAGTAATTTACTCTGATAAGTATAAAAATTTATTGTGTCCTATAGATAGTGGGAGGGTAAGGGGGGGTGAAAAGGAGGAGACTAAAGGGAGGGATTATAAGGGAGGGAAATAGTAGTAAGGGGAGAGGGTAGGTTAAGAAGGGGGTCACTGGGTGGGAACACTGAGGGAGGGGGCGGTCAAAAGGGAAAACTTCAAGGAGGGGAAGGGAGAAGGAATAAACAAAAACATAAACAGGGGAGGGAATAGGATGGAAGGGAAGAGACAGATAGTCATCATTACTGTGAATGTGAATGGGATGAACTCTCCCATAAAACAGAGGCGGATAGCAGAATGGATTAAAACCATAATCCTACAATTATGCTGTCTTCAAGAAACACATTTGAAACAAAGGGATACCCACAGGGTAAAGGTAAAAGGTTGGAGTAAAATTTATTATGCCTCAGCTAAAGTAAAAAAAGCAGGGGTAGCAATACTTATCTCAGATAAAGCAAAAGCAAAAATAGATGTAATTAAAAGAGATAAGGAAGGAAACTATATCCTACTAAAAGGCACCATTGAGAATGAAGCAATATCACTACCTAATATATATGCACCAAGTGCTATAGCATCCAAATTCCTAGAGGAGAAGTTAAAGGAATTAGAGGAAGAAATGGATAGCAAAACTATACTAGTGGGGGACCTTAATCTCCCCCTCTCTGAACTCGATAAATCTAACCTCAAAATAAACAAGAAAGAAATTAAGGACGTGAATAGAATCTTAGAGAGACTAGATATGATGGATCTCTGGAGAAAACTGAATGGGGATAAAAAGGATTTTACTTTCTTTTCAGCAGTGCATGGTACATACTCAAAAATAGACCATGTACTAGGGCATAAAAACCTCACAATCCAGTGCAGAAAGGCAGAAATATTAAGCGCATCATTCTCAGATCATGATGCAATAAAAATTATATGCAATAAAGGGCCATGGAAAGATAGACTAAAAACTAATTGGAAATTAAACAATTTAATCCTAAAAAATTGGTGGGTCAAACAAGAAATTATAGAAACAATCAATAATTTCATTCAAGAGAATGATAATAATGAAACAACATACCAAAATTTGTGGGATGCACTAAAGGCAGTTCTCAGGGGAAGTTTTATATCCCTGAGTGCATACTTAATTAAAGCAGAGAGAAGGGAGGTCAATGAATTGGACATGCAATTGAAAAAGCTAGAAAAAGAACAAACTGAAAATCCCCAATTTAGTACTAAATTAGAAATATTGAAAACCAAAGTTGAGATTAATAAAATTGAAATTAAGAAAACCATTGAATTAATAAATAAAACTAGGGGCGGCTAGGTGGCGCAGTGAATAGAGCGCCGGCCCTGGAATCAGAAGGACCTGAGTTCGGAGCCGGCCTCTGAAACTTAATCCACACAAACAAAAACCTAGCCGAGTAACCTTGGGCAAGTTACTTAACCCCAATTGCCCTAAAGGGGCGGCTAGGTGGTGCAGTGAGTAAGAGCGCCGGCCTTGGAGTTTGGATGACCCGAGATCAGATCCGGCCTCAGAAAATGAGCACCCACGCATAAATAATGACTAGCCGTGTAACCTTGAGCAAGTTACTTAACCCCAATTGCTTTTAAATAAATAAATAAACAAACAAACAAATAAATAAATAAATAAAACTAAGAGCTGGTTTTATGAAAAAATCAACAAAATTGATAGACCCTTAGTCAATATGATAAAAAAAAAGAAAGAAGAAAACCAAATTATGAGTATCAAAAATAAAAAGGGTGAATCTACCTCCAATGAAGAGGAAATCAAAAAAATAATGAGGAATTATTTTTCCCAATTGTATGCACATAAATATGACAATCTTAGTGAAATGGATGAATATTTACAAAATCACAAATTGCCCAGATTAACTGAAGAGGAAGTGAATTACCTAAATAACCCCATCTCAGAAAAAGAAATCAAACAAGCCATCAATGAATTCCCTAGGAAAAAATCTCCAGGGCCAGATGGGTTCACTAGTGAATTCTATCAAACATTTAAAGAACAATTGATTCCAATACTCTACAAACTATTTGGGAAAATTACTGAAGAAGGAGTCCTATGAAACTCTTTCTATGACACAAATATGGTACTGATTCCTAAATCAGGAAGAGATAAAACAGAGAAAGAAAATTATAGACCAATCTCCCTCATGAATTTAGACGCAAAAATTCTAAATAAAATATTAGCCAAAAGACTCCAACAACTTATCACAAAAATAATACACCCTGATCAGGTAGGATTCATTCCAGGAATGCAAGGATGGTTTAATATTAGGAAAACCATCAGTATAATTGAGCATATCAACAACAAAACTCGCAAAAACCACATAATCATCTCAATAGATGCAGAAAAGGCTTTTGACAAATTACAACATCCATTCCTATTAAAAACACTAGAAAGTATAGGAATAAATGGAGCCTTCCTTAAAATAGTTGCTAGCATCTATCTAAAACCATCAGCAAGTATTATATGCAATGGGGATAAACTAGAAGCCTTTCCAATAAGATCAGGAGTGAAACAAGGGTGTCCACTATCACCCCTCTTATTCAATCTGGTACTAGAAACGTTAGCAGTAGCAATTAGAAAAGAAAAAGAAATCAAAGGAATCAAATCAAATAATAAAACTCAACAGCAAGAGATAGAAAGAGAAATCCCATTTAAAGTCACTGTAGATATTATAAAATATTTGGGAATCTACTTGCCAAAACAAACCCAGAATCTAAATGATCACAACTACAAAACACTTCTCACACAAATAAAATCAGATCTAAATAGTTGGAAAAATATCAATTGCTCGTGGCTGGGTAGAGCTAATATAATAAAAATGACAATTTTACCCAAACTAAATTATATATTTAGTGCCATTCCAATCAATTTACCAAAAAACTACTTTGTAGAGTTAGACAAAATAATAACAAAATTTATTTGGAAAAACAAACGGTCTAGAATATCAAGGGAATTAATGAAAAGAAATGCTAGGGAAGGTGGACTAGCTATGCCAGATCTTAATCTGTATTATACAGCAGCAGTCATCAAAACTGCTTGGTACTGGCAGAGGTGTAGAGTAGTGGATCAATGGAATAGATTAGGTGCAGGAGACCCAGCAGTTAATGAATATAGCAATCTATTGTTCGATAAACCCAAAGACCCCAGTTTTGGGGATAAGAATGCACTATTTGACAAAAACTGCTGGGAAAACTGGAATACAGTATGGTAGAAACTGGGCATATATCACTATCTAACACCATATACCAAAATCAAGTCTAAATGGGTGCATGATCTAGATGTAAAGGATGATACTGTAAGCAATTTGGGAAAGCAAGGAATAGTTTACGTGACAGATCTGTGGAGAGGGGAAGATTTTAGGACCAAACAAGAATTAGAGAGCATTATAAAATGCAAAATGGATAATTTTGATTACATTAAATTGAAAAGCTTCTGCACAAATAAAGCCAATGTAACCAAGATCAAGAGGGAGGTGGGAAATTGGGAAAGAATTTTTACAACTTGCGTCTCTGATACAGGACTCATTTCTAAAATTTATAGAGAATTGAGCCAAATCTATATGAATACAAGTCATTCCCCAATTGAGAAATGGTCAAAGGATATGAATAGGAAGTTTTCAGAGAAAGAAATTAAAGATATCTATAAGCATATGAAGAAATGCTCTAAATCACTATTAATTAGAGAAATGCAAATCAAAACAACTCTGAGATACCACATCTCTCCAGTCAGATTGGCTAAGATGACAAAACAAGAAAGTGACAAATGCTGGAGAGGATGTGGGCAAATTGGAACGCTAATACATTGCTGGTGGAGTTGTGAACTTATCCAACCATTCTGGAGAGCAATCTGGAATTATGCCCAAAGGATTATAAATAATTTCATACCCTTTGACCCAGCCATACCACTTCTAGGGTTATATCCCAAAGAGATCATAGAAGTGGGAGGAAGACCCATATGTACAAAAATATTTTTAGCAGCCCTTTTTGTGGTTGCAAAGAATTGGAAACTAAAGGGGTGCCCATCAATTGGGGAATGGCTAAACAAGTTGTGGTATATGAATGTAATGGAATATTATTGTGCTATAAGAAACAAGGAGGTGACGGATTTCATAATTACCTGGAGAGACTTATACAAACTGATGCTGATCGAGAAGAGTAGAATCAGAAGAAATTTGTATACAATCACAGACATACCATATCTGTGATGACCAACTATGACAGACTGGACTCTTTTCAGCAATGCAGTGATATAAGTTAATCCCAAATGACTCAAGAAAGTGAGAAATGCGCCATCCAGAGATATAACTAGAAAGAACTGAGCCTGAATCCTGATGGAAGCAAACTAAATGATCTTGTTCTTCTCATTGTTTGGTTTTACTTCTTCCTTACCATCTTTCATCCCACCTAATACAATATGCCTTTGTAATTGGAATAATGTTTAATATGAATGCATTTGCAGACCCTATACTGTACTATATGCTGTCATGAGGGGAGGGGGGAGGGAAGTAAAGGAAATTTGAAAATCAAGGAACTATGGAATTGAATCTTGTTAACTGAAACTAAACTAATAAATTAATAAAAAAAAAGTTCACTGAGGAGATTCATTCCTTCAGAGTTAGACTGGAGCAAATGGAAGCTAATAACTTTATGAGAAATCAAGATGCTGTTAAGCAGATCCAAATAAATGAAACATTAGAAGGCAATGTGAAATATCTCATGGGAAAAACCACTGACCTGGAAAATAGATCCAGGAGAGACAATTTAAAAATTATTGGACTACCGGAAAGCCATGACCAAAGAAAGAACCTAGAAATCACCCTTCAAGAAATTCTCAAGGAAAATTTCCCTCATGATTTAGACCCAGAGGGCAAAATAGAGGTTGAAAGAATCCACTAATCACCTCCTGAAAAAGATCCCAAAAAGAAAACTCCCAGGAATATTGTAGCCAGATTCCAGAATCACCAGATCAAGGAGAAAATACTAAAAGCAGCCAGGAAGAAACAATTTCAATATTGTGGAAACACAATCAGAATAGCACAGGACCTGGCAGCTTCTACACTGAGGGATCAAAGGGCATGGAATATAATATTCCAGAGGGCAAAAGAGCTGGGAATGAACCCAAGGGTTACCTACCCAGCAAAACTGAGCATTTTGTTTCAGGGGGAAATATGGTCATTCAGTGGAATAGAGGACTTTCAAGCATTCTTGAGGAAAAAACCAGAATTGAATAGAAAATTTGACATCCAGACACAAGAAGCAAGAGATGCCTGAGAAGGTAATCAGGGAAAAGAAATCAAAAGGAACTTATCAAAATTGAACTATATACATTCCTATATGGAAAAACAATAACTGTGATTGATGAAATCTTTCTCAGTATGAAAATAATGGAAGAAGGGTGCATGGTCACATGAATACATATGTGAATGTGTGTATATATGTTTACAGTTATATATGGATAGAGGGCATAGGGTGAATTTCTTGGGAAGGGAGGATACTCAAGGGGTGAAAGTATGAGGTGAGAGAGGAAAGTGGCAATAGGAGAGGGGGAGAGACAGGGTAGGGTAAACTATCTCATGTAGAAGAAGCAAGGGGAAGTGGTTGCAAGGGAGGGGAAGAATAGGAAGGCAAAAAGGCAAAACCACATTCTCATTGAATTTGGTTCAGGGAGAGAATGACATACATACTAAATGGGATATCTGAACCTGCAGCAGAATAGGGTGAAAGGGGATGAGAGGAGGATTATGGATGGGAGGGCATCCTTGGGGGGAGGGGAGGTTGGAAGTACCCACTATAGAAGAGGAACAGGATCAAGTAGGGAATGGACCAGGTGGGGGGGCGGGTGGAATGAGTGGGAGGGAATTATAAGCAGCCTTGTACAATATATCTACCATGGTAATGTTTTGCATAGCTAGACATGTACAACATATACTGAATTACTTATCTTCCCGGAGGGAATGGGTGACAAGGGAGGAAGGAAATGGATCTGAAATTTGAGGTCTTAAGATTAAATGTTTCAAATATATATAAATATTATTATTATTATAAAAAAAAAGAAAACCCAGATGTTGGTGCTTCCCTCTCTGGTAACTGTGATTTTGGTATTGATAATGGTTGGACAGTTTGGAAGCCTGTCTGTTTGATCTGTCTGTATACTCTGAAGTTCAGGGTGCTGACCTTTTCCCCCTGAACTAGGTAAATGATCTATGATATATGTTTTTTTGATTAAAGTAAGCTTGCTAACCCCCCCCAAAAAAAAGAATCCAGAGATCACCTCCTGAAAAGGATCCCAAAAAGAAAACTCCTAGGGATATTATAGCCAGGGTCCAGAATTCCCAGATCAAGGAGAAAATACTACAAGAAGCCATGAAGAAACAATTTCAATATTGTGGAAACACAATCAGAATAGCACAGGACCTGGCAGCTTCTACAATGAGGGATCAAAGGGCATGGAATATGTTATTCCACAGGGCAAAGGACCTGGGACTAAAACCAAGAATTACATACCGACCAAAACTGAATATCTTGTTTCAGGGGAAAATATGGTCATTCAGTGTAAAAGAGGACTTTCAAGCATTCTTGAGTAAAAAACCAGAGTTGAATAGAAAATTTGACATTTAGATACAAGAAGCAAGAGATACTTGAGAAGGTAAACAGGGAAAAGAAATCAAAAGGAACTTATCAAAGTTGAACTATTTACATTCCTACATGGAAAAACAATAAATGTGACTGATGAAACCTTTCTCAGTATGAAAATAATTGAAGAAGGTTATATGGGCATATGAATACATATGTGAATGTGTGTATATATGTTTACAGGTACACATGGATAGAGGGCACAAGTCGAATTTGCTGGGAAGGGATGATACTTAAGGGGTGAAGTTAAGAGGTGAGAGAGGAATGTGGCAAGAGGAGATGGGGAGAGACGGGGGTAGAGGTAAACTATCTCATGTAGAAGAGGTAAGGGTATGTAGTCGAAGGGGAGGGGAAGAACAGGAAGGCAAGAAGAACAAAAAACATTCTCATTGAGTTTGGCTCAGGGAGAGAATGACATGCATACTAAATGGGATATCTCACCCTGCAGAAGGGTAGGGGGTAGGGAGATGAGAAGGGGGAGGATGGAGGGGAGGGCATGCTGGGGGAAGGGGAGGTTGGAGGCACCCGCTTTTGAAGAGGGACAGGATCAAAGTAGGGAATGGACCAGGTGGGGAGTGGGATGGGTAGGAGGGAAATATAGTCAATCTTTTACAATATATCTACTTTGGTAATGTTTTGCATAGCTATGCAGGTATAACATATACTGAATTGCTTATCTTCCCAGCAGGAGTGGGTGACAAGGGACGAAGGGAATTTATCTGGGATTCGAAGTTTTAAAATTAAATGTTTCAAATATATATAAATACTATTATTAATATTATTTTGCATGTAACTAGGAAATAAGATGTGCAGGCATTGGGGCACAGAGATTCACCTTACCCTAATGGAAAAGTTGAAGGAAGTATGGGAGAAGATATGGAAGAGAGCAGATTGGATGAGGGGATATACTGTGGGACTGCTATTCTGGGGTGGTGGGTAAAAATTGGGGAAATTTTTTAACTCAAAATCTGGTGGAAATGAATGATGTAAACCAGAAATTAATAAAGCATTTGGAAAAAAATATTAGTTTACAAACAGAACATTTGAAAAGGAAAGAAATACAGTGTTAGCAAGTGGTATGGAAGTGAGAAATGTAGCCAGGGCCATACTTGGGAGATGAACTCTGGGGGCTTCATCTGCATCATGGAAGTAAAAATATTTTAGCAAGATCTTACACGCATTTGCTGCTGGTGGTCTACTGTAAAGCATGTTTATCTTTCATCAGGTTCATGGTATAGCATGTGAGAGGATGTAACATAGAATGGTCATATGTCTTCGAATGGATTAGTGACAACAGTGACTTGGTTTTCCCTCCCACTTGGTTTCATATTTTTTTCATCTCTGTGAGCATGTCTAATGAGCTATGGACCTCTTGCTGATTATTTGATTATTCTTTTTTAGGTGTTAGGAACAGGGCTTCCTATGCCCTGGATTACCACAACCTTGTCATAAAGTGCATCAGAGATGGGTTCAGAGCCATGAAGGCAATTCCATCAGTTTCTTCCTGATTGAGTGCCATTGCTAGTCCCTGGGAAGTGGGGATCAGTAATAGAACAGGCATCATAGCATGACCTGGATTGCCTAATGGAAATAAAGGAAAGGAAAGGAAGAAGATAATTAATAAAAACAGATAATAATAAAACAAAAAGTGGGAGAGAGAATAAAGTTAATTGGAAACTAAATATAACATTGATTGTACCTCCAGTGTATGTCCAATAACAATTTCTTAATATTAATTGTTGGATATAAATAATAATAGTAAATAATAACTGACATTTGCATTGTTTCATTCATTCACAAAATGCTTTACAACAAATTATCTCATTTAAGCAGGGCAACTGCTTTTGGAGACAGGTATTGTGGATGTTATTATCCCCATTTTGCAGATAAGGGGCTTAACATAGAGGTAAAAGGATTTGCCTAAAGTCACACAGCTGGTGAGTGTTAGATCTTGGATTCAAACTGAGGTCTCCCTGCCTCCTGAGTCAGAACTCAATGTACCACACCAGGACTGAAGTAAAGACCACAGAACCTTATAGTTTTGTGCAAAACATGGGACCTTTGTTGGAGTCAGGTTTAACTCAAAAAAAAATTTCATGCCCATGCACACACATGAGAAAACCAAACACTCTGAAAAAACCCAGGTAGGGGGTTGGGAGAGAGCAGAAAGGAGAACCCTCAAATCAAATACATTCCCTGGAGTGAACTGAAGGAGGTGAGAGTTCCCCTGCTCCTATGTTGTTGTACGGCTCACTGTCCTTTACATATAACCCAGGCTGTGTAGACACTGCATGAAAAGAGTCAAAGACATTTTCACTGTGGCTTTTGTCAGGTTAGAAAAATATAGCTTTGCATTGATGTGAGGGCCAAGCAAATCATGAACCACCATGTTCTCTATAGAACACAATGTTCAGTTCTTGAAGATACAACCCAAAAGGACTATGTTTTTAACCCTGTTCCCCCCACCCCTGGGAATTTTAATTGCATTTGCTTTTAATAACAATTATTAGACTCTCAAAGAAGCATAAAGGGGATGCTAATTTTTGGTTATTAATATGCCAGTTAGAATGTAAGGCTCCTGAGAGAAGGAAATTTTTTGCTCATGTCTTTATATATCCATTGCCTAGAACAAAGACTGGCCCTCAGGAGGAGCTTAATAAATGCTTGTTTATTGAAATCAAGTAAGAATGTTATAATCACAATTCATCTTAATTACAAACAAAAAATGAAATCATCTATAATTCAGATCAGAAGTCATTCCCCAAACGATAGTTGGTAGAAATATATGAATAGTTTTCAAAGAGGAATTTTAAATGAACAAAAAATAGGATACATATAATGCAGAAATATGAACAACCACATGGAAGATTGTTCCAAATCAATAATTACAATAAAATAAAAAATCATGACAATTCTGATATTTTACCCATCAATTTGGCAAGGATGGGTCCAGTCAATGCTTGAGGGCTTGAGGAACAGGCATACTACTATGCTATTTGAGCAACTGCAATTTACCCCAAGCCATATGCAAAGCCATTAGGAGTGATGTTAAGAAAATGACTAAAATGTCTATACACTTTGAGCCAGTGATCCAAATCTTAGTTAAATACTCTAATAAAAGTCAAATAAGGAAAATCACCATTTTACAACATATTTAGAAGCAAAGTGGATCACAGAATTAAAGAAAACAAAATTTGAAAATAGAAGAGATCTAAATAGCCATTAAATCCAATCCATAAGAGGAATCCCCACTATATTTTAGCATTCTTGGGATCCCAATGTGGCTATTAGCCTCTGATTGAAGACTTCACAGGGAAGAGAACTCACTGGCTGTGCAGGTTGATTATCCGACTTTGTCATAGTTCTTGTTCATACCTTTTTCCTGACATCTAGCCTAAATGCACTTCTTTGATATTTCTCCCTATTGTAGCTGATTCTGCCTCCTGGCTCCAAACAAGTCCTCTTTCAGATATGAAGATAGCTAGCATGTCACTCTTAAGCAAAGAGTAATAGAGCACTGGACTGGGAGTTGTGAAAACCCAAGTCCAAATGGATCTCAGATACTTCTAAAGCTTGGTGACCCTTGGCAAGGCATTTGTCTTATCTGTTTTATTATCTGTAAAATAGGGGAAATAAAGGGTATTTATGTCCCAGAGATGTTGTGAGGATCAAATGAGATGATGCTTGTAAGGAGCTTAGCATATTGTCAAGCATGTAATAACATTTAATAAATGGACATTTCCCTCCTTTTCTCTGAGATATCTTTGTTAAATATGCCCAGTGCTTCCATTTGATCCTTATATGTCATGACCGTAAATCCCTTCCCCTTTCTGACTGTCCTCCTCTGGATACTCTCCAGCTATTCAATGTTTTTTTTTCTTTATTGTTATTGTTGTTGTTGAGACTGTCAGTTATTTCTGACTCCTCATGATCCCATGGACCCTAGAACACCTGACCCCTCTATCCTCCATTATATCTTGAAATCTGTCCATGTTCATTATTTCCATGATACTATCTATCCATCTTGTCCTCTGAAATCTCCCTTTACTTTCAGCTTTAATCTTTTCAGCATTGGGGTCTTTCCCAGTGAATCCCATCTGATCTTATGTGGCCAAAATATTTAAACTTTAGTTTCACTATTTGACTTTACAGTGAATAGCGTGAATTAATTTCTTTAAGTATTGACTGATTTTATCTCCTTGCTGTCCAAGGGACTCTCAAAAGTCTTCTTCAAAATCAAAGTTCAAAAGCATTGATTCTGGGACACTCAGCTTTCTTTATATTCCAACTCTCTCAGCCACATATTACTAATAGAGAAAGCATACTTTGAGTGTGTGGACCTTTGTCAGTAAGATGATGCCTCTACATTTTAGTAATACTGTCCAGATTTGCCACAGCTTTCCTTTCAAGGAGCAAGTCTCTTAATTCATGGCTGTAGTCACCATCTGCATAAATATAACATCCAGGGCTAAGCACAATATTATAGACAAAGTTTCATGAAGGCAAAGTGCCATCACATACATATTTCTGGAAGCTAGAATCTTTTTTTTTTAAAGCAATTGGGCTTAAGTAACTTGCTCAAGGTTACACAGCTAGTCATTATTTATGCGTGGGTACTCATTTTCTGAGGCCGGATCTGATCTCGGGTCATCCAAACTCCAAGGCCGGCGCTCTTACTCACTGCACCACCTAGCCGCCCCTTTAGGGCAATTGGGGTTAAGTAACTTGCCCAAGGTTACACGGCTAGATTTTTGTTTGTGTGGATTAAGTTTCAGAGGCCGGCTCCGAACTCAGGTCCTTCTGATTCCAGGGCCGGCACTCTATTCACTGCGCCACCTAGCCGCCCCTGCTAGAATCTTTTTAATGTAATTCACAAATACATTAATTCTGGGGGTGGAGTCAAGATGGCAGAGTATAAATAGCATTTCTGAGGTGCTCTGGCCCACATCACTTCCAAATTCATGTAAAAGGGGACTCTGAACAAACTCTGGAGATACAGAACCCATAAAATGACACAGAGAAGCTAACCTCCCATTGAGGACAGCCCAGGAGCCTGGCCAGGAGAGGCCAGCACAGTGCTCTGGGAGCTGACCCCAGGCTGACATGAGTCTAAAGTTTTACACCAGGGCGGCCTGACCAGCAGCCATATAGAGAGACTCCAGAACACCAGCAGTTGTGGCATTTCCAGAATTATCAACACATAGATGCCATAGACAAAGTGAGAGGTCAGTGTGGTATGGACTTAGGGACCACTATTTGGGAGCGCATCAGCCTCTTCCCCTGAGGGTGAGAAGCTACTGAGTAGCCACAAGGGACAGCCCGCCACATTGCAGCTTCAGTTCCTGGCCTGCAGTCTATGTGGGGACCCAGAGATCAGTCTGGGGGAGGGGGATAATAGCTCTTGCTTTAACCTTCTTGGATCTAGATTGCACTTTAGGGTGGAGGTCTTGAGGTGTGTGACCAGCATGCCAGAGCATGTGGAGGCTTCAGAGAGGGCACCCAACTAATACCTCTGGCAGCTGAGAAAACCCCAGTGTTTAGGATGGAAGCTCCCTGGCTGGTGGCAGAGTCCTACTGTGGCAACAAGCACAAAAGTCAAGTAATTGAGTGGCAAAATGCCTAGGCAACAGAAAAAAAAATAAACAGAAAAATTCAACATTAGACTTCTACTTTGGGGGCAAAGAGGATTGAAGCATGGAACAGGAGGAGGACTGGGAGGTCAAAACTCCTGCACCAAAAGACACAAATGAAAATACGAGCTGGTTACAGGCCATAACAGACCTTAAGAAGCAGATAAGAGAAGTGGAGGAAAAATTTGGAAGAGAAATGAGAAAGATGCAGGAAAAGTATGAAACGAGAGTCAACAGCCTGACTGAGGAAAATAACACCTTAAAATACACTAACTCAAATGGCAAAAGAGGCTCAAAGAGGCAATGAGGAATGCCTTAAAAAGCCAAATTTGCCAGATGGAAAAAGAATCTCAAAAGCTCACTGAGGAGAATCATTCTTTCAGAATTAGACTGGAGCAAATGGAAGCTAGTGACTTTATGAGAAATCAAGATGCTGTTAAGCAGATTCAAAGAAATGAAAGAATAGAAGGCAATGTGAAATATCTCATGAGAAAAACCACTGACCTGGAAAATAGATCCAGGAGAGAGAATTTAAAAATTATTGGACTACATGAAAGACATTATCAAAGAAAGAATCTAGAAATCATCCTTCAAGAAATTCTCCAGGAAAATTGCCCTGATATTTTAGACCCAGAGGGCAAAATAGAGGTTGAAAGAATCCAGAGATCACCTCCTGAAAAGGATCCCAAAAGAAAACTCCTAGGAATCTTATAGCCAGGTTCCCAAATTCCCAGATCAAGGAGAAAATATTACAAGCAGCCGGGGAGAAAAAATTTGAATACTGTGGAAACACAATCAGGGTAGCACAAGATCTGGCAGCTTCTACACTAAGGGATAAAAGGGCTTGGAATATGATATTCCACAGGGCAAAGAACCTGGGATTAAAACCAAGAATTACATACACAGCAAAACTGAGTATCATGTTTCAGGGGAAAATATGGTCAATCAATAAAGGACTTTCAAGCATTCTTGATGAAAAAACCATAGTTGAATAGAAAATTTGACATTCAGATACAAGAAGCAAGAGATGCTTGAGAAGGTAAACAGGGATAAGAAATCATAAGGAACTTATCAAAATTGATCTATTTACATTTCTACATGGAAAAGTGATAATTGTAACAGATGAAACTTTTCTCAATATGAAAATAGTTTAATAAGCGTATATGGGCATATGAATACATATGTGAATGTGTTTATATGTGTTTACAGGTATACATAAATAGAAGACACATGTAGAATTTAATAGGAAGGGATGATACTTAAAAGATTAAATTAAGAGGTGAGAGAGGAATATAACAAGAGGAGATGGGGAGAGACAGAATGGGATAAAGTATCTCATATAGAAGAGGCAAGGGGAAATGTTTACAATGGAGGGGAAGAACAGGAAGGCAAAAAGGCAAAACTTTATTTTCATTTAATTTGGCTCAGGGATAGAATGACATACATACTAAATAGGATATCTCACCCTATAGGAGAGTAGGGGGGGAAAGGCATGAGAGGAGGAATGAAAGAAGGTAGGGCGGGAGGGAAGAGAGGGAAGGAATTTGGAAGCACCCACTTTTGAAAAGGGACAAAAGGATCAAAGTAGGGAATAGACCAAGTAGGAGGTGGGATAGGGGGGAGAGAAATACAGTCAGTCTTTTACAATATATCTATTAAGGTAATGTTTTGCATGGATACACATGCACAACATATACTGAATTGCTTATCTTCCCAGTAAGGGTAGGTGACAAGGGAGGAAGGGAATGAATCTGGAATTATATTGAAATCAAATGTGCAAAAATATATAAATACTATTATTAATACTATTTTACATATAATTGGGAGATAATATATACAGGCATTGGGGCACAGAGATTCACCTTGCCCTAATGGAAAAGTCGAAGGAGCTATGGGAGAAGATATGGTACAGAGCAGATTGGATGAGGTGATATCTTGTGGGACTGCTGTTCTGGGGTGGTGGATAGGGGGGAAATGGGGAAATAATTATAACTCAAAATCTGGCAGAAATGAATGATGTAAACCAGAAGTTAATAAAAAACAAAGAATATGACACACCACTTCCAAACAATGTAAAAGGTGGACTCTGAACAACTTCTGGAACTCCAGCACCCACAGAATGACACAGAGAAGCTAACCTCCTGCTGAGGACAGCCCAGCATCCCTGCAGGGAGCAGTCAGCACAGCACAGCAAAATGCTCTGAGAGGAGGCAGCACAGCATGCTGGGAGCTGAGCCCAGGCCAGTATGAGCCGTGGTTTTAGCCCCAGTGTGACCTGGCCAGCAACCGGCTGGAGGGACCCCAGAACACCAGCAGCTGTGGTGATTCCAGAATTATCAGCACAGATATGCCTAGGACAAAGTGAGAGGTTAGTGCCATATGGACTTTGGGACCAGTATTTGGGGAACACGTTGGCTTCCTCCCCTGGGGGCAAAAAGCAGCTGAGGAAATGTGGCACAGAGGCCATTTTGCAGTGTCAGTGGCAGCTCCAGCAATCAGTCTGGGGGTTAATCGCACTTGCTTTAAGCTGCTTGGATCTGGATGGTGCTCTGTGGGGGAGGTCTGGGGTGGGTATCCAACTTGCCAGAATGGGTGGAGGCTCTACAGAGGCCACCCAACCTCCAAAAGGCCGAAATGAAAATACAAGCTGGCTACAGGCCATAGAGGACCTTAAGAAGCAGATAAGAGAATCGGGAAGAGAAATGAGAAAGATACAAGAAATGTATGAAATGAGAGTCAACAGCCTGACTGAAGAAAATAACACCTTAAAAATAGACTAACTCAAATGGCAAAAGAGGCTCAGAAAGGCAATGAGGAGAAGAATGCCTTAAAAAGCCAAATTTGCCAGATGGAAAAAAACTCAAAAGCTCACTGAGGAGATTAATTCCTTCAGAATTAGACTGGAGCAAATGGAAGCTAATGACTTTATGAGAAATCAAGATGCTGTTAAGCAGATCCAAACAAATGAAAGAATAGAAGGCAATGTGAAATATCTCACGGGAAAAACCACTGACCTGGAAAATAGATTCAGGAGAGATAATTTAAAAATTATTGGACTACCTGAAAGCCATGACCAAAGAAAGAACCTAGAAATCATCCTTCAAGAAATTCTCCAGGAAAATTGCCCTGATGTTTTAGACCCAGAGGGCAAAATAGAGGTTGAAAGAATCCACTAATCACCTCCTGAAAAAGATCCCAAAAAGAAAACTCCCAGGAATATTATAGCCAGGTTCCAGAATTCCCAGATCAAGGAGAAAATACTACAAGCAGCCAGGAAGAAACAATTTCAATATTGTGGAAACACAATCAGAATAGCACAGGACCTGGCAGCTTCTACACTGAGGGATCCAAGGGCATGGAATATGATATTTCAGAGGGCAAAAGAGCTGGGATTAAAACCAAGAATCACCTACCCAGCAAAACTTAGTACCTTGTTTCAGGGGAAAATATGGCCATTCATTGGAATAGAGGACTTTCAAGCATTCTTGAGGAAAAAAAACAGAGTTGAATAGAAAATTTGACATTCAGACACAAGAAGCAAGAGATGCTTGAGAGGGTAATCAAGGAAAAGAAATCAAAAGCAACTTATCAAAGTTTAACTATTTACATTCCTACATGGAAAAACAATAACTGTGTCTTATGAAACCTTCTTCATTATGAAAATAATTGAAGAAGGGTATATGGGCATATGAATACATATGTGAATGTGTGTATATATGTTTACAGGTATACATGGATAGAGGGCACAGGTTGAATTTGTTGGGAGGGGATGAAACTTAAGGGGTGAAGTTAAGAGGTGAGAGAGGAAGGTGGCAAGAGGAGATGGGGAGAGACTGGGTAGGGTAAACTATCTCATGTAGAAGAGGCAAGGGGAAGTAGTTGCAGGGGAGCGGAAGAACAGGAAGGCAAAAAGGGAAAACCATATTCTCATTGAATTTGGCTCAGGGAGAGAATGACATACATACTAAATGGGATATCTCACCCTGCAGGAGAGTAGGGGGAAGGGGGATTGGAGGGGTGAATGATGGAGGGGAGGGCATTCTGTGGGGAGAGGAGATTGGAAGTACCCACTTTTGAAGAGGGACAGGATCAAAGTTGGGAATGTGCCAGGTGGGGGGTGGGATGGGTGGGAGGGAAATATAAACAGTCTTTTACAATATAAAAAAAAAAAGACTACATTAATTTGTTTTTTAAGCTCCTACATTCCCGTGTTTCTCTTATTGTACTTTTAGTCTACTAAGCCATACATGTTTTTCAAAACAGCAGATGTCTCTCCATGCCTCACCATCGTATACATACAAAGCTGATGTTTTTGTACCAAGTGCAAAACTTTACATCTACCCATATTTAATTTAATTTAATTTTATTAATTTTTAGAATTCAATTTTATTTTATTTTCAGATCGACATTTTTCCCCTCTCACCTTTCCTCCTCCTCCATTGAGAAAGACAAATGAAACCCTTGGTACACACATGTATAGTCAAGTAAAAGAAATTCCCTTATTGGCCATGTCCCCTCCACCTGAAAATAAAATATAACAGCCTCCAGGGGCATCATTTCTCTATCAGCAGATGGAAGCATTCTTCAATTTCTCTCTTTTCTGTTTGGCCATTGTGTTGATCATAGTTCTGAAGGTTTTTCATAGTTGCATGTCTTTGCATTATTGATGCTAGTTTAGAAATTGTTCTCTTGGTTTTGTTCCCTTCACTATGCATCAGTTCATAATGATCTTCCCAGGTTTCTCTGAAAACAACTCCTTCATTATTTTCTTACAGCATAATAATTTCCTATCACATACATATCCTATAACCTTCAGCCATTCCCCAATTGATGGGCACCGCTTAAGTTTCTAATTTTTTTTCCAACACAAAAAGTCTGCTTTACATATTTTTGTGTATATGGGCCCTTTTCCCCTAGTATTGTGAGGTCAAAGGGTATGCACAGTTTTATAGCTGTGGGGACATAAACTTATTCACAGAATAGCTGGAGTAGCTTACAGCACCACCTATAATGTATTAACTTGCCTGTTTTCCCGTATTTTCTCCAGCATTCACCATATTCCCTTCTTTTCTACTAAGCCAATCTGATAGATATGAGGTGGAACCTCTGAGTGATTTTTGATTTTCATTTCTCTAATTCTTAGTGATTTGGATAATTTTTTTTTCTCATGGTTATTGAGAGCTTGGGGTTCTTCTCTTTAAAACTGCCTATTTGTATTCTTTGGCTACTTTATCGATTGGGGACATCTTATTAGATTTAGCTTAATGTCCAAGATCCTTTGAGGATATTGCTTATTTTTCAGTATGTTGTCTGTTCCTTCCAGCTTTGTGTCATCAAATTTCATGACCATACCATCTAAACCCTTATCCAAGTAATTGAAAAAAGCCAAATAGCTGGTACCAAGCACAGATTCCTGGGGTACACACTGGAGACTTCTTGCCAAGTTGACAATGAATTATTAAGAACTATTATGGATCTGATGATCAAGCTAGTTTCAAAAGCACATGAATTTATTTTTGTCTAAGCCATGTTTCTCCATATTCCCCGTGAAAATGAGATAATTTATCAAAAGTATAGCTAAGCTCAAAATTACACAAAATAAACTATATTGTCAGCATTCCTACCATATATTAGTTTAGTAATCTTTTCATTAAAGGAAATGAGTTCAATCAGGCACAATCCATACTGGACAAATCCATGCTGGGTCTTTGTAATCAATGGCTCCCCTTCTGGACATTCAACAATGATCTCTTTAATGATCTATTTTAGATATTTGTCTATTTAGATCTATTTAGATATTTTAGATATCTATTCATCCTTTTCTCATTGATAGGAAATCAAACATTTTGTGGAACATGAATCGAATGGAATATTACTTATCTATAAGAATTGGTGAATTTATACACAGAGAGACAGGGGCAGATTTATATGAATTGACAAGAAGTGAAGTAAGCAGAACCAGGAAAACAATATACACAAAGACAACAATAGTGAAAATAGTGGAAAACCTAAGCTTGAATGTCATGTAATAATAATAACCAAACATCTCATGACATATATATATATATAATATAAATATGTATGTATGTATGTATGTTTACTGATGCTTGGTTGATGTGTTGATTTGTTCTAGTGAACTTTTTTCCTTTCTCTCTCTCTCTTCTATTCTTTTATTATAATAAAGAATGGATTTCAGGGTGGGGGTAGGGAAGAGGTATATTGGGAAATGCAGGCCGTATAGAAAACACAAGATAATAAGAATGTAAAACAAATAACTCAGGATCTTATAAGGACACCATTCAGAACAGGAAAATGCAGGATGTTTTTTTCAGGATTATCAGTTTGGAGCTGGAAGGAATATTGCTGATTTAGATTTATCCCTTCCATGATAAATAAGGAAACTGAGACAAAAATAAAGTTAAGTGACTTGCCTGAGGTCATAAAAGTAGCAAGTGGTAGAACTATGTTTCATATCTCATTATTCTACTTCTAAATCTCCCACTCTTTCTTTTTTTCTCTGTGTTCTGTTGAAACATCCCTAGCATGTTTTTCTTCTTTCATATTCATGGACAACATAGTTTCTTCTGACAACAATCTATCTGCATTCAGAATGCATTTTTCCTAATATTATTTTTTTATATAAATACAAACTTTTCCCCCATGGGAAATATCAATACATCACTTAGTTTTCACATCCTTCTACATGATTCAGTAAGAAAGATGAAGCATTTATCCTCATTGAAACCAACGCTTCCAAACCAGATTTGACATCTTTAACTTGATTTGCACAAAAAAAGGCAGGGACCCAGGGGTTGGAACACCCTAATTCTTTATTTCCAGAGATTTAGGGCTCACTGTGGTTTTCTGGAGCCATGTGCCCTAGCTTCCAAGAATAAACTCCAATATGGCATTTGCTTTTCAGAGAAGAAGATGGAATCAAGCTTAACTCCAATCAGTTAAATTTATATTGCTGTTAGCCAATGGGAATTTGTTAGCCTGTTTGCAAGCAATGGCTAGGCAGATTTGCCTTAAAAGACATGACCCTTTTATTTAACTGGCTATGTAGATGGAATTTGGTGGCACCCAAGTTTATTTTCGAAGACCCTTCCCCTTTTCTTTTCAGAGATGGAGAGCTATGTTGGTGGAACATGGCATCTTTGGTTTATTAGTGGATTAGTTTCTATGAACTGCTTGGTCCTTTCTGGACCCTTCCTCATTTCCCATTTTCCTTCAGTACTTGATAACTACCTTCTCAAAATGCCATTTTTCATGGCTCTTCCTCCCTTCTGAATGATCCCTTGACCATATAAGAATTTTCAGTCTAGCTTTCTAATCCCTTCTATGGAAATGGAAACTGATAGTCTGTCATTCTCTGCTTCTTTCACAAAAGAAAATAGGCTTTAGCCAGTAGTATTCTATTCTTTATTCACCAATGTTAAAATCATTCAGATATTTATTGACCAAGAAAAGAATGACTTTACCCAAAATCTGAGGACCAAATGAGTCATCATTCTAAATATCATTATATCCTTCAACATAACTAGAGAGTATTTCCTATAAAAATGCCTAGCTTTTATTCTTCTTTATACATTGTTTTTTTTTTAATTTTTATATCTTTCAGATTATATCATAGACTTTTAAATGCCACATCTGTAACCAAATCAAGGGATTTTTTTCTGTTTTCTTATCTAATTTTGAAAGTGATGGATCTTGTTTTCAGGGAATGGAAAATACTGGTATTCTGATCATTGAAAAGAATTGATGCCTTTCTCAGTATGAGCCAGACAAAATACCTCACAATCCTACTCTCCCCTATTTTTACGTCCCCTGTCTCCTCTGGAGATGAAGTAGATAGTTCAACTGAAATGGAATTACATATTTGTATAAGTCATTTTGTATTTTCTCTCTCTTGTAAGAAAAAAAAGTTTAGAGCTTATAGAAAATATTTCAGTCATTTTTTCCTACTCTACTCCCCCCACTCTATCCCTAAAAAAAGCCATCACTACTGCATTTCCTGTCTAGAACAAATGGATGGATATGATCTTGGTGTGAGGCAAGGCAAAGCACAATGCATTTATTAAATGCAGATTATATATGCTATAGGCCACACTACCTTTGCCTTCAGATGACCATGTAAAACCACTTGGCACTGAAGCTGGACTTATGACTTCTATTAACCTAGTGATAAGCAAGCAAAGCTGGACAAGTGCCTGGCACATAGTAAGAGCTTGGTAAATGCTAGCTGACTGAACCAGTGACCCAGGAAATCTAGAATCAATTGCTGCCAGATAGTACTGAGGCTTTAGGTTACCTGTGACTGCTGATGTGTCTTGTAATCATTAATTATTTTAAGCTGTGCAATTAAATGTACTGAACTAATTATAATGCATTTCAGTCAAGCTTGGATTTGGCTTTTCTTTGCTATATTAATAGAGTTCTAAATTATAGTTCCTCAATTCCAGCTATGGCAGATGTTATGGTTACCTCAGTTTTATAGCCCTTGGATGACAAACGACTCACTGGATTTGGCCATAAGGATAATTGCAGTGCCTTTGGATTAGAAATTTGGGTTCAACCCCAAGTTTGGAGTATCAGGGGTTACTTCATAAGAAATAAGTTTGTTCTCATGGGCTAGCTGCCTATACTAAGATCCCTTCCAATATGCTAATGTGGGGTATTTGATTCTAAAGCTAATCTCTTTGAAACTGGTTATGGTCAGAAAAAAAAAGCTGCATTGCAATGAAATCTCTTGCTAAATGCATATGCCCATCTTGTGTCTTTAATCTACTTCCTGACTAGAACAAGATGTTAAGTCCATTGAGCTCCAAAGAGCTAAGAACAACTGAAATGAACAAAGCATTTTTTTTTAATTTTCCTTTAAAAGAAAAAAACACAGATTTGTGTATTCTTGGGAGAAAAAAAAGTTTTCAAGCTATACATTTTTTTGCAGAATTTTTATGACTAATGGGAATCTGAGTGACTCAAAGAGCACAGACTGCATTTTACATCTATTCTAACTGTGACCTTGTACTTTTACAGAAGTGTTACCTGACCCTGTGTTCCCAAATGTGGTACCAGTGGAACCCAAGTTTTGGCAGCCTCAGTCTAATTCCAGAAGTATTTAAAATACTGGGTTTGGCCCAGAAGTATTTCAAATACTGGGGATACTGGGATAAAATGAAGGTAGTTCTTGCTTTCAAGAAGCTTATACCTTACTGGGAGTTGGCGGGGGGGGGGGTGGTAATATGATATACTAGTAACTAAGACATAGTGATTCTGTTCCCTTTGGATGACTTCCCAGTTATTCTGAACATAATTTGTCTACAAATAAGAATGTGAACTCCTTGAGAACATGGACCACATTTTTGCCTGTCTTTGTATACTCAACTTTTAGTGCAGGGTCTGCAACATAGCCACTTAATGAATGCTTTTGTTGATGTTCTGCTGCTACATATGATGATGATGATGATGATGATGATGATGATGATGATGATGATGATGATGATGATGATGAACTGGGGAAATCAGGAAGTGGCATGGAGCTGAGCTTAAAAAGAAGCTAGGGATGTTTAGAGTTGGACTTGAGGAGAAGTGCACCAGGTATCCACACCATTGATCAAAAGCATAGTGGCAGGGAATGGCAGGCCATGCATCAGGAACAGCAAATGGCCTCAATCCATGAGTCTCAATGGAGCTGGAGAAGCTTCAAATACAGGGTTAATGATGGTTGTCCATTGTTCAAGGACTAACCTAACCAAACTCAGAGCATATCCTATTAAACTCCCAAAGAGTTGTGACCAGAATTTCTGGCTGGGGTAGCCACTCTGAGGAGACCACAGATTCTTAAGGTCCTAAAGAAGCTTTATCTAACTTTGGCATACGCAAAATAATCTTGGCATTTGGAACAATCATAGAAGGCATGGGATTTTGCCAATTTGTACTTCTTGCTGTCATAGAAGCTTGATTTGAAAGAAATACTGCCATGGCACTATTCATAGGATAACAATAACTTTTTTCAAATATATTACCAAACAATGGCCTAGGACATTAAATATCATGACTTTTTTTTCATTTGCGCACTTTTTTTCTATAAATCTTTTTGAAAGCCTAATCATTTGTAAAATAAAATTAAATGAACATCATCTTCACATGAATATGTTTCTTCTTTTTTGGGAAAGCATGAATTTGCCCATTTGATGTTCTATCGAGGGCAGTCGCCTAGGGTTGTTCTAAGTTTTCCCTCCGTTTGAGATTTTAGTCATTCCACAGATCAGTTATACCCAGAGACAAGTCCCTGTTTCCTTCTGTCCTCCTCTTAATCCCTTGATATTCCTACAGTCGCCAACTCCCAAGATGCTAATTGTGTCAGAAGCTAAAAATCCAACTTCCATATTATAAGCAATATGGAAATGTCCAAAGCCACTCATGGCTCTTTCTACAGTCCTCAGTTGTTTCTCCCTGAGTTGTCTTAGCACCCATCCATTCATACTCAGCAAATTCTTCAGGGGCAGTGTTCAAGCTCTCTGTCTCTGGGTTCCACAGAAAGAATGAACCTTTGACATCACAATGTTTGAGCTGGTGATCTTGGTGGTTTGGTACAAAACAAGTCAAGGTGGTTAGTGGTGGAAGGGAGGAAGTGGAAAAATATTCACCCATAATTTTTAAAAGTAAGAATGAGTGGGATTCAACCCAGCTGACTGAAATACACTAGAAAAGCTCACTTCATACCTGCTGTCTTCCTTAGAAAAGCACTGGTCCACATCCACACACAGGGAAGCCAGGGCAGACACAGTCTCTGTTTCCTCTTGTTCTTGTTCCTGAGTGCCAGATAGAGCACAGACTGAATACCTCTCCACTGACTTCCAGTACTTGCCTAAAAGAAAGACACATCACAATTTATGGCTATTTGAACCTGCACAGACATTAGCAGGATCATCATCAAAAGTCGGCAAGGAGGAGTTAGGATATTTGCCCATCACAGTTGTGGAAACCCGTACGTTAAAAGGCACATTTTGCGGGTGTGTGCATATGTTGTTTCAGAGGGAGAGGGCCATGATGTAGGGAGTCTTCATTACATAAAAACACATCGGAGGGATAAAACTGAAGGACCCAGGGCTGTTCTTCTTGTATCTCCAAAGCTAGTCTTCCAAAAACTCCTACAGAACCCCAGATCAAGCACTGGAGGAAGGGTAGTTCTGACAACATGATGATCTGACTCATCCCATAGAGAAGCAGGTTAACAAAACCCTGGTCCAAATATGGAAGGGGGTGGAGGTGGAGGATCTGGTGTGGTGATTGCTCCCTGGGCTAAGATAATATCACAAGTCTTTTAAAGATTTCTTGAAACATGATATCTGGATTATTTCTTTTTTGGTCATAGTATTCAGATAGTTGAATGATAAGTTATTTTTCTCATCAAATCTGTTTTCCAAGTCATTTGGTTTTGCTTTTGTATACCTTATATTTTCAGCTTTTTTATTTTGTTTTGATACTTCTTGTTGTTGCCTCATAGAGTCATTCTATTAGATCTCATTTCTATTTTTCCCTCTAGTGCTCTGATTGTATTTATTCTTTTTTAAATAACACTTATTTAAAGAAATATTCTTTCTTTATCTCTTATAGGAAGAGGGTGAGTCAGACTCCAAGCTCAGAGAAAGAAACCATCTAGTCTAGTCTGCAGAAAATGAACTAAGGCAGAAATCCAGACCAAAGAGGAGACTACAATTCTGTTGTTTTGAACCAACAGAGTTTTCCAGCTGGCTGATAGGAATTGAGTCTACTCAGTAGCTGTCTACTCTTGCAAAGACCCAAACCCAAGTAAAGAATTTGTAGAGCTCAGGCCAAAAAGACAGCAATTGGATTTTGCCCTGGAACAGACTACACTGGGAGTAATGCAGTATCCCAGCCTATCCTTGAAATCCTATGACAAAATAATACTAGGACCCCCAAGAATGAAGCAACAAAATTAGCCCATTCCTCCCCTCCAGAAGTGTGACAGATGCCAGCCCTAACATCAAGTCTAAAATCAGTAAATAGGTTGGAAAAATGTGCAAACAAACAACAAAGAACCCTACCATAGTGAGTTTGGAATCTGAGCCACCCCACTGCTATTTCTGACTTTTTAACTTCTTCCTTTATCAGTACATTGCCCAGTATGTCCCTTCCTCAGAATTCAAGTCCCTTGTGCACATGATCTTTTCACTCTGTCCTGGAGTTTTGACCCAGAACTGGGCAATGGGCAAAAAGCTGCCAATTGGCATAGGTCCCTGTCATGTTGCACTGGTATTAGTCAGGTGAAATACCCAAATGGTATGGCACCTCATTTTACACTTGTGCAAAGCCTTTTCCAGGATGTTGGATTGCTGCCTAGTTTGTTCCTGCCCCAACCCTACTTCCAGTGTCTATAAATCTCCCCATGAATCTCACCATGTCAAATTTAGCTGGACAAATGACTCACTATAATTTTTCTTCTAAATTTGTCATCAGGATTTGTCATGGTGCCTTTTCTAGATCTCTTTGGAAGAGTGTGTGGAGTAGAACTCACTACATTGCTTCCTACTACTCCATGATCTTGGCTCTTTCTCTCTACAAAGTTCACCTTAATTATAAAATCTTTCCTTTTCTCCCTTGTTAATGCTCCCTACCAGCAACAACAACAAAATGTATTTTGTCTATATTTTGTATAGACTAATTTAGTGACATGTAGTCTCCTTCTCCTTCAATAGCATCTTGAGAGCTAAGACTGCCTCCTTTTTATTTTTGTACTTCTAGCTCCTAGCCCAAGGTTTGACAAAAACTGTTTGTTCTTGTTGTTTTTCAGTCATTTCTGACTCTTTTTGACCTCATTTGGGCTTTTCTTGGCAGAGATACTGGATTGGTTTGCCATTCTTTCTCTAGCTCATTTTATAGATGATGAAACTGAGACAAATAGGGTTAAGTTACTTGCCCAGGATCACACAACTAGTAAGTGTCTGAGGCTAGATTTGGACTCAGGAAGATGAGTCTTCCTGACTCCAGGCCTGACACTCTATCCACTGAGCCACCTAGTTGCCCTAGATGAAAAGTAGATTCTTAATAAATCATGACTGATTGCTTGACTGATTGGCACCACTAAGCAACATCTACATCTGAGAATAGTCTACAAGACCTTACGGACAGCTAGCCAAGTCTCTGCAAGTTCACATAAGAAACAAAAAGATCAGACATGGATCCCTTGGGAAGTTCTGCCATGAATGAAAGCAAAGGAGAGAGGGAGTTGCCACTCCTATTCCTCAGGGGAGCAGTTGAGTAAGCATCTGATTTTCTGCCCTGAGCTTATCCACCAGTTGGGGGTCTGCTAGCTAGAGTAAAGATCTTTTGGACTGAATATGGAATGTCCTTGCTGGGAGCACTGGCATTATTTTTTTTTGTACATATTTCTAAAACTCTGAGTTAAGTTTTATAACCTATTATGAATATATTCCAAGTAGATACTAAAGTTCATTCCCTTCTTTATAAGACAGGAGAGAATATAATCATAGATTTTACATGGCTATTTCCGGTATTGTGGTAGGGATTCTTAATCAAACAAAGGATAGGAGTGATGACAAAAGAAGAATAGATGAATTTTATTACACAAAATTGAAAAACTTTTGATCAAATAAATGCAACATGATATGAAGGGAAATAGTTGTACCTTTTTTTTTGCAGGGGGGGGATTTGTATTCATTAGTATGAATCTGATAGCAATGATTCATCTATCTGTATTTATTCTCTTTATATCATCTGGCATATACTGATATGTGTCCCTCTTGTCTCGCTTATTAGAATGTAATCTCTTTGGGAGCAAAGATAGTTTAATTCTTTGTATTAGTATCTTCAGTTCCTAACAGTACCTGAAACATAGAAAGTTAATTTAATAAATCCTTGATGATAAACTGCTAGAAAAGTAACAGAAATTCATAAGCCTTCAAGCCATTCTTTGATATAGAAAATGTTGATGAATATGAACAAAGAGTTCTCAAAAGAAGAATGACAAACTATTAACATATATATGAAAGATATATCTAATCTACTAATAATAGGAAAAATGAAAATCAGAACAATTTTGAGGTTTCGCCTCATACTCAGAAAATTTGAAGAGATGACAAAATGTGGGAATAATCAACATTGAAGGGTTTGTAGAAAGACAGGACAACTAATGTTCACTCTTAGTGGAGCTGTGAATTGGTCCAGCCATTCTGGAAAGCAATTTGGAATAACTCAAAGAAAGTGATGAAAATGTCCATATCCTATTATCCAGAGATTCTACTGCTAGACATATATCCCAACGGAATAAATAGCTTTTAAATTGCCCTATCTACATCAAAATATTTATAGCAATACATTTTTTTGTATTAGCAAAGAACTAGAAACCAACTACGAGTTGTAATGCATGAATATAATGGGATATTGCTATGTTATAAGAATTATATGTGATAAATACAGAGAAGTCTGGAAAATCTTATAGTAAATGATATAAAGAGGCAGTAAAATGATATGCATAATAGTTACAAAAATGTAAATTAAAAGAAAACCTATAACAAAACAAGTGAAACAAAATGGAATCCTTTTATAATAACTATAGTTTATTTCAATGAAGAAATACAAGAAGACATTTGCCTCTCTTCCTTGAAGGGTGACAGGGAGGGTGGCTGGAGGTGTGGAACTAAGGTAAATCATGTTAGTGTTTCTCCATTTGTTAATGTGTTTTGCTAAACTGTTGGGTTTTTTCTGCTTTTTCTTTGTTGTAAAGAATGGCTGAAAGAGAGGTAGAGGTACAGATGAAAAAACAAAACATATACATGAAAATTCATTGGCAAAAGTTTTATATCTTGTGTCCTTAAGATAGAGATATATCAACATTGTATAGTCAATGACATAAAAATGGGAGATTTCCTCTTAGATTGGAGGAAATAAAGAAACTGATCAACCCCAATGCTAGACTATGAAAAGCAATCTGGGCCCCACCTTTGTGGGAAAAAGCCAAAGTAGTGTCACAGCAAAGGTCATTGAGTCTCAAAAATACCCAGGGTGTTAAGACTTTCTTTCAGGATGATGGGTCAAAGACATAACATGTGGGGTGGTGCACAAGGGACAACATATTCCTGGCCCTGTTATGAATGAGCTCAGGCATTCCTGCAGAGCCCCTAAATAACACACTTCAAAATATGTTTTAAGGTATACAAGCACATTCCTCCCACTAATGCTATGAAAAATCTTTTTTTATGCAATCATGACCTCATTTTCCCGGGAAGTCTCCAAAATGTGAAGGGACTTCCACCTGATGGAAGTATAGTAGGGTGGAAAAGGAATTGAATTTGGAGGTAAAAGAGCAGGATTTGAATCTTCTATCCCTTCTTCTCTGTGAGAATTTGTAACAATTGCTTCACTGCTCTCAGTCTGAGTTGACATCTTGTCTGCAAAATGTAGCCACTAGACTAAAGGTCTTTGGAGGTCTCTTCAAGCTTCCAAGTATTTGAGATGATAATAATCATGATGATAGTGAAGAGGAGGAGGACCAAGGGGAGAAGGAGGATCTTCTGGCTTCAAGTCCATCCATCCTACTTCCCACCACATTCAAGGTCATTCAAGATACTGATTCTCCTTTGGCACATTTCAAACAAAATTCAACTTAGCTAAATTTGAATGATGTGTCACTTTCAAGCAATATCACTATGGAACCAATGTTTAGAATGTTTCTTTCATTAGTTATTTCTCACAATTGCCAAGATGTGGTCACAAAGGGTGGGGATAGATCTGGAGTTTCTCTTTTTGTTTTCCCCCTCCCCAACCAAGAGAATGAAAATTACTCTATGGCAGGGATAGTTGTTTTTGTCTTTATATTCCAACACTTATCTCTGGGTGAAGTGGGTTGGCCACAGCAATTAAAGACCTCCCTTCCCCCAAATCTGGCTTTCACTTACCTTTGCAGTATTATTCCAAAACTTGCTACATGCCAGTTCAAGTGTTTCGTATATGTCGTTCTCTCTCATCACCTTTCCTGTACACAGACTGTTCTCCATGCCAGCCAGGAACACACTCCATCCTCATCTTACTCTTTGACCCCTAGCTTTCTTCCAAGCAGAGCTCAGGTTCCAAGGGGCTTTTCCTGATCCTCTCAGACAATATTGTCTGTTTTAAAATTACTTGGTATATACTTTGCCCTTTAATCATACTATAACGACGAGCCAGTCTTAAAATCAGGAGGCCCTGGGTTCAAGTTCTGCCCTTGAGACATGTTAACTTCACAGCCTTAAGCAACTCACTCAACCTCTGTGTGGCCTACGACTGTGGTAACACTCTTAAGACTGAACAATGCAGATGAGGTGGCAATCTGCATCTCGAAAAGAAGCTCTGACCTATCACTGAAAGGACTTAGAATTTTGGCAGGATGTGGGAAGGCCTCCATGGTCCTTTAGTTCTCCTGTGACCCTGTAATCGCAGGAAGGCAGGTTCTGGCTCTTGATGTCATACTGTTGCCCACAATTCTCCAATTGTCATCATATGATTCCAGTGGGGAAGGAAAAGAAAACTTTCCCTCTCTGTAGTTTTCATGGCAACATTACCCACATGTCAACTGGTGCAAGAAACTGGTCCCTGGTTTCCTTTCCCCATTTTATGTTTGTTCTTTTCTGACTTTAAGTGAATTAGCATATCATAGTGCCTGTGTCAAAGACAGAAGAAGTCTTTGTGAGTTTTAAAGGTCTTGATGTCCCACTAGAATTCAGATCTAAATGTAGTCAGTACACAGGGCAATAGGTGTGTGTGGGGTGTGGAGGGAAGGTATTCTCTTGGCAATTATTTCCATAGTTTTGGAAATATTGGTCATTAATAAGACTAGGACAGGCCCAGATATGGCTGTTTCACTGGAAGAGTTTTAAAAACAGTGCTGAGCTGAAGTGAAATGTAAAATGTCTAATTAGCAGTATTGTAAATTGCTTTATGTTCTAATGAGATTAAGAATTAGTGTCCTCTAGCATAATAGAGCAGTAGTTACAAGTTAAATCACTAAATCCTGTTTAATTTTTTCTTTTGACATGTACTTGTGATTTTTCTCTGTTTAGCATTCCCTTTGAAAGAAGGAATAAATTACCTGTGCTATATGTCATTCATAGTCTAAATTGTGTAACCCTTGTTCTTCTTCTTTGTGGAGTCCTGTACAATTAAGACTTAAGCAATTTCTCCTCAGGGCAATAGGAGCTAAAGAGTAGGAGACAGGATGGATTCAAGATGTAGGAGTAGAAACAGGACTTCCACACCACTCCAATTCATGTAAAAAATGACTTTAAACAAACTTTAGAGCTACAGAACCCACAAAATGACAGAGATCCACTAACCTCCTGCTGAAGACAGCCCAGTAGTTCAGCAGGAAGAGGCCAGCACAGCACTCTGGGATCTGAGCTCAGCCTGGAGTGAACCCGAGGTTCTAACCTCAGGGTGGCTACAACCAACCACTGGCTGAAAGGATTTCAGATCACCAGCAGCTGTGGTGGTTTCCAGTATTATCAACCCATAGATGCTAAGGATAAAGTGAGAGGTCAGTGCAGCGTGGACTTTGGAACCTGGGAGTTTGGGAGTGCGGTCTGGACTTTGCCCCCTGGAGGGAGAAGTGGCTGAGGTTCTGTGGCCTCGAAGCCACTGCCACATAGCTACTTCATAGCTCTGGGCTTGCAGATTGTAGGGGGACCAAGATACAAGTCTGAGGGGTAATGGTTCTTGCTGTAACCTGCTTGGATCTGGATCACTGTCTAAGGTGGAGGTCCTGAGTGAATGACCAGTGTGCCAGAGCATGTGGAGGCTTCAGAAAATGCACCCAACTAATACCTTCAGCAGCTGAGAAGACACTAGAGTTTGGTACGAAGCTCCCCTGTCTGGTAGCAGAGTCCTACTATGGCAAAAAGCTCAAAAGTCAAGTAATTGAGTAGCAACATGAACAAGCGAGGGAAGCAAGGCAAACAGAGCTATCTGACATAAGGCACCTATTTTGGGGACAAAAAGCATCAAAGCATGGAACAGGAGGAAGACAATGAAGTCAGAACTCCTGCACCAAAAGATTCCAAGAAAATATGAGCTGGTTACAGGACACAGAGGAGCTTAAGGAAGATTTTGAAAAGCAAATAAGAGAAGTGGAGGAAAAATTGGGAAGAAAAATGAAAATGATACCAGAAAATTATGAAATGAGAGTCAACAACCTGACTGAAGAAAAATAACACCTTAAAAATAGACTAGGGGCGGCTAGGTGGAGCAGTGAGTAGAGCGTTGGCCCTGGAGTCAGAAGGACCTGAGTTCGGATCTGGCCTCAGACACTTAATGCACACACAAACAAAAACCTAGCCGTGTGACCTTGGGCAAGTTACTTAACCCCAATTGCCCTCCAAAAAGCAAAAAAAAACAAAAACAAAAACAAAAACAAAAATAGACTAACTCAAATAGCAAAAGAGGCGCAAAAAGACAATGAGGAGAAGAATGCCTTAAAAAGCCAAATTTGCCAGATGTAGAAAGAATCTCAAAAGTTCACTGAAGAGAATCATTCCTTCAGAATTAGATTGGAGCAAATGGAAGCTAGTGACTTTATGAGAAATCAAGATACTATTAAACAGATCCAAACAAATGGAAAAATAGAAGGGAATGTGAAATATCTCATTGGAAAAACCACTTACCTGGAAAATAGTTCCAGGAGAGATAATTTAAAAATTATTAGACTACTTGAAAATCATGATCGAAAAAAGAACCTAGAAATCATCCTTTAAGAAAGTCTCAAGGAAAATTGCCCTGATGTTTTAGAACCAGAGGGCAAAATATAGGTTGAAGGAATCCACTGATCACCTCCTGAACAAAAGAAAAGTCCTAGGAATATTATAGCCAGATTCTGGAGTTCCCAGATCAAGGAGAAAATATTACAAGCAGCAAGGAAGAAACAATTTGAATACTGTGGAAACACAATCAGAATAACACAGGATCTGGCAGCTTCTACACTGAGGGATTGAACGGCTTGGAATATGATATTCTGGAGGACAAAGGAGATGGGATTAAAACCAAGAATCACCTAGCCAGCAAAACTGAGTATCATATTTCAGGGAAAAATATTGTCATTAAGCGGAATAGAGGACTTTCAAGCATTCTTGATGAAAAAAACAGAGTTGAATAGAAAATTTGATATTCAGATATAAGAAGCAAGAGAAGCATGAGAAGGTAAACAGGGAAAAGAAATTGTAAGGAACTTATCAAAGTGGAACTTATATTCCTACATGGAAAAATGATCATTTTAACTTATGAAACTTTTCTCAGTATGAGAATAGTTGATGGGAATAGAAATGTGTGGTATGTGTTTGTGTGTGTGTGTGTGTGTGTGTGTGTATACATACATATATGTCTATATAGGAGGGTATATGGGCATATGAATACATATGTGAGTGTGTGTATATATCTATACAGGCATACATAGATAGAGGGCACAGGACCAATTGAATAGGAAGGGATGCTACTTAAAAGGTGAAATTAAGAGACGAGGAGGAATATAATGAGAGGAGATGGGGAGAGACAGAATGGGGTAAATTATCTCATACAGAAGAGGCAAGGGAAAACTGTTACCATGGAGGGGAAGAATAGGAATATAAAAGGGAATGAGTCAATCTTATTCTCAATGAATTGGTTTTAGTGAGGGAATGACATACACACTAAATAGGGTATCTCACCCTACATGAGAGTAGGGGCAGGGGATAAGAGATGGGATGATGGAAGGGAGGGAAGGCTGGGGCGGGGAGTAAAGTTGGAAAATCCATTTTCAAAAAGGGACAGGGTCAAATTAGAGAATAGAACAAGTTGGAGTGAGATAGAACGGAGGAAAATATAATCAGTATTTTACAATATATCCACTATGGAAATGTTTTTCATAGCTACATATGTCCAACTTATATTGAATTGCTTATCTTCCCAGTAAGGGTGGGTGATGAGGTAGGTAGGGAAAGAATCTGGTATTCAAAGATTTAAAATCAAATGTTTAAAATATATTATTATTATTTTACATGTAACTGGGAAATAAGTTATAGAGGCCCTGGGGTATAGAGATCCACCATGCCCTACTGGAAAGTCAGAGGGGGATGGGGGAAGATATGGGAGAAAGCAGATAGGGAGTCGGGATATACAGTGGGGTTGCTGTTTTGGGGTGGTGAGTAGGGGAAAAATGGGGGGAAAATTTGTAACTCAAAATCTTGTGGAAATGAATGATGTAAACTAAAAAGTAATTTAAAAAAGAAAAAAAGAGTAGGACACGAGGCAAGCTCCCCTTGGACTAAATCTGGTCCAAACCCAATGCCTGGGTACCAAAGAGGTCACAGTCAGTATTCTGAGCCCCTCTGGTGGCCCAGTAGCACTTCTGTCAATGCTAGACCTGTCTTGATGAAATAATAAGTCTAAATGAAAAAAGGGACTTCACATATATGAATATATAAGTGTGCTATAGCTCTCCAATAGAGCATAAGTCCTTTGAAATCAGGGATTGTTTTGCATTCCTGGCACCCAGACAAAGTACCTGGCACATAATAGGTACCTCATAAATGGTTATTGAATTGAAGGTGAATGTTATCTATCCCAAAAATAATTGTTCCAGAGGGGGAATGAGTCATGAACTCTTATCCAACCCACAGTCAAAAAGTCAATTCATACTTTGAACTCTGGCCTGGAGACAAGTCTCTGAATGATGAGAAACTTTGGGGTCTACAGTATAACAAGCACTTGGTAAGCATATGGGTGAGTGAAAATGAATCATTTGAAGACTGGCTCCCTTTCAAATGTATGCAATCCATAACTAGGAAATGGTACAAAACATGGAATTTGACATGGATTCTGGCAGATGCTCCATGAACGAGGCAGATATTTTGATATGGATAATGAATTTAGACTCTAGTCCCTAGGTATTAAGGACAAATACATTTATAATAAGGGCATTCCAGTACTTCTGGGATCAAGGAAGGCTGCAATATGTATCCAGCTCCTACCCCATAATTTATGGGTTGTGTGAGGTGGGATTTACCATGTAGAAACAGATGGCCAAGAAGTTCTTATTTGTTAGGATGCAACTTATCCCCTTAGCCCACATGAGAAATGAACTATGTTTGAATATTGAGGTTCCCAGTGGGTCCTAACCATGAAATAAAATATTAACATCCTGCCCCACAATGCTCTTCAATAAATCAGTTAACATTTATTAAGTGCCTACTATGTGCCACATATTATGCCAAGCACTGGGGACAAAAATAAAAGAGGCAAAAGACAGTTCTTGCCTTCAAGGAACTTACAATGACTGGCATAAGACCTATCTTGGGAATCCTATCATTACTCCCACCATTATACTCTATTCCTGGTACCCTGGACATAATTTTTTCTATGTTTTAAGTACTTTTCTCTGACATTTATTTAACCATTGTTGACATATAGTGAAATCACTCTTATTGATGCGGATTTTTAATAGAAAAAGAAGACAGTAGTGGAGTTCATTAAGCACTTACTATGTAAAGGCACCCTAAAAGCGCAGTATATGCCAAGGACAAGAGCGACGCTGTGTCCTTCACCCTTTCCCAGCGCACGTTTGCTTTCTCCTGCTACATTCTTACATTTTGAAAGATTTCCACGCCATTTAGGGGTTGGTGACATTGTGTTGGGGGCATCCACGTGAGCTCATCCAACAATATGTCAACATAGACATAATGTAGATATGGCTGAGTGATGTAGATTTCTTTTCAGAAACAGAGAGTACAGACTAACAGGTCATCGATATCATAAATTATGTAAAGGTCATCTTTAAAGAGCGCAAACTTTTTGCAAGGACATGATTGAGACTGTGAAATAGATCTCTGTAGGTTGTAAAATGCAGAACCAACTAGTTACCTTAAGAGGCAAAGTAGCCAGAATTATACCCCAAAAGAAGCCTACTCTCTTCCATAAACTAAAATATAAAACCCAAAGTACCCTCAGTTATCCAAGAAATAAAGCATATTACAATGATATCATCTTCTCAGATCAAACTGTTGCCTATAGTGGCTCAAACCTAACACTCCTCCCCCTTAAAAATGTAAGAATAATGTTTTCAATAGACATCACCACTTAGAGAATCCATAGTCTCTGATATACATGGAATGAAAATTCTCAAAATATCTACATGTAAGCACAAAATCAAAACCACATGGGAGCAGGATGAAGAGCATCTTCCTTGTATTTCTGCTTGCTACTAGAGTTGTTGCAAAGATGTTTTCAGGGAGTCGCCTACAGAGGATGAGCCCACATCCCAGTGATTTTATTCAACAACAAAAAGAAAGTTTTGTAACCACCTGCCCAGTAATCCACTGAATATTTCACACGAAAGAAGAGGGGTGAGATAGTGATTTGTCCCAAGACTATTTCTACCGGAACATCATTAAATACGATTTAGAAAGAATAGGAATAATATCAAGGATAATGCTTTTCTGAACATGTGGTTACAGTGGGATTGGGAAATTCCAGGGTGGGAACTTCTAAAATTCAGATTGCCAATTGATCTGAAAGTAATAAACTCCAAGATTTGTTGAGGGCATTGAGAGGTCAAGTGACTTGTTCAGGGTACACAGACAGAATGTATCAGAGGCAGGACTTAGACCCAGGCCTTTAGTACTCCAAAACAACCTCAGCTCTCTATCCATTATGCCTTGCCACCA
The DNA here is from genome assembly GCA_011680675.1 of Gymnobelideus leadbeateri. Lineage (NCBI taxonomy): Eukaryota > Metazoa > Chordata > Mammalia > Diprotodontia > Petauridae > Gymnobelideus > Gymnobelideus leadbeateri. The sequence goes on along the minus strand of WOXC01000688.1, from coordinate 285,529 downwards.
CCACTCCTCTGCTTCCTCCTTTTCCTCCCTTTTTATCATCATCATCATCATCATCATCATCATCATCATCATCATCATCAACATCATTTTCTTCTTCTTCCTCTTTCTCCTTCTCCTTTCTCTTTTTCTTCCTCCTCTTTCTCTTCCTCCTCTTTCCCCTTCTTGCCCTCCTTCTGTGCTTACTATGCACTGTTTTAAGCCCTGTGACTGACTAGGATACTTAACTAGTCCTTGCTATCCAGGAGCTAGTGTCCTAACAGGGAAGATGATGCATGTGGAAAATTTCATCTGCAAGTTAGAGTCACATAGAAATGTCCAGTGGTCCTTAGGGTACAGCAATAAAGCCCAAGATGATGCCTCTTATTTAATGCCATTTATTTGTTTGTTATTAAGGTAATGCAAGGTCTCATAGCTGGTAAGTGGCAGAGGCAGGGTTAGAATCCATATTCAACTCCACCACGATGTCTCTAATATACAGAAAGGAAATGGTGCTATGCAATGTGGGGAAATATAGGGAAGACTAAAAAATGGCTCAGTCCTAATTTCTCACTCCTGAAAGATAACCAGGGTCTGCTTTGACTCCTAAGCCAAGCCTAAATGCAGGTGAATTGATGTGTGAATATGAATACTGAGTTCCTAATGATTATTCTATCTATAGACTTGGGAATGACCCAGATTAAGTAACAGGGTCTGCTGGGCCAGAAGAAAGGAATGTCCAGGCTCCTGGTTGTGTTGCCAGTCTGCCTCCTTTGGGACAGGCTTGGCCGGTAAAGTTGATGGAGAGGGGCCAGGATGTTTCCAGGTTTGTTTTTGTTGTTATTGGTTTGTTTTGGGGGTCCTGATATGGGTTGTGCTCAACTCTGCTGAGGAGTAAGCATCTGGCTTCCAAATCCCCAGAGATAGTCATGTCTGGCTGAAGGAGATTGGGCTTTGAGGATGAATGACAGTTACTTTCTTTACAAGGAACTCAGCTTCCATTTCTCAGTTTTTCCCTCCCCCTACCCAAGCAGGGAACATTTACATTCGACAGGGAGAAAATCCAGATTATTTCTAAGCAGAAAGGAATTTGTATACATTTCTGCTTGGGGAAAATTGTCCAATATTCTTACCTTATGGGAATACATGCAGAGTTGAAAGGGTTGTTTCCCCAGGCAGGCATGCAGCATGGACCACATAAATCATCCCAGGAGCCTTGCCCAGCTCCATGCCTCCAAATGAAATAGATACAAACTCCTTTTCTCTTTCTTCCCCCCCTTTCCTCCCTCCCTTTCTGCCCTTCCTTTCCTCTTTTCTCTCTATTCCACCCTCCACTTTCCTCTTTCCTGATCTGTCTTTGTCTCCTCACTCTTACTTTGAAGAGGAAGCATGTTGTGCGGGAGTCGATATCAAGGACCTGTGTGGTGTTGGAGTTTGTCTCTGGAGCTGACTATTTGTGGAATCATGGGTAATTTAGTTGACCTGTAAACCTTCGTTTTCTTTTTTTTTTTTTTTTAAAGCAATTGGGGTTAAGTAACTTGCTCAAGGTTACAGGGCTAGTCATTATTTATGCGTGGGTGCTCATTTTCTGAGGCCGATCTGATCTCGGGTCATCCAAACTCCGAGGCCGGCACTCTTACTCACTGCTCCACCTAGTCGCCCCTTTAGGGCAATTGGGGTTAAGTAACTTGCCCAAGGTTACAAGGCTAGGTTTTTGTTTGTGCGGATTAAGTGTTGGAGGCCAGCTCCGAACTCAGGTCCTTCTGATTCCAGGGCCGGAGCTCTATTCACTGCGCCACCTAGCCGCCCCCAAACCTTCGTTTTCTTATCCGTAAAATAGGTCACTGATTCAGAGCAACAGTTCTAAAACTCTAAAGGCCAATCCCCTTGCTTTGTAGACAAAGAGACTAAGGTGAAGAGAGGATAAAGGCTTAGTCTTCCATCACAGGTGTGAGCAGGTTCCAGAGCTGGGATTCCAACACCAGTCTTCTGAATCTGAACTCAGGTCTTTTTCTAAGGATAAGAATAATGATTGTTCCCATCTATAGAGTAAACATGTTTTCTATATATTAACTCTCATCGTCTCATTTATGTTAATACCTGTAGAAGCTGTCAGTCCTTCAATCAGCTAGTATTTTTTAAAGCACCTATTAGGCGTGCTAAACCCTGGGGATCCAAAGAAAGGCAAAAGACAGTCTCTGCCCTCAAGGAACTTGCTGTCTAATTAGAGAAACAATATGCAAACAACTGTGAATAAAAAAAGAAATACAGGATGAATCCCAGAGAGTCAACAGGAGAAAGGTGCTATCAGGTAATATTTTTACCAGATTCAAAGATAATACACAAAGAAGACTTTGAAAACTTGAAAGCACTAATTGAATGCTAGTTATCAGAGTGTGAGTGAATGATTAGTATTTATTAAGTCCTTATGTTTCAGACATTGTATTAAGTGCTGAGGTTTCAAAGAAAAAACAAAAACAATCCTTGCCCTCAAAGAACACATATTCAAATTAATATATATAATATTAATATGCACATTAATATATGTTATACATATACATATATTTATATGGAATGGAAAGAAATTAAATAGGAATGTAATGGAAGGGAAAAGTATATATAAGTTCTTACTATGTGCCAAGCACTATGCTAGGCATTGGAGATACAGAAAATAAAGAGACATTTTGTGCTCTGAAAGTTCTCCCATTCTGATTGGAGAAGTAAAGCTTGGTGGAGGGCTTGAGTGTATGGTCAGCCCATGGCAAATGAAGAGAGGAGGTTACATTTAAAGAGGAAAAGTAGAAGGGCAAATGGTAAGGTCAATGACCTCGGGGCTTAATGGCAGGGCAGATGTTCTCCTACCAAGAAAGTAATAGGTCCAAGGGTTAGAGTGGAATGGGGCTCTGGGATTCTTCCAACAGAATCAGGTATATGGGTGTCAGCATTCAGCTAATATTGGGTGCCTTGTGCCCTGGTGGGAAGTGCACAACGGGATAAAGAAGCTGTGTTGGCAAAAGAAAAGTCTGGTAACTTCCTTTGGTGCCAGTAGATATTGCCTGTCCATCTTGAGTCCACTAGTTGGTGGGATGAGGAGGGGTTGGTTTTCTTAGGTTCCTGTTACTAATTGGATGGTTGCCTAGGAGAGCAGTAAAATCAATCATTCAGAGTAGTTTCTTAAGAACTTTCTGCTCAGTAGTCTCAGCATTAGGTGCTGGTGGTACAAAGAAGAAAGCAAAAACACCACTGTCCTCAAGGAGCTTACATTCTAATGTGAATTAATAGAGAAATGGAAAGAAATCAATACATATTGATGAAGCAAAAAAAAATCATGCCCATATTTCTGGGTGAGGAGTATTAATCAACTGAACACTACGTACTGAGGTGTTAAGCTGATCAAGGTGTAAACAAGTTGGTTTGATATAATTTAAGTCACATCTCAATTAACCAAAATGCTGGGTGGAAGTCGTGGTGGAAAGTGAGTCTTCCATCTAATTTTTAATTTTCTGGTTAACTACAGGTGAAGATGGGAACCTTTGAAATTGAACATCTTCCCTGAATTAGTATACAGACTTGCTTAAGACCCCACAGTAAACTAGTGGGAGACTCAGGATTCAATCCCAGATCCTCTGATCAAATGCAACCCTCAGAGGACCCTAGGGTCAAGAATCTAGAGCCACAAGGGGCCTTAGAGGTCACCTAGTTCAACTCCTTCATTTTATAAACAAGGAAGGTGGGGCCCACAGTGGTCAATGGACTTGGATAAAGCCACACAGGCAGTAATTGTTAGAAGTGAGATTTAGACTAACATCCTGTGGTGACAAAGTTAAAAAAAATAGTCTACCATGCTGCCTGGCACATGCCTTGGGCCAGAATCTAGGAGTCTATCAGAGTTAAAAATAACAAATCCCTACTCTAAGCCTCATTCTCTAACCACACCCTTCCTAGCCCCTGATCCCCATCTCTTCTAGAGTGTTCAAAACATGCACAGTACAATTAGTACTTTGGTTAGGAATACAGATTAATTGGAAGTTATAAATAAATTAGTATTTTTTTTCTGTGTAGTTGGGTTTTATTGCCTAAATACCGAGGACAATACTGGTTTCTATTGGGATCCCAACGTGGGACAGTGAAACATTTTTTTTTTTTTGTCCAGGGTCAACTTGTTTTTAAAATCACTCCTTGGGAAATAAGGGCATTCTTGCCTTGGTGAATGTTGTTAGGTGTGAGCTTCTCTTGGTCCTAGTTTCTTTGAAATTGGGCAGAATATCTGACTCCACAGCCCCTAAAGAGACAAATAGTCACTGAAGTAAAGTAGGGGAAGGTTTTAGACCCATCATTAGTCCCTGAAGTCCTCTGTTCTATCACTGGGAGCTCTAACTCCTCATACATACATAGATTTTTGGAACATGGATCTTGGAGATTTTAATTATCCATGTGTTTGAAAACAGGAACCTCTTGATCTTGTAGTCAGACCCTGGGTCTTAAACAAATACCAAAAGGGAAATCTGCCTTGGAGACCTGGTATGTCTGGGGATTCTCTCCATCTCAAGAATATCTGGAATGATGTGTTTCCCTCTAGCACTACCATCAAGGCAAGCCTAATGCAACCCAAGAAAATTTAAAAAAAAACTCTTCCTAAGGAAGAGTTGTGAATTACAGGGAAGAGACATTACCTTCATTTAGATGAATTCTTCAGAACCTGAGAGTGAGACTGGGATTCTGTCAGACTTGCAAAATCTATCACGGAGGAGGATGACAGGTGAAATGTGGTAGAGCCAAGAGGGAGCTGTGGATGGACCCTAGTGACTCCCAGAGAAACAAACATAGACAACAGGCTGAACTCCAAGTGCCAGAAATCATAGAATGCCAGAAGTGGAGAAAAAAGGGTATTTCAGGGATGCAGGATAGTCAATGAAAAGATACAGAAAATGGTAACGGAGTCTCTCTGAGAGGAACAGCAAGAAAGCCAGGTTATTGTGTGTATGGTTTGTCCTATGTTCTTGAAAGAGGCCAGGACATCAGGGAGTTGATGACATGACTTGTAATTGACTTCGATTTGAACAAGGGAGGGCTGAAACAGGATTTAAGTGTCTTTCTCAGGGTCATACAACTAATGAGTATCTGAGGTCAGATTTGAACTTAGGTCTTCTTGCATCTAAGCCCAGTACTTTATCTACTGTGCTGTCTAACTGTGTAGCAAGAAAACTAGTATTTTAAGGTTAGCTAAGTATTTTTCCTACATTATTTTATGTGCTCTTCACAGCAACCCTACAAGGATTGGTTTCATTATTTTCTAGATGATGAAACTGAGCTGAGACAGATGAAATTACCTAGATATGATCATATAGAAAGTAAGACTAAGAAGCAAGGTTCAAATTCATATCTTCATGACTACAGCTTCGTGACTTTGTCCACCGTGCCTTTCTAGAGTAGTCTTCATGACAGTATAGAGTGAGAGGAATCAGTAACATGCAGTGGGGAAGAGGGCAAAGGGGCAACAAGAGCTGCTGACAAGTAGAGGTCATTTGTAAGTCCAGTTTTTGTAGTTGGGTGGGAGGGCATCTGGATATTTCAGTTGCCTCCTTTTGGTCAAGTATAAAATGGGAACAATAGTAATGCCTTCTTCCTGCGTTGTTGTGAGGATCAAATGAGATATCTGCAAATCACTTACCACAGTGCTGAGACATAGTTGCTGATGAATAAAAGTTCATTTCCTCACTTCTTTAATTCCTACCTCCCTCCCTTCTTTCCTCCCTCCCCTTCCTTCCTTCCTTCCTTCCTTCCTTCCTTCCTTCCTTCCTTTTTTTCCCTTTCCTTTCCTCTCTCCCTCTATCCCTCCCTCTCTTCCTCTTTCCCTCCCTCCCTTCCTCCCTCCATCCCTTCCTTCCTCCATTCCTTCCTTCCTTCCTTCCTTCCTTCCTTCCTTCCTTCCTTCTTTTTTTTATCCCTCCCTCCCTTCCTTTTATATGAGTGTATGAAATCAACTCAGCAAGCTCACATCTACATTGAAGGTTAGTAGAATGTGAAAATATTTAAGGATACATCTCTAGGTCAAAAAGCCAGAAGGATTTGGATGTATTGGTATATATCTTTCTGAAAGGGGCAGAAACAAGAATTCTGAAAGGTTCTGGGCTTGCTTGCATTTTAAGGACAATGGAAGCACCCATTACTATTGATCTTCAATGTGACGTAATACTTTACACATGTTATTAGATTTGAGTCTTCTAAGAACCTTGTGAGATAGACAGTAATGGGTGACCATTTTTCATTTTTCTATCAAATTTTAACAAGCAATCAGGTTTCCCAGCCTGGTAAGACTAGCAGGTACATAGCTGCCTGTATATGACTATGGACAAAATATGAATAGCTGTTACATGTTTTGTGAATCACTATCTCCCAGCTTAGTAGAAAAAGAAGCTGCCCCCCAAAGTAATTCCTGAGTATTAACTTGAAAATTATTAACTCCATGAATTTGGGCGAGCTAGAGCCTGAATCTTCCCGTTGTTCCTGTCTGGCTTGACTTAGGTCAGCTCCTGGAGCCTTACTGACTGACTAGAAATAGGGTCCCATTAGACAAGCTAAGAAGCCACTGAGGAAGCAGCAAATAAAAGAAAACGATAGTTCCATGGTCACTCATTGCCTCTCCTTGTGCTTTATGACCCCCTGAACATTGCTACCTGCAGGCTCATAAAAAATAGGTTAAGTTGGTAACCAGACAATGGCTTGGATTCCTCTTCATTTCCTTTTATGATCCCCTTACCTCAGCTAAGCTCAGAAATAGAAAAGGGTCAGAAGGAAAGGGGTGATGTTGCCATAGGGCCCATGAGCACAGGCAGCTTCCAGGCAAGAGGCCAATGCTAATAAGGGACTCAGGCACCTGCATACCCTCAGCTGGGGGGCTACCCCCTCCAACCAAAACTTACATACAGCCTGTCAGCACCTCACTGTGTGCCTGGGGACTCAGCTCTCCGAGAACCCCACGGAATGGTTCCCACATGCTTTGGGGCCTGCCTCAGCACATTCTCATAGTTTTCAGATAGCACAAAAGAACCCTTCAGAACCCAGCTGGAGATGGGGTGGAGAGTTGAAACAGGAACACCTCCCTAGACTTAAAGAAGGCATAGGATGGGGGGATATGTGTGTGGGGGTGGAGGACTCATTGTGAAAGGAAAACTTCTGATAAACAAAGTATAACTTCAGCAGTCAGAGCCAACACATTGAGAGTTGGACTTACATAAAGAATTAATAACCAATCATAAATTCTACACACCTTAATTGGAAGATCATGGAGTTCCATGGAAAGAAAATTGGTTTTAGAATCAGAAGGCCTGACTTTAACCATTCTCCACCCCCCTCAGCTATGAGTGTACTCTTGGGAAAGTCCATGAGTCTTTATTTACTCATGTATAAAATGGCAATTTTGCACCATTTGGTCTCTAAGGTTCTTCCCACCTCTAGATTGATAATTCTATGAATTCATTTTTGAAGGTCAGATCATACTCTTTCACTTTGACACCACATACAGAAAGTTTTTCCTGATTCCCTCAACTGCTGACACCCTCCCTACTACCCAAATATTTCTTTTTAATATATTTGGTATTTAGTTATTGACATCCATCTTGTCTCCCCCAAAAGCATGTAAGCTCCTTGAGGACAGGTGGTTTTTGACTTTTATCTTTGTCTTTTGGCCACCACCTAGGCCACTGCTCAGCATACATTTGGTACTCAACGAACACTTTCTGATTAGTTTGATCCACCTTGGTTTGAAATACAAGAACATAAAAAGAGCATGACAGGACAGTGCAGAGTTCTAGACTGGAGTCTCAGTTTAGCTTGTTCCTCATGGGATCTGCTAGGTCACTGCCCTTCTCTCAGACCCTGTATTCTCATCTTTAGAATAATGATGCTGAATGAAATTATCTTCAAGCTCCCCCCACCTCAGATTTGGTCATAAGAACAGATTTTAGAATTCACGCAGAGTGAGTAGCAAATGGAAACAAAAATGAATCAGAATTGTTAGCATTTATATAGCTCTTATTGCGTGCCAGGCACCATGCTAAACACCCAATAATTACAATCTCCCTTGATCCTCACAACAACTCTAAGAAGTAAGCATTGTTTTTATGCCCATTTTATAGTTGAGGAAACTGAGACAGAGGTTAAGTGACTTGCAGAAGGTTCCACAAATAGTATCTGAAGCTGGATTCAAACTTGGGACTTTGGCCAAGCACTCTACCCACTGACCCATCTACTGCCTTAGGTTAGGAAGGAGATGGAATGGGAGGAGTAGACTCTTGAAGGCACTATATCTGACTTCCAGATCCATAACACTTCATTGGGTGGTGGGCAAATTTGTTTGCTTTGGCATCACCTTCCTCATCAGCCCAGAGAATGAGTCCACAATGATAATAAGACTGAGGCTCCTAGGAGAGCTGAGTTTTCAGACATGAAAAGCCATCAAACTAGGATGGGAGGTGGGAGACCCATATTCTCAGCCCTACTTTGACATTAATTAAATTTACTTCATTAAGATTGTACTGTGTGCAGAGCATGGGAATGGCTTTTGAGGATCTCCACAATTTCAATATGCCACTGTGCCTGCCTTCCTGGAACTTCCCATCTGACAGATAACATCTACACACTTCTTTCTGTAGCTTAAGATTTAGAACTCCAACATCACATCTTTTGAGCTTACTAACTTTTTTAAAATCAAAGTTGCATTAGTTTTGGAGACAGGGCAACAACAATGTAAAAGGGATGGGTATTAGAAAAGGGGACCTGAAAATTCTAATTTCTGATATGTTGGGTTAACTGAGAGAAAATTGTTGATTTTTTTGGTCTTGCACAACACATTTGGTGGACTTTTATGGTAAGCTTAATGATAGAATTAAGTCAGTAAACATTAATAAATAATAATACAATTATGAATAAAACAATAAATTATTCACAAAGACAACTAGGAGGCAGATTGAAAAGAACGCTGGATTTGGAGTCAGGAAGACTTGAGTTCAAAACTATCCTCAAATAATTTCTAGCTGTCAGATCTTGATCAAGTTAACTTTGCCTCAGTTTTCCCATTCATGTAGGAAATGTGGCTAATAATAGCATCCACCTTTCAGAGTTATGAGAATAATAGCTAGCATTAATGGAACAATCCAAGGTTTGCAATTTCTTTACTTGTTCATCCTTTTATAAAAGAATTTATCATTGAAATATTAAAAATTAATTAATAATAATTACCAATTACTTTTAGCAATGCGTAGCAGAGATACATACATACATATGCATATATACATACAAATATAATGCCTTAAGGTGTGCAAATTGCTTTACATGCTAATTCTTTGTGACTATTGATCATTTAAAAATATTTATCATTAATAGTAGCTAATAACAAGTGTCAATTATGGTTAACAACAGCTGGCATTCATATAGTGCCTTAAGGTTTGCAAAATGCTCACATAGGTTATCTCCTTGATCCTTATGGGAAGACAAGGCCAAGAGTCACTCAGGAAAGGCATGCACCAATAGGTCACGGTCTGAACTATTGGAGTCAATGCCCACATTGATGAGATCAGAGCTCCATTGGAGTCTGGAAGTTATGAATGCATGATAAATGATGGCTGGTATTCAGTAATGTGAGAAGATAAATGATTTACTCTTCATAATGGTCAGGCCAGTTAAAAGATAGAGCATTTCTATTTCCCCCTCATTCTTCCATGTAACAAAATGCTTCAGTGGTAGGAGTGGAAAATGGAAGGATTTAGACCATCAGGAAAAGAAGATGCTAAGTGTAATATTTGAGGGATGGGGCTGGCAATGGCATCAAGTAAGAGACTGCCAAGCAAAGAACCTGGGAATCCATTTAACTATAAATATAAAACAGCCTGCAAAAATCACAATGGTGGCCCACCCTAATCCCTGGGCTCTAGTTCTCTGTGTGAGTTTAAATAGCTGTACCTGGTATTATTGGGGGGATAGGGAGGGACCTAAAACCACCAATGAACTCCAAAGACATACTTTGAATTTCCGTGGTCTTTTGTAGAGAAGCAATGGCATTTCTATTTGGAGTTTGGTTCAGAATATCTTCTGGGACAGGATCCAGCTGCAAGAAGAGAAAGGAAAAATATATGAGCAGCACAATATTAGTAATGTACCACAAACCTCATGGAGAGAGAGAGCCAGGGGAAGCAGGACAATCATCAGGAAAAAACTCCACTGGGAACAAGCTTGTGTTTTACTAGTATTGGTTCTAAAAATGAAGCCCCTGTTTTATCTCCCCATTTGTAGCCATGTAATTGAATTCCAAGGGGCTTATATAGTGGCTGCAGGGCTAATCTATGGAGTCTTGGGAGCAGGTGCATGTCTGTGTATTATTCATTTTTTAAAATGTTAGTTATTCATGTCATTTCTGTAGGTTCCTCACAGACAGAATTTCATTGCATCTGTATACACAGCTGGGCACTAGAAACACAAACCTTCAGTGATATCCTGGTTGAACTGGGTTGTCTGTTCTGTTATCTTTACTTTCCAAGGGTCTAAACATCTTTCTTACACATGCAGACTCTTTATAGTGGAAAGCTGTAAAACATGGCTGCTTGTGCTGGGCATTTGGCACACAGAATCTGGACCCAGACCCATTGTTCTCTTCTCAGCCCCCTTCTATAGTCTTCTATACCTTTATCCACAACCTCCTTTCCACCTCTGACTCTAAAAACAGTGGTCAAACCAATACCACCATTCCTAGGAAAGATATGACCATTTTCCTAGGGCTCCAATCATGATCTCTTTCATTTCTCTGTCTAAAAGGTTCTTTTCTATCTAATGTTCCTCTGTATATGTTGTCTTTGCTTATTGGAAAAAAATCAGATCTTTGTGTGCAGGGATTGTCTTGCTTCTTTGTATTTGCATCACACTTCTGCACATAGTCAACACTTAATAAGTACTTCTTCATTCACTAACACCAAATGAAAATGGAAGGAAAGCAATGGAACAAAACCAGAGTAAATTGTGAAAATTGTATTTGGCTTCCTCTGTATTTTAATTATTTAATTTTTAACTCATCTATAATAACAACTTATACTGTCTAGTTAACCAGTCTTCAACTTGCTCCACCTGATCTTTGTAGGGGGGCTGAAAAGAGTTTTGTCTGGGGAGGATGTAACTCTTGGGTTGAAGGGCCAATTAACTGCATAAGATTTCTTCCTCTTTGGTAGAGATCAATGCCCTGAGCCTGTATGAGGGCAGGCTAGAATCAGTGAAAGCAGAAGAAAAGTGAGATCCTAGGGTCTTCTAAACTCAAGCATCAAAAAAAGAAAATCGTGAGTGCAACTTTTCTCCAGGGCTCTGGACAGAGAAAGACTCTGGGAACAAGGTAGCATGTAAAACTTTGATTATTTTCCTATCTCTAGTTTGCTACATGAGAGAATTTGTGAAATTTCTTTTCCAGTGAGATCTAGAACTTTCTCTCTTGATGAATTGAGTTACATAACTCCCAAATAGAAGGGCTCCTTTACTCTGTATTGTCTGGTATATAGTCTCTTATGTTTACTTTCTCTGATCTTTGTTTTGATGTGTGTGTGTGTGTGTGTGTGTGTGTGTGTGTGTGTGTGTAGCACTTTGCATAATTTATGTACTATACAAGAGAAACATCAGTGGTGAAGAAGTAAAGTATTAGACTTAGAGTAAAGAACATTTAGGTTCAAATCCTGCCTGTGTGTGAATATAGTCAATACATCTAAATTCTCTGAGAGTCTCTTAGGAGGTAACTTCTTAAGAATGATATGAGAACTTGTATTTGAAGGCTGTTTCTTCTACTTGCTATCCATGTGACCTTGGCCAAGTCATTGCCTCTCTGGATCTGTTTCCTAACTTGTAAAATGAAGATGTTGGATAAGAGACCTCAAAGGCCCTTTCATGCTCTAAATGCATTACTCTCTTTTTTATTCTTTTAGGGATGGATGGAGAGCTGCATTTGTAGATTATTTCCTACTAAAGAAATCCAAGGTATTTATATAGTTGAGATTTAAAGGTTCTCCACAAGTGCTTTGTGAAGTTGTTAGTATTTCAAATATTATTACCCCCATTCTATAAAAAAGGAAACTGTGGCTCTGAGTAATGAAGGACTTTTCCCTGATTATATGGCCAGCAAATATTGGAGCTGGAATTTGACCCCAGATCTTCTCACTCCAAGTCCAACATTTTCCACCACCTCATGCTGCCATTCAATTTAATTCAATTTAATCACTTTAATGTTTTTCCCCTAATCCTTTGAATTTATTTTGTATTATCTATCCTTTATTTATCTATCTATCTATTTATTTGTTTGTTTGTTTGTTTATTTATTTCCCTGAAGTAAGTTTCTCAAGGGTAGGTATTATTTATTGTGTTACTATTTGTATCCCTAGCACAGGACTTGGTCCATCTTGTTGTATTGATTTACATTCTGAATAGTAGATTTAACAGAATTTTAGCTGGAAGGGGCCAAAGGCCATTTTAACTAACCATTCTGTACCATTATAGCTATCCTTAAAGAGTCATCGAGATTTGAATTGAAGATCTCCAAAGAAAAGGAGCCTCTCTCAAGAAGCCTATTCTATCCCTGATAGTCATGAAACTCTAAAAATACTTCCATGAGAAACTTATTTTGTGACCATTCATGAGTGTTGATCAGTATTAGTGGTTTAATGACCAACTAACAAACAATTCTGAAATTAAAAGCCACTTCTGATAAACCAGTGAATAGGAAAAGAAAAGAAAAAAGAAAATCCCATGACGGTAAACTATAGATGCCTTTCAGCTGTTTGAATACTGTAGAGACACTGGTTCCTGTGGGTGATTGAACTTGGCTAGAGCCATTCAGTAATAAATTAGAGCATTTTCAACAAACTGGAGGACTTTTGCATTAAAATAATAATAACAGTAATAATAATGCTACAGTCAGACATAGGAAATGCAAGAACTATGAACTTCCCACCAATCTGACTTTGTTGATAATTGCCTGATGCACCAGCTAATTTTTGCATTATCCATTCCCAACCCAAAGCTCATCTCCAGCTTCTATTATTTCTAAAGTCCATTCCCCACAATGGCTTCCAGAGAATTTGCTGCTCAGCATCAGTGAGGCGCTTCTTGCCCTATCTTTCATAAGAGCCAAGCACATGTAATTATCTGCCAATAAAGACTTGACAAAATCATAGGACACTCTATGTAACTTATGACCAACATTATTATAAAAACACTGTAAAAATCACAAGTCTGTTGGCTTACTGAAGCCAAGTATTTGGGGGCTTCCTTGGAATCAGGCCCTCTTTTGCCGGAAAAGCTCATTTCTGTTGGCTGACTCATGCCTTTGGACACTGGCTCCAAAACCAAGGAGAGTCCCAGGAGAGTATCTGGCCCCAAATCCCGCAGTGCAGAGAGAAATCACTCGACACCTGACAGGCACAGCACCAAACCCATCAGCAGCACCCCCACTTTACATAGTTCTTGGCATGCTCTGGGCCTGGACAGATTAGATCTCAACAGAGTGCTCACAATTCTCACTTTGAAATGAATTTTCTGACAGCTACATAAGGACATATGAATGTGTCAACCCTGCAAAGAGATTATAAAATACTCAGAAGGATTGTTGACATGATGAAAAGGCAGCCATGAATGGAAGGTTATGAAGTACCTTGTAACTTCATGATCTCTCAAAGTCTCTTTTTGGCATAGGAATTTTCCATTTAACAGGACACCACCAGTTGGTATTAAATTCCCAGGTTCATGGAGTTAGAGTTAGGAGGAACTTTGGCAATAATTTTAGTCTAATCCTCTCATTTGAAAGATAAGGAAACTGAAGCCCAGAAATGGAAATGAAAGGTTATTGTAGAGTTGGGATTCAAACCCAGGACCTTAGACTTTTAAACCTATGTCCTTTTTTTTCACAGTGACAAGCTAAAGTCTCTTTATTAAAATATATCTTAGGGCTTGAAGGTGGGCAGACAAGTCTATACATATTTACAAACTGGGAAGAGGTACCCCCTCACAGTGGGTAGGAATGCAGGGATACAGGGAGGTGCAGGGGCAACACTCACTTCTTAGACAACTTTGCCTGCTTGTGCTTGGGTGATGCCCCCTTGAGACAAACTGAGTCCACTGTGATGGGTGGCTTCTTAAACTGGGCACTCTGAAGGTACTCTTCCACTAGCTTAGGAGTGACACAGATGACATGCTGCGTTTTCCAGTATTTGACCTTGTTGAATGACTGCAGAGTACTGATGATGTCATTCTGTGTGATGCTGGTCATCTAGCTGAGGTCTCTGATGGATGGGGTGCCCCAGAAGTCCCTCAGATCTCCAGCAGGGCCCAGAACCAGTAACTTCAATAGCTCAGTTTGTCCAGGTCTGACAGTAGCTTCTCTGGAGAACCCACTGTACTCTCCAACTTCGATGATTCATAACTGAAGGCAATGAGGAACTTTCCATAACCTTGGCATTGATATGGGGGGAGGATCAGGATACAGGTCACATTATTCCCATCTGGGGACTCCTTCTTTTTAGAGAAGTAGCCCACAATGTGGGCCCCCTGTCTCTCCACCTCAGTCAAGATGTAGAGGACAAATGGTTTCACATCAAAGTCCAGGATCTTGTGGTCCAGGGAGCACTTGGCCAATAGACACAGGTTCTAGCAATATATCTTATGGTCTTTGCCATCCACCTCATATATCAAGATGTTCTTTCGGGAGATTTCCTTGCCAGGTGCCTATCTTCACTGGCATGGACCCAAATAGAAATGGTGGTTCTTCTCAAACTTCATGTACTACAGGTAGTATTCACAGAACCAAAGTTTGGGCTATTTCCCATAATCTTCTGGGACCGGGGAGAAGTACCAGGCATCAATCTCATTGTTCCCAATGGGAATCTTGTCCACATATGTCACCTTGGTAATTTCGTCACGTTCCTTTCCTAGTGCTGCCCTTGTGGGATCCCTCTCTGGACAGGTCTCTTGCACATGCTTGATCTCATCAAGCTTGTGTTTCTAGTTTCAGGTGATCTTGTGCTCAGGCTGTTCTGCCAGCTCACTTTGATACTTCCCAGAGTTCTTTTGAGCAGCTTCTTTCACTGTCTTGGTCAAGGCTAGTCGATTTTTGTCCACCCATTCATCCAGCCAATAGTTAAAGCCAACAGAAGGTATGCAGAATTCCTCTTGTCCTTCTTGGTCATTCACACGGGACTGAATGACCTCTGCTGAATGCCAGGTACTACCTGGACAGATGTCTGCAGAGGTAGGTTTCTAACCTCTGCTTGCCTCAGGCAGGGCCAGAGAGAAGGTGTGGCCTGGGGGCAGGGAGGTCCCTTCAGCCACGGTTCTTTCCTCACCCCTGGCCTTGCCCTCTTCTGGGCTTCCAACCACAGCCGCCATCCCTGAGCTTGGAGTAGCCCAAACCTATGTTGTTTTTAAGAAAGCACACTGCCAGGCAGAGTCAAGATGGTGGAGTGGAAACAGCACTTCCACAGAGCTCCAGCCCACACTACTTCAAAATTATGTAAAAGGGGGATTCTGAACAACCTCTGGAGCTCCACAATCCAAACAATGACACAGAGAAGCTAACCTCCCACTGAGGACAGCCCAGCAGCCCATCAGGGAGCAGCCAGCACAGGCCCATGTGAGTAGGAGGTTTTAGCCCCAGGACGGCCTGATCAGCAGCCTCTGGAGAGACTCCAGGACACCAGAAGCTGGGGCATTTCTAGAATTACGAATATTTAGATGGCATGGACAAAGTGAGAGGTTAGTGCAATATGGACTTTGGGACTCATTAGTTGGAAGAGCGAATCAGCCTCTTTCCCTGGGGGCAAGAAGCCTTTGAGAAGCTTCAGCACAGCCACAGACACATGCTGCAGCTTCAGTTCCTGCCCTGCGAACTGGAGGAAGATCCAGCGATTCAGTCTGGGGAGTAATCATTCTTGCTTTAACCTTCTTGGATCTGGATTGCAGTCTGGGGTGGAGGTCTTGGGGTGTGTGACCAGCTTGCCAGAGAGTGTGGGGGCTTCAGAGAGACCACCCAACTAATACCTCTGGAAGTTGGGAAAACCCCAGCTTTTGGGATGGAAGCTCCCCTGACTGGTGGCAGAGTCCTACTGTGGCAACAAGCCCAAAAGTGAAGTAATTGAGTGGCAACATGCCTAGGCAAAGGAAACAAAAAAACAGAAATATTCAACATTAAACTTCTATTTTGGGGGCAAAGAGGATTGAAGCATGGAACAGGAGGAGGACTGGAAGGTCAGAACTCCTGCACCAAAAGCCACAAATGAAAATATGAGCTGGTTACAGGCCATAGAGGACCTTAAGAAGGATTCTGAAAATCAAATAAGAGAAGTGGAGGAAAAATAGGGAAGATAAATGAAAATGATGCAAGAAAATTATGAAAGGAGAGTCAACAGCCTTACTGAGCAAAATAGCGCACTAAAAATAGACTAACTCAAATGGCCAAAGAGGCTGAAAAAAGCAATGAGGAGAGGAACGCCTTAAAAAGCCGAATTTGCCAGATGGAAAAAGAATCTCAAAGGCTCACAGAGAAGAATCTTTCCTTCAGATTTAAAATGGACAAAAGGGAAGCTAGTCCTGTTAAAAAGATCCAAACAAATGAAAGAATAGAAGGCAATGTGAAATATCTCTCGGGAAAAACCACTGACCTGAAAAATAGATCCAGGAGAGATCATTTAAAAATTATCGGACTACCTGAAAACCATGATCAAAGAAAGAACCTAGAAATCACCCTTCAAGAAATTCTCCAGGAAAATTGCCCTGATGTTTTAGAACCAGAGGGCAAAATAGAGGTTGAAAGAATCCAGAGATCACCTCCTGATAAAGATCCCCAAAAGAAAACTCCTAGGAATATTAAAGCCAGGTTCCAGAATTCCCAGATCAAGGAGAGAATATTACAAGCAGCCAGGAAAAAACAATTTGAATACTGTGGAAATGCAATCAGGATAGCACAGGATCTGGCACCTTCTACACTGAGGGATCAAAGGGCTTGGAATATGATGTTCCACAGGGCAAAGGACCTGGGATTAAAACCAAGAATCACCTATCCAGCAAAACTCAGTATCATGATTCAGGGGAAAATTTGGTCATTCTGTGCAATAGAGGACTTTCAAGCATTCTTGAGGAAAAAACCAGAGTTGAAAAGAAAATTTGACATTCAGACACAAGAAGCAAGAGATGCTTGAGAAGGTAAACAGGGAAAAGAAATCATAATGAACTTATCAAAATTGAACTATATACATTCCTACATGGAAAAACAATAACTTTTCTCAGTATGAAAATAGTTGAAGAAGGGTATATGGGCATATGAATACATATGTGAATGTGTGTATATATGTTTACAGGTATACATAGATAGAGGACAGGTCAAATTTAATAGGAAGGGATAATACTTAAAAGGTGGAATTAAGAGGTGAGAGAGGTATATATCTAGAGGAGATGGGGAGAGACACAATGGGGTAAACTCTCTCATAGAGAAGAGGCAAGGGAAAATGGTTACAAGGGAGGGGAAGAACAGGAAGGCAAAAAGGCAAAACCTTATTCTCATTGAATTTGGATCAGGGAGAGATTGACATGCATACTAAATAGCATATCTCACCCTACAGGAGAGTAGGGGGGAAGGGGATGAGAGGGGGGATGATGGAAGGGAGAGCAGGCTGGGGGGAGGGAAGTTGGAAGTATCCACTTGTGAAAAGGGACAGGAGCAAAGTAGGGAATAGACCAAGTGGGAGGTGGGATGGGAGAGAGGGAAATATCATCAGCCTTTTACAATTTATCTACTATGGTAATGTTTTGCATGGCTACACATGCACAACGTATACTGATTGCTTATCTTCCCAGTAAGGGTGGGTGACAAGGGAGGAAAGGAATGAATCTGGAATTCAAAGTTTTAAAATCAAATGTGTAAAAATGTATGAACACTATTATTGATACTATTTTGCATATAATTGGGAAATAAAATGTACAGGCATTGGGGCATGGAGATTCACCTTGCCCCACTGGGAGAGTCAGGGGGGGTATGGGAGAAGATATGGGAGAGGGCAGATTTGATGAGAGGATATCCTGTGGGAGTACTCTTCTGAGGTGGTGGGTAGAGGAAAAATGGGGAAAAAAGTTGCAACTCAAAATCTCCAGAAATGAATGATGTAAACCACAATTTAATAAAGCATTTGGGGAAAAAAAGAAAGCACAATGCCATAAACTCTTATCACAGCTCTTTGGTCCTTGAGTATAAAATTTCCAAAAGGATGGGAGTATCATTTCAACACTTTTCTGATATGACTTCTTAAAAATTCACCAAACAAGACTTTCAGTAGCAGAAATTAATCAATATTCAATTAGAAGCCTTAATAAAGATTTATTATGTATCAAGTCTTATGGTAGGCAAATACAAATACAAAGTTTAAACAGCCCCTGTCATCAAGAAGCTTACCCTCTGGCCAAAAGGAGATGGTATATGCATATGTAATTATATACAATATTTTCTAAAGGATTTCTTTGGTGGAGGCAGTAGGAACTGGGAGCGTGGGAGAGGCTCTCCTATACAAGGTAGCCATTCAACTAAATCTTGAAGGAAACCGTGGATTCTTTAAAGGTAGAAAAAGTTATTAGAGAGCATTTAGTTCAATCTTCTCTGAACAGGAAATCTCTTCTCCAATATTCTCAATAAATTGGTCCCCCAGCCTTCACTGGAAGAGATAGGAAGGGGGAATTGGTATTTACACATTCTTTCCTGAGGTTGGCCTTTCGATTTTTGCACTTCTCTGGTAGGGAAATTTCCCTCCTACCAAATCAAAAGCTACCTTTGTCACTTCCACCAGGATATTCCTTCTGGAGTCAGGGAGGACAAGGCAAATCTCCCTTCTACAGGGAAGTCTTTCAAATAGGAAAAAACAGCTGTGACTGTCACCTCCATGTTTCCTCTTCTACAGAAGAACCTACAAAACAAATTAGTTATTTCTATGATCAAAAGTGAATTTCGAGACCCTACAAAATGTCAGAACCACCTTGCTAGTCTTTGAAGACATAATTGATTTGGTACAGGCTTTATAGCCAAATACTAAATTGTGAGGGCATTAAAAGTCTCTTATGGAACTCAGTAAATTCATGTATGTATTTGGTAGAAATGTAGATTTAGGGCAGAGCCAAGATGGCAGAGAAAAGCAGGAAATTGTTGAGTTCCCACACCAACCAACTCCAATACCTGTAAAATAAGACTCTACACAATTTTGAGAGCTACAGAACCCACAAAGTGGAAGAGGAAAATAAATTTCCTGCTGAAGGAAGCCTGGCAGGCCAACAGCAAAGGTCTATCACACAAAGCTGGGAGACAAGTGCAGTCTGGCTTGAGCCCCAGGGGCCCAGAACTGGGGTGGCCCCAACCAGTGGGCCAGACCAGCCAAAGAAGACTTTAGGAGAGTGAATCACTGGTAGTTATGGTGGTTCCCGGACTTCTCAACCAATAAACACCAAAGAGAATGCAAATGTCAGTGGGGAACTTTGTTGGAATCTGGTGAAAGAAGAGCATGGTCAGTCCCCTGCCCCTGGGGTAAAAGGTGGCAGAGGTGTGGTGGCTGCAGTTGCTGCCCCATGGCTGCCTCCAGAGCTCCTGGCATGCAGATCATAGGGGGACCAAGCAACCATTCAGAGGGTAATAGCTCTTGCTTTGACCTGCTTGGATATTGGTTGCAGTTTTGGGTGGTAGTCCTGGGGTGTGTGGCCAGTGTGCCAGAGCTTGTGGTGGCTGTAGAGAGGGAACCCGGTCTGACATCATTTGTGAAAACCCCAGCAATTTGGGACACAGCTCTCTCCACTCTGGAAAAAGAGTTCAACTGTGGCAAAGAGCTCAAAAGTCAAGTAATTGACTGGCAAGATGAGAAAGCAGAGGAAGCACAATCAGACCATAGAATACTTTTTTGGGGACAAAAGGATCAAAACATGGAACCAGAAGAAGTCAACAAAGTCATAACTACCACATCAAAAGATTCCAAGAAAATATAAACTGGTTATGGGCCATCGAGGAGCTCAAGAATGATTTTCAAAATCAAGTAAGAGAAGTGGAGGAAAAATTGGGAAGAGAGATGAGAAGGATGCAAGAAATTCGTGAAAAGTGAGACAACAGCCTGCCAAAGGAGACTCAGAAAAATACTGAAGAAAATAACACCTTAAAAATAGACTAACTCAAATGGCAAAAGAGTCCCAAAAAGCCAATGAGGAGAACAATGCCTTAAAAAGCAGAATTACCAAGATGGAAAAGGAATTTCAAAAACTCATTGAAGAGAATAATTCCTTCAAAATTATATTGGAGAAAATGGAAGTCAATGACTTAATGAGAAATCAAGATACTATAAAACAGATCCAAACAAATGAAAAAATAGAAGGCAATGTGAAATATCTCACTGGAAAAACCACTAACCTGGAAAATAGATCCAGAAGAGATAATTTAAAAATTATTGGACTACCAGAAAACCATGATCAAAATAAGAGCCTAGAAATGATCCTTCAAGAAATTCTCAAGGAAAATTGTCCTGATATTCTAGAAGCTGAGGGCAAAATAGAAATTGAAAGAATTCACCAATGGCCTCTTGAAAAAGATACCAAAAAGAAAACTCCTGGGAATATCATAGCCAGATTCCAGAGTTCCCAGGTCAAGGAGGAAATATTACAAGCTGTCAGGAAGAAACAATTTGAGTATTGTGGAACCACAATCAGGATAACACAAGATCTAGCAGTTTCTACATTGAGGGATCGAAGGGCTTGGAATATGATATTACAGATGTCAAAGGAGCTAGGATTAAAACCAAGAATCACCTAGCCAGCAAAATTGAGTATAATGCTTCAGGGGAAAAACATGGTTATTCAATGAAATAGAGGACTTTAAAGTATTCTCTTTTTTCTGCTTTTTTTTTTTGGAGGGGGGAAGGCAGGGCAATTGGGATTAAGTGACTTTCCCAAGATCACATGGCTACTAAGTGTTGTGTCTGAGGCTGGATTTGAACTCAGGTCCTTCTGACTCCAGGGCCAGTGTTCTATTCACTGCACCACCTAGCTGCCCCCTTTTAAAATATTCTTGGGGGTAGCTAGGTGGCGCAGTGAGTAAGAGTGCCAGCCTCGGAGTTGGGATGACCCGAGATCGAATCTGGCCTCAGAAAATGAGCATCCACACATAAATAATGACTGGCCGGGTAACCTTAAGCAAGTTACTTAGCCCCAATTGCTTAAAAAAAATAAAAATAAATAAAATATTCTTGATGAAAAAACCAGAGCTGAACAGAAAATTTGACTTTCAAATACAAGAAGCAAGAGAAGCATGAGAAAGTAAACAGGAAAAAGAAATCATAAGAAACTTATTAAAGTTGAACTATTTACATCCTTACATGGAAAGATGATAATTGTAAACTCATAAGCCTTTTCTCAGTATGAGGATAGTTGAAGGGAATATATATGTATGTATGCATGTATGTATACATACACATACACATATGTATACATACACATATATGTATAGGAGGGTATATATGTGTATAAATACATATGTGTCTACATGTACACATAGAGGGCAAAGTATTAGTTGAATAGGAAGGGATAATATCTAAAAAATGAAATTAAGAGGTGAGAGAGGAATATAATGGGAAAAGGAGAAAAGACGAGATTGGATAGGGTAAATTATCTCATATAAAAGAGTCAAGAAAAAACTGTTACAATGGAGGGGAAGAGTAGGAGGTTTTAAGGGAATGGGTCAATCTTACTCTCATTGAATTTGGCTTAAGGAGGAAATAATATATATATCCAACAGGGTATCTTACCCTATGAGAATGGAGGGGGGAAGGTGATAAGAAGGGAGATGATAGAAGGGTGGGCAGATTGTGGGAGAGGGTAGTTAGAAGCAAACACTTTTTTAAAAGGGACAGGGTCAAAGAAAATAGCATAAGTGAGGGGTGGGATAGGATGGAGGAAAATATAGTTACTTTTTCACAATATAACTCCTATTGAAATGTTTTGTGTAACTCACATGTACAACCTATTTTGAATTGCTTGTCTTCCCAGTGAGGGGGGGTGAGGAAGGAAGAAGGAAAGAATCTGGAAATTAAAGTTTTAAAAACAAATATTTAAGAAAATGTTTTCTTTTGTTTTGTTTTGTTTTGTTTTTTTACATGCAACTGGGAAATAAGATATATAGGCACTGGGGTATAGAAATCCATCTTGCCCTACTAAAAAGTTTGGGGGAGGGGAATAGGGAAGGAGATAAGAGAGAACAGATTGGGGCAAGGGGTAATCAGTAGGCCCACTAGCTTGGGGTGGGGGTAGGGGAAAGACGGGGAGAAAATTTGTAACTCAAAAGCTTGTGGAAATGAATGTTGAAAACTAAAAATAAATAAAGAAAAAGTCATAAAAAAAGAAAAATGCAGATTGAGGAAAGTCAACAATAGCTTTCTTTACCTTTGTGTAGAAACCTGAAGTGTGCCTTTTATCCAGTTATATATATAACATATATATTTTTAACTTTTATGTGTGTGTGTGTGTGTGTGTGTGTGTGTGTGTGTGTGTTCCCCCAGTCAATAAATTCCAGGAATTTCCTAGTAACTCTAGCATAAGAAATTAACTCTTTTGTTAGCAATGAAAGTTCTTTACAACCTGACCCCTCTCTATCTTTCCAGTCTTCATCTATTTTCCTCCCCTCTTCAATAACTGAAGTTCCACCTGCTATCTCTATGCCTTCGCATTGGCTGCCCCCAGTTCTGGAATGCTCTCCTTCCTCTTCTTTCCCTTTAACTAACTTTGTATGGAACATGTATGTATCTATTTATGTACATGTGGACTCCTCCATTATGTTAGAAACTCCTTGAAGATGGATATTTTTCACTTTTTTTTTTTTTTTTGTATCACCAGCTAGGATATGAATAAAGGATGCCTGATCTGGGCCATTCCTCAAAATGGGATTCCAGAAGGAAATTATCATTGGGAGAAAGCGGTCATAGAGGAAGAATGATATTCAAGGGTGAGACTACAGAAAGAAAAGAAAAGGGCTGAGGGTGGAGCCTTAGGGGACACCCATGCTTTGGAAGTAGAGGAAGAAGGTGAAAGAGTGAAAGAAGTTGAGGAGACAAATAAAAGAAGAACCAGGAAGAGCTAGTCCTAAGGTTTTCTGAAGTTACCATTTGAACACATACAAGGAAATGTGATTTAATTATCTGGGACACAGTTGAAACTGAATTCTGTCATCAGATGCCATCTTCATTGTCATCTACATATATTGTATGAGTTACTCTCTGTCAAAGAAGTAAAGCTTGTAAGATATCTCCCCTAATTCTCATTAGATTCTAGTAGCACCCTCCATTGCTTTTCATGGAGTTCAACTCTAAAAACTGCTCAGCTGAAAACCAGGCTGGATAAAAACACTCATTACCAAAGGTGTGAATGCCAGAGAAATCAAAGTTTTGAAACATCTACAAAAAGCAGAAAACAACACTTGTTCCAATCAGTCCTTGTCAGAAAAAATGAAACATCCACTCAGCTCTCCCTTGACCCTTCCACATCTCACACAAAGACAATATCCTATTCATTCAGAATTTGTTAGGTCATGTATAGGGAAAAGGGAAAGAGCTTCAGCAGTTTGGCCAAGAAATCATACCAAGTCCCTAACATTTAGTGTTTCCATTGCCTATTCCCATCTGATGTTTAGCAACATTCCTTCTAGTTCATAGAAATTTCCCAGTAGATGGTACCATCTGATTGTAGGGTTTACAGCCAAAAATTGACTCTTGCAATTTTGAGAATATACAGGGCAGGAAACAATCTTGGGTAACCTGTACTCCAGAGCCAAAATTTTATAATCTTTTTTAAAAAGTAAAGGATTAATTACACAAAACAGCTCAAATATCTTATCCCCCTCAAAGAAAATGCAGAAATATCTCTCACAGTTAAAACTTTGGGAAAATATTTCCCCAGAACTTCTTTGAGTCAAAAGAAAGGTAAGAGCAGAATTGTTATCTGCACTATTAAGGATGAGAGTTATTTTGAATCTTTGTGTGAAAAGGTATTATGTAAGGATAGACTGTTAACGCACAGAAAAGAATGACCTAAAGTGCAATCACACAGGGAAAATTAAAAGGGAAAAAATAAAAAGACAAATATTATAAGGAATCCTGCAGTTTTCCTTGATAATAAATGTCTCAGTGCAGCCTAGGTACCCCCTAAGATCCTAATTGCCAAATTGATGAATTTTACAGGTTTTCTTTGTTGGAAAGAGCTTCCTTATGAGGAGGAAATCAGGACTCTAACTTCTGCCCTGCCCCTCCCCTAGGCCTGAAGTTCTAATATTTCACATTGGTGTTCGAGGGACTCTTGAGTTCTTGAATGCTATTCCAGAAAAGTGAAAGTCACGGCCTTTCAAAGTGCAAAGGGTCCTAGAGGGCCAGGGGATGGGTCGTATCTCTGCCATTTGAGGACCAAACTAAAGTTCGAGTGGTTCAGAGCCAGAAGGATGGGAATCAGGGGATGGCTTGTTGAGACTAGAGGAATTCAGGAAAGGTATCCCTGCTGCATCACACCCAGAATAGACATGCCTTGAGTAAAGACATTTTCCTTTTTGTCTTTCACAACAGAGTATGAACTTAGTAAATGTTTGTTGATTAATTGTTATTAAGGCATGGAGAAGTCACTATGTCTGTTTATCTTACAAATCAATAGGCATCAAGTTCATGACTTCATGGTGGAACATAACAGATTAGTGGACAGGTTACTATGCTTGGAACCCAGAAAACTTTGATTCAAATCCTGCCTCAGACACTTATTAACTGTATCAGGCTGAATAAGGCATTTGATCAGTCTCTATGTCAGTTTATCCCTCTGTAAAATGGATGGGTTGAACTCAAGGGCTTCTGAGGTTCAACTCTGAATTTTATAGTAGAATGATTTCATTTACAATACTTTAAAGTTACTCTACATTTCTTTAGTTACTCTACAAACAACATAGACATTGTATCTATTAGCTGTGAGCTCCAGATGGATCTATGTCTTCCTTTCTTGTGGGCAATCCTTCCTCAAGACCTGATCAAACATCATCCACGATGACTATGTACAAATCTTGTCCATGTCCTTCTTCAGTCTTCCATAGAAAAGACCCCCCACAGTCTTGGTGACCTTTTTTTCTATAGGTTCTTCAGCATTCTATGAAACCAGTCCAGCCCTTGAACCATCTACCTACTATGTCTCCCTGCTTGTGTACTTCTGGCCCATCTCCTTTTCTAACCACCACTACCATCACCATCACCACCACCATCATCACTATTGTCAGCGTCACCATTATTATTTATATGTTCAAATCAGATATTTAGAGCTATACGAGACCTCAGTGCAATTGTACCTTTCATTTTATAGATGAAGAAACTGAGGCCCATGGAGGTTCATTGACTTGCCTAAGGCCACACAGATAGACCATGTCAGAAGCAGCATTTGGAAGCAGGACATTAAGCTCCAGAATCATCTTTGTCACTCTACTATGAACTTCTTTTTAACAAAGGCGATGCTACTGGAGTTGTCCTCAGTAGGTCTGGTACTTTTTAGGTTGTTTCAATGAAAACTTCAGTAAGCTGAGCTTATACCAAAATATGAACGTGATACTTTCAATTGACTACACAGAGCTCAGTTATTCAAAAACCTCAACTATATAGAAAGAAAGCAATAATAATGAGGAGGATCACTGATGTTCACGTAACATTTTCAGGTTGTGAAGCATTTTGCCACCACAATTGGATTTTGTAACCAACTATTTTGTGGGGTAGGTGTGATTGCTCTCCCCATTTTACAGATAAGGGAACGGAAGGGGAGAGTACTTAATTGACCCACCAGTGATCACATAACTAGGAAGTGGCTAAGGCAGAGCTTGAACTTGCATTCATGTCCTATGCCACACTTCCTCCTAAAGATGGTCCCTGAGGAGCCAAAATGATGTCACTAGGTTGATGTGCTTTCCCAACTCTGGGTATATCTCATGACTCTCCTTGTCCAAGCACCTTTTCTCTCCTTTCTCTGCATTCTCTTAGTTGGCAACCTCCTCAGTTCTCCTTCACTTAACTAACATCTCTACACAAATAACTGCTAGATCTATATCCCAGTCTTTGACTTTCTTAGAAGCCCAGGTTCCCTATCACAAACTCATGGATTTTATAAATAGGGGTCATTTAAGACATTATCCCAAACTTCTCAAAACTCTTCATTTATATATATTTCTAACAATTTTGATAATTTCATTTCCCATCATACAGAAGATTGCAAGGTGCAACTTATCAATTTGGAAGTTAAGGTGGACAGAATATGAAGACAAGTTACAGCCAGACACTGAAGGGGCCATATAAAAGGAAATACCTATAAAACCAGATCATAACCCTGATAGCCTTGTATGGCATTCTGGAGCCATTCATGGTGTGAACCAATAGCCCCATGTCCTTTAAAATCACCTGAAGTCATAAGAGACCATAAAGCACCACAACTGAACTAGGAGGAAGTATGGTATAGGAAAAAGGGTATTGACTCTAAGGTCAGAATATCTATATGAAGTGTTTATTACTTCTATAATTAGGAACAAGTCACATAAACTCCTTGGGTCTCAGTTTTCTCTGCATTAAAATTCAGGGGGAAGAGAAGAGTTGCACAGACTGGCCTCTGGGTGCCTTCCAGCCCTATATCTAGGAGCCATTAAGAATCAAATTTAATATTCAAGTCAAGATTAAATAATATCTAACTTCCCCTGGTTAAGAAGGCAGATAAATAAGAAAGGCTCTTGAACAAAAGATTATAGTTGAAAAAGGTCCTTGTGTACAAATCATTCCCCAATTGATAAATGGTCAAAGGATATGAACAGGCAGTTTCCAGAAGAAGAAATGAAAGCTATCTATAATCATGTGATATAGGTGTCTATATCACTATTAAGTTATTGTTGTTCAGTCATTTCTGACTCTTCATGATTTCATTTTGGAATTTTCTTGGATGGAATGGTTTCTATTTTCTGTGGTTTGCCATTTTGTTCTCCAGTTCACTTTACAGATGAGGAACTAAGGCAAACAGGGTTAAGTGACTTGCGTAGGGTGACACAGCTAGTAAATGTCTAAGGCTGGTTTTGAGCTCATGAAAGTGAGCCTTCCTAATTTCAAGCCCAGTAATTTATTTATTTTTTTTTAACAAATACTTTA
Source organism: Gymnobelideus leadbeateri (assembly GCA_011680675.1). Lineage (NCBI taxonomy): Eukaryota > Metazoa > Chordata > Mammalia > Diprotodontia > Petauridae > Gymnobelideus > Gymnobelideus leadbeateri. The sequence continues at coordinate 258,335 of WOXC01000688.1, read as the reverse complement.
TTAACTTCTGTTTTACATCATTCATTTCCGCCAGATTTTGAGTTACAATCATTTTCCCCCCATTATTCCCCTACCCAGCCTCCCAGAATAGCAGTCCCACAAGATATCGCTTCCTCCAATCTGTTTTCTCCCATACCTTCTCCCATACCCCCATCGACTTTTCCATTAGAGGAAGATGAATCTTTGTGTCCCAATGCCTGCACATCTTATCTCCCAATTATAGGCAAGAGTATTAATAATAGTATTTATATATATATATTTGAAACATTTAATGTTACGACCTCGAATTTCAGATCCATTTCCTTCCTCCCTTGTCACCCATTCCCTCTGGGGAGATAAGTAATTCAGTACATGTTGTACATGTCTGGCTATGCAAAACATTATCATAGTAGATATATTGTACAAGGCTGCTTATAATTCCCTCCCACTCATCCCACCCCCCACCTGGTCCATTCCATACATGATCCTGTCCCTCTTCTATAGTGGGTACTTCCAACCTCCCCTCACCCCAAGGATGCCCTCCCATCCATCATTCCTCCTCTCATCCCCCTTCCCCCTATCCTGCTGCAGGTTGAGATATCCCATTTAGTATGTATGTCATTTTCTCCCTGAACCAAATTCAATGTGAATGTGGTTTGCCTTTTTAGCCTTCCTTATTCTCCCCCTCCTTTGCACCCACTTCCCCTACATGAGATAGTTTACCCTATCATGTCTCTCCCCATCTCCTCTTGCCACTTTCCTCTCTCACCTCATAATTTCATCCCTTGAGTATTCTCCCTTCCCAACAAATTCAACCTATGCCCTCTATCCATATATAGCTGTAACCATATACACACACATTCACATATGTATTCATATGACCACACCCCTTCTTCCATTATTTTCATAGTGAGAAAGATATCATCAGTCACAGTTATTGCTTTTCCATATAGGAATACAAATAGTTCAACTTTGATAAGTTCCTTTTGATTTCTTTTCCCTGATTACCTTCTCAGGCATCTCTTGCTTCTTGTGTCTGGATGTCAAATTTTCTATTCAACTCTGGTTTTTTCCTCAAGAATGCTTGAAAGTCCTCTATTCCACTGAATGACCATATTTTCCCCTGAAACCAAATACTCAGTTTTGCTGGGTAGGTTACCCTTGGGTTCATTCCCAGTTCTTTTGCCCTCTGGAATATCATATTCCATGCCCTTCTATCCCTCAGTGTAGAAGCTGCCAGGTCCTGGGCTATTCTGACTGTGTGTCCACAATATTGAAATTGTTTCTTCCTGGCCACTTGTAGTATTTTCTCCTTGATCTGGGGATTCTGGAACCTGGCTATAATATTTCTGGGAGTTTTCTTTTTGGGATCTTTTTCAGGAGGTGATCGGTGGATTCTTTCAACCTCTATTTTGCCCTCTGGATCTAAAACATCAGGGCAGTTTTCCTTGAGAATTTCTTGAAGGGTGATTTCTAGGTTCTTTCCTTGATCATGGCTTTCAGTTAGTCCAATAATTTTTAAATTGTCTCTCCTGGATCTATTCTCCAGGTCAGTGGTTTTTCCCATGAGATGTTTCACATTGCCTTCTAATCTTTCGTTTGTTTGGATCTGCTTAACAGCATCTTGATTTCTCATAAAGTCACTAGCTTCCATTTGCTCCAGTCTAACTCTGAAGGAATGAATCTCCTCAGTGAACTTTTGAGATTCTTTTTCCATCTGGCAAATTCGACTTTTTAAGGCATTCTTCTCCTCATTGCCCTTTAGGGCCTCCTTTGCCATTTGAGTTAGTCTATTTTTTAAGGTATTGTTTTCCTCAGTCAGGCTATTGACCCTCATTTCATACTTTTCCTGCATCCTTCTCATTTCTCTTTCCAATTTTTCCTCCACTTCTCTTATTTGATTTTTAAAGTCCTTCTTAAGGTCCTCTATGGCCTGCAACCCACTCATGTTTCCCCCTGGGGCTTTTGGAGCAGGACTTCTGACCTCACAGTCCTTTTCCCGCTCTATGCCCCCAAAATAGGAGTCTAGGGTTGCATTTTTCTGTTTCCTTTGCCTTGGCATGTTGCCACTTGATTACCTGACTTTTTGGCTTGTTGCCACACTATGGCTTTAAGGCCAGCTAGAGGAATTTTCGTCCTGAACATGTGGGGGGGCAACTTCCGTTTCTGGCAAGCTGTAAACCCACCCACAGCTTCCACCCTAGATCACAATCCAGATCCAGGGAGGTTAAAGCAAGAGAGATTACCCCCCAAGACTGATCGCTGGATCTCCCTACAATTTGCAGGCCAGGAGCTGGAGCTGCCTCTGAAAACTACAAAATGGCGTATCTCCTCAGTGGCTTCTAGCCCCCAGGGGAGGAAGCTGACGCATTCCCCAAATACTGGTCCCAAAGTCCATAGGACACTAACCTCTTACTTTGTCCTAGGCATGTCTATGTTGATAATTCTGGAATCTCCACAGTTCCTGGTGTTCTGGGGTTCCTCCAGCCGGCTGCTGGCCCTGCCGCCCTGGGGCTAAAACCTCGGCTCACGTGGACCTGGACCTGGGCTCGGCTCGGCTCCTGCACTCTGTGCGCTGCCGGCTCCCAGACCACTGCGCTGGTCCTTCCTGCAGGGTGCTGGGCTGTCCTCAGCGGGAGGTTAGCTTCTCTGTGTCGTTCTGTGGGTGCTGGGGCTCCAGAAGTTTTTCAGAGTCCTTTTTTACATAGTTTGTGGAGAATCTGGGGGCAGAGAGGCTTGGACGAGCTGTTTCTACTCCGCCATCTTGGCTCCGCCCCCTCAAGCCCAGTAATTTATACACTGCATGACCTAGTTGCCCATTGATTAGAGAACCACAAATTAAAACAGCTCTGGGGTACCATCTCATACCTATCAGATTGGTTAATATGACAGAAAAGGAATATGACAAATGTTGCAGGAGATATGAAAAAATTGGAATACTGACACACTATTTGTGGAATTAAGAACTGATCTAATCATCATGAAGAATAATTTAGAACTATGCCCAAAGGTCTATAAAACTACATGCTCTTTGACTCAGCAATAGCAATACACAAGATGAAGTTTAGAGTTAAGAGAGCTGGTTCAGATATGAAAGAATTCACTTAGACCTTCAATTTTAGCCAAAGGGGGCATTTTATTTTACATGAAAAATATCATGGGCCTCCTTAAGCAAGAAAGCTAAGTGAGACTCTGATATTTGGGGGAGTTATGCTTATATGGAGGTTTCAAAATGATGATGTAATTTTAGAGGTTTTTATGGAGGTCAAAGATTAAAGACAAGAAAGGATGAGGGAGACAAAGGGAATTCTTTGATTTAAGGATTTAAGGATAGGGCAGAAGGATATAGTTTAAAAATTAAAGGACCAAAGGAACACAGGATAAGGGAGACAAAAGCAATCTTTTGGTACATGTTCAAGATAATGGGGGAATGGACTTTGGGGCACCTTCAAGTTACAGAATAAGCTAGAGTTTCATAAAGTATTAGAAAAGCAACCCTTAATATTATTTTAACCCTTAGGGCACTGTTAGTATCTCTATAGTTTCCCCTCTAAACCACAAGGCAGGAGAAATCTTTTGGAAGGGGGTAAAGGTCATTGTCTTTTTTGATCACTTTTCTGACTGGTCACATCCTGGTTATATCTCCTTTATCCCATCCTGCTTGCTCCATCTGCCTCAAGTACTCTTTTCTACCTTATCACTAGGTCTGTATCCCAAAGAAATAAAAAAAGGGGAAAGAGCTTATATGTACAAAAAATATTTATAGCAGCTCTTTTTTGTGGTAGCAAAGAATTGGAAATTGAGTGGATGCCCATCAATTATAGAATGACTGAAAAAGTTGTGATATATGATTGTGATGGAATACTATTGTGCTGTAAGAAATGATGAGCAGATAGAATTCAGAAAAACCTGGAAATACTTACATGAACTGATGCTGAATGAAATGAGCAGAACCAGGAGAGCATTGTACATAGTAACAGCAATATTTTATGATGATTAATTGTTAGTGACTTAACTATTCTAAGCAATACTATGATCCAAAACAATTCTGAAGAACTTATGCTGAAAAATGCTATCCACCTCTGGGGTAGGGGTGGGGGACATGATAGTGTATGAATGCAAACTGAAGCATATTTTTACACTCTTTGTTATTTTTTGGAGTTTGTTTTTAATCCGCATTTGTTCTTGCAAAATTGCTAATGTAGAAACATTTTCCTTGAATAAACATGCATAATCTATAGCAAAATGTTTGCCTTCTCAAGGAGGAAAAGAATTTAGAACTCATTTTTAATTGAATGTTAAAAATGTTTGTTTACATGTACTTGAGAAAAAATAAAAGAAAATTTCAATACAAAAAGAAAAAAAAAGTCTTTCTGAGTAAGGAGTGGGGGCAACGCTCAGTCATTTGGTTATTTCTAAGTGTGAATTCCCCAATGATTGGGGAGAAATGAGGCTTTACTCTATCTTTGTTTTTTTTTTTTGGCTGAGTCAAAACATGGGGAATAATTCATTGAGATTTTCTTAGTAAAAATCTCTCTAATGTACTAATGTCTCTATTCAGAAATCTTTCTATCAACTTGAACTGAACAAAAGGAAATGGAGAGAGGGAAATAAAGAAATAGTGGAAGTTTCAAGTTGTATCTATACAGCATGTTGCTTTTAAAATCCAAAAGAGAGACAGAATCTTGGAAAGACTCAGGTTCAAATCCTGCCCTTGACTCTGACTGGCTATATGACTGTTATCAACTCATTTAACCCCTCACTTAACCTGCTAACCTCTCAATAGTTCAAGAAATTCTATGAAAGTTTAAATAACAGAATAGCTGCTACTCTGCATTGGTGGAGGGAGTTTTAACATTTGGAGTTCTCCCATGCTGATGAAATCACGGGTTCAGAACATCTTCCTTCTAGGTGGCACCATTGATAGAGTGTCGGCACCATGGATAATGTCAAGCCTAGACTCAGGAAGATGTGAGTTCAATCTTGTCTTAGACACTTCCTAGCTATGTGACCCCAGGCAAGTCTTTTAATCTCTATTTGCCTCAGTTCCCTCAACTGTAAAATGGGGATAACAATAGCACCTATCTTATAGATTTGTTGTGAGAATCAAATGAGATATTATTTGTAAAAGAGCTCAGTACAGTACTGTACACACAGTAGGTGATACCTACATATACACATACAAGCATACATATATACACACACCCCCACCCCCACCATGGTTCCTGGTCACTAAGGAAAGTAGACAGACAATGCTTCCATATTCCAAGAATTCCTAGTGTTCTCAAACAAAAATTGCAATACCTTTTTAATATCATTTTGGCCAAATGGTCTGTCATTCTATGGCTATCATGGTGAGGCCAGAAGGACTCTTTAATTTCCCACTAGATTTTTTTTTAGCTTTCTCCAGAAAGCCCATCTTTTTCCCTTGGTCACTTTCCCAAGGAAAGTGCCCAAAGAGCAAACACAGCCTTGCCCTGCTCTTGCTACTTCCTGGGGCCAGTGACACTCCCAGGCTCCAGTTATAGCTGAATACAAAGAAAATGACATTTAGAACTGGGAGACTTGCTTTTGAGCTCTAGCTCTGACACTTGCTAGCTGAGTAATCATGAATAAGTCATGTCACTTCTATAAAAAATGACAACACTAGGTCTGATGATGCTCAGAGTCCCTCCAAGTTCTAACTTCTCTGTTCCCAAGAGAAGGATACGGATAGGCTCTGTCCCATAGACTTCCCATTTTATCTTCATGAGCCCCAACTCTTTAGGAGCCCATGAGCTCTTTCAGATTTCACACCTATTCCCTTAAATAGTAGACCTTTCTCATACATAACTTGAAGGAAGAGAGAAGGGGGAGACTACTTCCCTTCTCCAAATTATAATACAAACAATTTCCTCCAGAATACTTGGACAATATGGCCTTTGAGATTTCCAAATGGAGGTGATTGTTGGCACTTTGGGTAGTCAGTCCAGGAGACTTATCCATCAACTTTGGAGTGAAAAGAAAGAAAAAGAGAAACACCATGACTTAATTTCATCTCCACAGATATTTCTAATTTTCAAATCATGGCAGTGAAATGGACATGGGACATTATTTAGTTTAAACCCCAAAAAAATAAGGAGAGGGAAGGAGACACCTTTACTTTTGACTCTGAGGCCAGGGAGGGAGGTGAACAGGAAGCATACTATTCTCTATAAATGGGACCCCTGAATTTCCAGTCCTAGGGTCTGTATCATCATCTCAACAGCTTCCTGGTCTCTGGCATTTCTCCCCCCTCTAACAAGCTTAAACTGTCATTTCTTTTGTTTTGACAGGTGTGCTTTTAATAGCCAAGGCCTAAACTCCCTCAGCCAACATTTCGACAAGACTCCCCAAACTCCTCCCCCAGCTTTTATTTTACCTGCATGGAAGATTTCACTGTTTTCATTTTGGATTTCATGGAAATGCCAACTGGTTAAGCTTTTCTCACCTCTTGGGAAGATTGCCTCCCATGGAGGTCTCAGCAGGATATTTCTAATGAGCTTTGCATAACTTAAGGTAGAGTTTGATTGAAAACAAGGGGCACAGATATAAATACAAACACAAACAAGGGCTGATGATCCAATGTTTTGGTGCTCTCAAAGATGTTTCACTTATAGATTGAAAAACTTTTGGTTAGTTTCTGAAGTTTAGCTGAGGACCCCTAAAGAAACCCAATGGTCCTTATTTTTTTGGAAATCCTTTTGATTTCTTACAAACACCAAAGTGGTATCTGCAGCTCTATAGACGGGAAGTTCAAGATTATTCCTCCTACCCTGATTGGATTGATAAAGCATTTAAAGGCTTGAGTTTTCCAAGAAAAAGAGACTTTTAAAAATGGATTTTTTTTTTTGGCCTGTCTTCAAGATCAAGAGTTGCCTGCAGGAATTTCCTGTGCCATGCTTAAATTAATTTCTGAAAAGGTTAATCCAATAGCATATTGTTTTCACATTGACCCTGTGCATGTTTAGTAAAATGAAAAAGTAGAGATACTTGGCTAGCCAGATTTTTCTGAACAAAATGCTCACTTGAAAGGAATTGGTCTCTACTGGGGGTGAAAGCATGTCTGCCATTCGTGAAGGGAGCTCTTCATGCTGATCTCTTCAATGGGAATTGGTCCTAGTTCTGCAAAAAGCCTAGAGGTCCCCCAACATCTTGTTACATAGTACCCAGTTTCTGCTGATAATAGGACATGGGAGACAGAGCATCTCTTTATTGCCAGGTCCTAGCCAAGAACAACAAGGGAAAAGAAATTGCCTTTAAAAAAACCCTGCAAAATGTTTATGAATTCTAATCCTCAGCACATGAATAAATACATCTGACAAAGTGCAGAGTCCCTTACCAAGGCCTATCCTGACCTTCCTAATTTGAGTTCAATTACACATGTAGTGTTTAGAAGTCAAAAGTTGGCCCTGCCAATGTTTACAGCTCTGGCTCTAGGTATTGTTATTTGTGGGGGAAGAAAACCCAGATAATAAGTTATAATTGCCCTATTAATCACCTCAGAGGGAGAACTGAGGGAAGCCGGGGGGGGGGTGAAATAGCCATGATTGGCATTTGAAGGAAGCCCTCATTCACACATTATCTATGGAGGGGACTCAAAACCAATCATGAAAAAGGACATGTAAACAGTCATTCAATAAGGGCTTAGCCCAATGCTTGGAACACAGGAGGCACTTAATTAATGCTAGTTGGCTGACAGGAGGAAGGGATACACTGCACTTTATACACTTTTTTAAAGGAATGAAATTTAAAACTTTTCTCTGGCCAGGCTGCAAGTCACAATGACCTCTGAACTATAGGGGGAAAAATACAGAAAAACCTGGGGTTGTATTATAAATTATATTGTCAATGGATGTGAGAAGAACTCTTTGTTTCTTCACTTGTTTCAAGAATGGTGCTTTCATTTCCTTTTCCCAATGAATTATAATGTACATACACATTTGTGTTTCTCTTCCATTTTTCATTTTAAATTTCTTTTATTTGATTAGCCAGCTCTGCTGCCCTTGAGGGAGATAGACTTGACACAGCAAACAGACTTTCCAATTTGAGATTACCTAATCCATCTTTTAGCCAAAAAGTCCTAGAGGGAACTCAATATTCTTGGGCCATGCCCTTAAAAACACTCCAGGGAAATAAGGTATAGAAACACAAAGAGTGTTTATAAATTTCTTCACCCTCTAGTTCATGATTGAACAAATTTTAGGATATGTCTACATAGTTAAAGAAAACCCAGTGAATAACAATGAAGATGATATGTTTGGCTATTGGGTCAAATCAAATTCATGATTAATATCATTATTTAATGCTATATGTTTGTATGTATGTGGGGGTGGGGAGAGAGACAGATAGACAGAAAGAGAGACAGAGACAGATACAGAGACAGAGAGACAGACACAAAGAGAGACAGAGACAGATAGAGAGACTTAAAATAGGTAATTGCCCTGCCACATGACATTGAATGCATGAATAAATTACATCAAGAAGCTGTCATTTCATCAGCATGGGCTCTGCCTCCTGGGAGGTGATCAAAGCAACCTGCCCACTATAGTGAGGATTCCTTTTATGTGTATGTTGGACTAGATGACCATTGAAGTCCATTGTAATTCACAGATTGTATGATTCTGTGACTCCCCTCACCCTCATCAATGTGGATAGCAGCTCACTTGTAATGAAGTCCTAGAGAGCTACCTCAGGCTCTGAAGAATTAAATGACTTTCCTGTGCTAACAAAGCCCATAATTATAAAAAGTGTTATCTTAACCCAAGTCATCCTAACTCCAGGTTAAGCACTCTGGAGACATGACACTTCTCTTACAGAATACACAGATCTATTGATTCGTCATCATTCCAGAGAGGATGATCATATTTGCCTTTCCCAATGGGTTATATATGAAGATATGTTCTGGCTCACTTATACTTCAACAAAAAAGTACTTTTGGAGAGTCAACTTTTGTTGGTAAGTAACTGAGTGACTGGTACTTTGGGGTAAGGAATTGGGTTTTTTTCTGACTGAATAGAGTCAGAGGGAGGGTACAGTGTCTCAGTAGACACTAAACAGAGACTGAGTTCACATTTTTTTAAAGGATCACTAGACCTATCCCCAGACCTTTTTTATTGTTTCTCCTTGATCCAGATGGTGATTGAGGTAAGGACTGTTGTGATCTGTGGGGGTGGGAGGGACGGGATAGGGACAGGAGCTAACTTGTCTTCCACCTGGCTGCCACATATCTGGGAGCTCATGGCGTCTCTGTTTCCTTTGTGCTCACTCTTTTCTGGTAATAGATGAACAAGCTTTCTGAGAGGGGGATGCTTAGGGGACAAGGGACTTAGGAGACTGATCAAAGCCAGTAATTATCCCCCTGAAACCTGGAACTGGTAAGAGGAGAAGCCAAGTCTGGTACAAAGTTACCACAGTAGTCAAGCAACTTGCTTGACCCAGAGCCGGAACGGTTTGGCCTATCCACTGAGACAAAGCCTTGCAAGGAATCAGATCAGCTGAGAAAGAGAGTAACTCATCCATCACCAACGTGACCTCTAAAGAACTTGGTGGGAACTCTAGGAAGGGAGAAAAAGACCCCTAAGGCAGAGCAGGAGTTACAAGGCACAGCTTCATTCCATGCTTCCTATGTGTGTGCCTCACTACTTTTGTACCCAAATATTGAACCCTATGTTTCCAAAGACTGTATGTATCCAGAATAGAGAATACATCTCTATTTAATTTCTTTTAAAACATATCTCTGCTATACCATCTCAGGAAATATTCCCTTAGTAAAAGTTAATGAATATGAAATGGTTGGTAGATATTGGGGAACATACCAGAAAGGCACTCCTGAATAACAGTACTAGAAATCCCAACCCCTTGGGGTTAGCCATAGTACCAAGACAGGAGAAGTAGTCATTGTCTTCTGGGAACTTAATGTATTCATCTAATGCGAGTTGGGATAGTAAGCCCCAAGATAGTTACATACATATTGTGTGTTGTGTGTATTGTGTATACATACATACATATACACACATGCATGCATGTGTATATACATCTGCTGTTCTTGTTCAGTTGTTTCAGTTGTGTCCAACTCTTTGTGACCCCATTTGGGGATTGTATAATTTCCTCCTTCAGTTCACTTTACAAATGAGAAAATTGAGGTAAACAAGGTTAAGTGACTTTCCCAGGGTCACACAGTTAGTAAGTGCCTGAGGTTGGATTTGAACTGAGGTCTCCATGAGGTCAGGCCTGGAAAACTATCCACTGTGCCACCTAACTGTCCATATACATATGGCTATACACTCCAAAATGGAGGAGACTATCTTTAGCTAAAGTTACTTTATATCTCAGAATTGTTTTCCCTAAAGAAAAAAGAAAGGTCAAGGGGCCAAAATTATTTCATAACTCCTCTGTTATCCTCAGCTGAGTTCTGAATTCCCTGGACATTCAGAAATTCAAGTGGAATGGGAATTTCCTAAACTCTAAGGAAAATAAATATGGTAGGAGGTAGAAGAAACATGGATTTCTTAGTCAACTTCCATTTAGAAAAAAATGTATATAGGGGCAAAGCCAAGATGAAGGCATAGAAGCAGGAAAACTCCCTGAGCTCCCCCCTATAACCACCTCAAATACCTACAAAATATGACTCTAAACAAATCTTAGAGGTACAGAACCCCCAAAGTGACATAGAGGAACAAATCTCCTGCTGAAGGCAAGCCGGCAGGCCTACAGGAAGTGTCCATCACAGCACAAGCCCAAGGTTTTAGCCTAAGGGCAGCCCTTACCAAGGAGGTCAGAAGAGTAGATCACCAGCAGCTGGGTAGGTTTCCAGAATTATCACACCAAAAATGCCAAAGACAAAGTAAAAGGTCAGTGTAGAACTCTGTTGGAACGGGGAGGAACAGTGCAGTCCAGCCTGTGTCCCTGCCCCCTGGGGCAAGAAGTGGTGGATGTGCAATGGCTCTAGAGCCACCACCCCATGGCTTCTGCAGAGCTCATGGCCTGCAGAGAGTAGGGGAACAAAGCAACCATTCTGAGGGGTAATCACTCTTGCTTTAACTTGCTTGGATCTGGATCACTGTTTTTGGTGGAGGTCCTGGGGTGTGTGACCAAGTGCCAGAGCCTGTAGAGGCTTCTGAGAGGGCAGCCAACTAATAGCTCTAGCAGCTGCAGAACCCCAGGAATTTGGTACAAAGCTCTCCTTTCTGAAAGCAGAGTTCTACTATGGAAAAAAGCTCAAAAGTCAAGTAATCGAGTGGCAGCATGAACAAGCAAAGGAAGCAAAGCAAGCACATCAATCCAACTTTGGTTTCATTTTTTGGGGACAAAAAAGATCAAAGCATGGAATGGCAGGAAGACAACACAGTCAGAACTCCTACACCAAAACCTTCCAAGAAAAATATGAACTGGTTACAGGCCATAGAGGAACTTAAGAAAGATTTTGAAAATCAAATAAGAGAAGTGGAGGAAAAATTGGGAAGAGAAATGAGAATGATACAAGAAAATCATGAAAAGAGAATCAAAAACCTGACTAAAGAAAATAACACCTTAAAAATAGACTAACCCAAATGGCAAAAGAGACCCAAAAAGTCAATGGGGAGAAGAATGCCTTAAAAAGCCAAATTTGCAAGATGGAAAAAGAATTTCAAATGTTCACTGGAGAGAATAATTCCTTCAGAATTAGACTGGAGCAAATGAAAGCTAAGGACTTTGTGAGAAATCAAGATACTATGAAATAGATCCAAACAAAGGAAAAAAAAATAGAAGGCAATGTGAAATATTTCATTGGAAAAACCACTGACCTGGAAAATAGATCCAGGAAAGATAATTTAAAAATTATTGGACTACCTTAAAACCATGATCAAAAAAAGACCCTAGAAATCATCCTTCAAGAAATTCTCAAGGAACATTGCCCTGATATTTTAGAACCTGAGGGAAAAATAGAGGTTGAAAGAATTTACCAATCACCTCTTGAAAAAGATCCCAAGAAGAAAACTCCTAGGAATGTAATAGCCAGGTTCCAGAATTCCCAGATCAAGGAGAAAATATTACAAGCAGCCAAGAAGAAACAATTTGAATATTGTGGAAACACAATCAGGATAACACAAGATGTAGCAGCTTCTATATTAAAGGATCAAAGGGCTTGGAATACAATATTTCAGAGGTCAAGGAGCTGGTATTAAAACCATGAATCACCTACCCAGCAAAACTGAGTATCATGTTTCAGGGGAAAATATGGTCATTCAATGGAATAGAGGACTTTCAAGTATTCTTGATGAAAAAAAAAACAGAGTTGAATAGAAAATTTGACACTGAGATACAAGAAGCAAGAGAAGCATGAGAAGGTAAACAGGGAAGAGAAATCATAAGGAACTTATCAAAGTTGAACTTATATTCCTATGTGGAAAAATGATAATTGTAACTTATGAAACTTTTCTCAGTATGAAGATAGTTGAAGGGAATACAAATTTGTGTGTGTATAGGAGAGTAGGGGGGAGGGGATGAGAAGGGAAATGATGGAGGGGAGGGCATGTTGGGGGGGTAGGGTAGTTAGAAGCACACACTTTTGAAAAGGGACAGGGTCAAAGTAGAGAATAGAACAAGTGGAGGGTGGGATAGGATAGAGGGAAATATAGTCAGTCTTTCACAATATATCCACTATGGAAATGTTTTGTGTAGCTACACATATACAACCTATATTGAATTGCTTATCTTCCCAGTAAGGGTGGGTGAAGAGGGAAGAAGGGAAAGAATTTGGAATTCAAAGTTTTAAAATAAAATGTTTTAATATTATTATTATTATTATTACTATTATTATTATTATTATTATGTGCACTGGGAAATAAGATATACCGGCACTGGGGAATGGAGATCCATCTTGCCCTAACAGAAAGTTTGAGGAGGAATAGGGGAGGATATATGAGAGAGCAGATTGGGGGAGAGGGTATTCAGTGGGATAGCTGTGCTGGGATAGCAGATAGGGGAAAGACAGGGAGAAAATTTGTAACTCAAAATCTTGTGGAAATGAATGTTATAAACTAAATTAAACATAAAATAAAAAAAGAAAAAGTGCATTGTATGTCTACGTGTGTGTGCATGCATGTGTGTCTCTGTGTGGTGTGTGCATATGTATACTGTACATGTATGTACATTCATGTATATATGCATCCGTCGTGTGTGTGTGCATGTGTAGGGCTGTCACAGATCATTTGGGCAGATTGATGATGTTTATGGACCCCATCTCAGAACACAGTTTTAAGATATTAGAAAATTATTTTGAACTACTTCTCTGAAAGGTGATCTGAAAATTCAGCCCTCTCTTCAGTAGACAAACTACACAGGACAGAACCTCCATTCCTACTGTCTACAAAGCCCCACTTGGAAGGGTATGGTTGGACCCAATGAGCACAAAAGATAGAATCTCTTCTGAATGAGCACACACTGATCCAGTGAAAGCCATCATTTCCTCCCACAGAGCTGGAGAAGCTGTTGGCTCTTGCAGCTGGTTAACGTTTCTTCTGGGCAGGTCAATCAGCCCAAGAGCCAGAATCCCCAACCTTCAGGGATTTTCTGCACATCTGGCATATGTCCTTACAATGCAAATATCAAAGCTGGTCTAGCCCCTCTGTGATGATTCAATATTTGAAACTCAGAGCACAGTTTCAGAATTAGGGGAGTTTGAACACCACAAACAAACAAGTCACTGCAAAGACGCATGATGTGTGTTTCAGTTAGCATGCCTTCAAACCTGTAAATTAACCACATTTATTGCAACATTTATTTTCATCGACTACATCTGCTAACATACATCAATCCCAGAATTCATATAAAGGAGACACAATGTGAAATCGGGGAAAGAGGACCACCTCTCAGGTCACAGCACCTGGATTCAAGTCCCAGCTCTCTCATTGATTACCTGTGTAGCTCATCATTGAAACTTTCCAGGAAAAGTCAAAACAAAACAAAACAAAAAACAAAACAAAACAAAACAAAAATTTCTTCAACTATAAAATGCAGGATTTGGTCCACATGGTCTACAAGGCCTCTTCTAGCAAAAGGCCAATGAATCATAGATTCAAAGTTGTAACCCCTCTTATCAGGGCTGCTTAACCCTTTGTGTGTGCTGGTCTCTTGGACCCCTTTGGTCAGATGATGGCTTCTATGGATCCCATATCAGAACAAGGACTTTAAAAAATTGAAGTAAATGCTAAATTTCATTTAGAGGTCAGTAAAAATAAAGATCCCCATCCAAGTTCATAGATCTCCTATTGGTAAGCCTCCAGGAAAAAAAAAAAAAAACTCCTACTCTTGCTTAATGTTTTATTCTGACTCTATAATCAGTGAAACCACAAATACATGTAAATAAAATATTATCTATTTAAGTATATGATTTATTTATCTTGTTTGGAGATAGTTGTTTGCATGCTCTCTCCCATTACACTATGAACTCTTTGAGAGCAGTGACTGGCTTTGTTTTTCTTTCTTTCTTCATCTACCCAGAGCTTAGCCAATGGTTGCTGCATACTAGGGGTTTAAGAAATGCTTGTTGACTTTGCTAGATATATAAATGAGGGCAAATTGTATAAAACACTTCCTCAGAGAGATGTATGACCAGAAAAGGAGATGGCATGGTGATCTGACAAAAGCGAGGGATAACTGGTGGACAGCTCAAATGCTTTAGTGATATCAGCAAAAGGGACAAAAGCTTTAGAGAAAGTCCCTGGCAGGTACATTGTATGGACCCCCTGTGGAGTCTTCCTACCTCTATCCCTTATTTCTTTCCTCCTTTCCTTCCTTCCTTCCCTCCCTCCCTCCTTTTATTCCTTCTTTCTCTTCCTCCCTCATCCTTCCTTCTTCCCTTTTCTCCCTCCCTCATTTTCTTTGTCTTCCTTCCTTCCTTCCTTCCTTCCTTCCTTCCTTCCTTCCTTCCTTCCTTCTTTATTTCTTTTTCCTTCCTTTTTCTTTCTTTCTTTCTTTCTTTCTTTCTTTCTTTCTTTCTTTCTTTCTTTCTTTCTTTCCTTCCTTCCTTCCTCCCTCCCTTCTTTCTTTCCTTCCTTCCCTCCTTCCCTTTTATTCCTTCTTTCTCTTCCTCTCTCCTGCTCCTTCCTTCTTCCCTTTTCTCCCTCCCTCTCTCCCTCACTTCCTTCTCTTTCTTCCTTTCTTCCTTTCTATCCCTCTTTCTCTCCCTCTTTCTTTCTTTCTTTCTTTCTTTCTTTCTTTCTTTCTTTCTTTTTTCTTCCTCCCTTCCTCCCTCCCTTCTGTCTTGCCTTCCTTCCCTCCCTCTCTCCTTTTATTCCTTCTCTCTCTTCCTCCCTCCTTCTTTCTCTTCCTCCCTCCTCTTCCTTCCTTCCTTCTTCCCTTTTCTCCCTCTCTCCTTCACTTCCATCTTTCCGACCTCCTTCCCTCTCTCTCTCTCTTTCTTTCTTTCTTTCTTTTTTCCTTCCTTCCTTCCATTCAACATGTTTTAAGTATCTATTTTTTTTTATTAAACAAATGCTTTCTTAACTTCTGGTTTACATCATTCATTTCTGCCAGATTTTGAGTTACAATTTTTCCCCATTTTTCCCCTACCCACCACCCTAGGATAGCAGTCCCACAAGATATCCCCTCATCCAATCTGCTCTCTCCCATATCTTCTCCCATATCCCCTTCGACTTTTCCATTAGAGCAAGGTGATTCTCTGTGCCCCAATGCCTGCACATCTTATCTCCCAATTACATGCAAAATAGTATCAATAATAGTATATATATATATATATATATATATATATATATATATATATATATATATATATATATTTGAAACATTTAATTTTAAAACCTCGAATTTCAGATCCATTCCCTGCCTCCCTTGTTACCCATTCCCTCTGGGAAGATAAGTAATTCAGTATGTGCTATATATGTATAGCTATGCAAAACATTACCATATATTGTAAAAGGCTGCTTATAATTCCCTCCCACCCATCCCACCCACTACCTAGTCCATTCCCTACTTTGATCCTGTCCCTCTTCAATAATGGGTAGTTCCAACCTCCCCTCCCCCCAGAATGCCCTCCCCTCCATCATCCCCCCTCTCATTCCCCTTCCCCCTACTCTGCTGCAGGGTGAGATATCCCATTTAGTATGTATGTCATTCTCTCCCTGAGCCAAATTCAATGAGAATGTGGTTTTGTCTTTTTGCCTTCCTGTTCTACCCCTCCCCTGCAGCCACTTCCCCTTGCTTGTTCTACCTGACATAGTTTACCCTACCCTGTCTCTCCCCAGCCACTTTCCTCTCTCACCTCATAATTTCACCCCTTAAGTATCATCCCTTCCCAGCAAATTCAACCTATGCCCTCTATCCATGTATAACTGTAAACATATATACACACATTCACATATGTATTCATATGCCCATATACCCTTCGTCCATTATTTTCATACTGAGAAAGGTTTCAGTCACCGTTATTTTTTGTCCATGTAGGAATATAAAGAGGTCAACTTTGATAAGTTCCTTTTGATTTCTTTTCCCTGATTACCTTCTCAGGCATCTCTTGCTTCTTGTGTCTGAATGTCAAATTTTCTATTCAACTCTGGTTTATTCATCAAGAATGCTTGAAAGTTCTCTATTCCACTGAAAGACCATATTTTCCCCTGAAACAAAATACTCAGTGTTGCTGGGTAGGTGACCCTTGGCTTCAATCCCAGCTCTTTTTCCCTCTGGAATACCATATTACATGCCCTTCAATCCCTCAGTGTCAAAGCTGCCAGGTCCTGTGCTATTCTGATTGTGTTTCCACAATATTGAAATTGTTTCTTCCTGGCTGCTTGTAGTATTTTCTCATTGATCTGGGAGTTCTGGAACCTGGCTATAATATTCCTAGGAGTTTTCTTTTTGAGATCTTTTTTCAGGAGGTGATCTCTGGATTCTTTCAACCTCTATTTTGCCCTCTGGGTCTAAAACATCAGGGTAATTTTCCTTGAGAATTTCTTGAAGGGTGATTTCTAGGTTCTTTCTTTGATCATGGCTTTCAGCTAGTCCAATAATTTTTAAATTATCTCTCCTGGATCTGTTTTCCAGGTCAGTGGTTTTTCCCATGAGATATTTCACATTGCCTTCTATTCTTTCATTTGTTTGGATCTGTTTAACAGCATCTTGATTTCTCATAACGTCATTAGCTTCCATTTGCTCCAGTCTAACCCTGAAGGAATGAATCTCCTCAGTGAGCTTTTGAGATTCTTTTTCCATCTGGCAAATTCGGCTTTTTAAGGCATTCTTCTCCTCATTGCCCTTTTGGGCCTCCTTTGCCAGTCTATTTTTTTTTTAAAGCAATTGGGGTTAAGTAACTTGCTCAAGGTTACATGGCTAGTCATTATTTATGCGTGGGTGCTCATTTTCTGAGGCCGGATCTGATCTCGGGTCATCCAAACTCCGAGGCCGGCGCTCTTACTCACTGCGCCACCTAGCCGCCCCTTAGGGCAATTGGGGTTAAGTAACTTGCCCAAGGTTACACGGCTAGGTTTTTGTTTGTGTGGATTAAGTGTCGGAGGCCGGCTCCGAACTCAGGTCCTTCTGATTCCAGGGCCGGCGCTCTATTCACTGCGCCACCCAGCCGCCCCCAGTCTATTTTTTAAGGTGTTGTTTTCCTCAGTCTGGCTGTTGACCCTCATTTCATACTTTTCCTGCATCCTTCTCATTTCTCTTCCCAATTTTTCCTCCACTTCTCTTATTTGGTTTTTAAAGTCCTTCTTAAGATCCTCTATGGCCTGTAACCCACTCATATTTTCCTTTGGGGCTTTTGGAGCAGGATTTCTGACCTCACAGTCCTCTGACTGTTCCATGCTTCCATTCTCTTTGCTCCCAAAATAGGAGTCTAATGCGCTTTTCTGTTTATTTTGTTTCCTTTGCCTAAGCTTGTTGCCACTTAATTACTTGACTTTTGGGCTTGTTGCCACAGTAGGACTCTGCCACCAGACAGGGGTGCTTCCATCCCGAATGTTGGGGTCTTCACAACTTCCGGTTCTGGCAAGTTGGATGCCCACCCCCGACCTCCCCCCAGATCACAATCCAGATCCAAGCAGGTTAAAGCAAAAGTGATTAATATCCAAGATTGATTGCTGGATCTCCCTACATTTCGCAGGCCAGGGGCTGGAGCTGCCACTGAAACTGCAAAATGGTGTGTCCCCTGAGTGGCTTCTAGCCCCTGGGGGAGGAAGCTGACACTTTCCCCAAATACTGGTCCCAAAGTCCGTAGGGCACTAACCTCTCACTTTGTCCTAGGCATGTCTATGTTGATAATTCTGGAATCACCACAGCTACTGGTGTTCTGGGGTCCCTCTGGCTGGCTGCTGGCCCAGCTGCCCTGGGGCTAAAACCGAGGCTCGCGGACCTGGGCTTGGCTCTCTGTGCGCTGGGCTGTCAGCTCCAAGAGCACTGAGCTGGCCACTTCCTGTGGGGCTGCTGGGCTGTCCTCGGCAGGAGGTTAGCTTCTCTGTGTTGTTCTGTGGGTGCTGGGGCTCTAGAAGTTGTTCAGAGTCCCCTTTTACATGGTTTGGAAGTGGTGTGGAGGGGAGCACCTTGGATGTGCTGTTTCTACTCTGCCATCTTGGCTCCACCCCACTTAAGTATCTATTATGTGCAAATTACTAGGCTAAGAGCTGAGGATATAAAGACAAAATACAGAAGGGCATCTGCTTAGTCTTTCTACCTCACCACTGAATTGGAACTGCTCTTTCCAAAGGTACTAATTGTCTCTGAATTGTTCAGTCCTTTTCCGAACTCTCATCTTCTTTGACCTTTCAACAGTAATTGTCTCTAATGCCCACCTCTTACTAGCTATGTATTCCACTTTTGGTTTTCAAGACTGTGCCCTCTGTCTTACTTCTCCTATCCAGCTGAAACTCCGCCTCACTTTCATTTGCTGAATCTTCATCCATGTCTATCCCAGGGCTTTTCATTCAGGGAATGAAATAGGTTATCATCTCTTTTCTTTCTCTTCTTTCTCATTTGATGTTTCTTCAGGCCTATTTATTCAGCCTTAATCTCCTTTCTGAGCTACCCACACCCATGAAAACCTTAAGTTTGGACAAAAACCCCAAACAAACAATTGTAACCTTTAAAACAACCTTTATGTGAACCAAGAACAGATACAGCTGGAAATGTTAAGAAGAACTCTGTCAGGTGTAATTTGCAGATCAAGGCTTTAACACTAAGAATTATGGATGCCTAGATAAAGCTTCCTTCTTTCTGAAGGTCCTCTAGATATATCTCCTTTTCTCTCTCAGTAACTGGATGGAAAGGATATCAATGTGGATTCTGTAAGTGGATTAGCTTCCTATGGTTTTAAAAAGAAGAATGTAAAAACTTAGACTATTTAAACTGAGCTATGATGGAAGGCTTGCTTACTACCCTCCTATAGACTTGTTGTGCCTGTGAGTACATATGGAACTGAAAAAAAGTTACCATTTTTTTTCCAGGAGCAGAAAAGGCATTACAGGGATGAGTAGATTCCCTTTGAATCCTTTGTTCATTCTTTCCCACTCCCTCCTCCAACCCTCTGCCCCTGAGACACTGAATGTTTTTTACCTCATTTTCTAGCAGGGCATTCACACAGGCTTCTGATGCATCACAGATGGCAGTGAGATCATGTCCTCCCTCCAGAGCCATCACCACATGTCCATCAGCCACCTGCATCAGTTGCCTTGTCAAATTACCGAAACCTATCAAGAACAAATATAATATTTGAAAATATGAAATAAAAAAGACATCAAACATCCATGAAAATCAAGAATTTTTCATCTGCAGAATTATCTAGAGCCAACAGAATGATTAGGTTCAGAGACTTAGTGGACATATAGTCCAGCACCTTGTAGACAAGAAAACCATAAAGGATTTAGCCACTTAGGTAAGGTGATAGAGTTTGTAACTGGAAGGCCCCAGCTTTTATTCTAGGGCCTCAGAGTCCAAAACCAGGAATCTTTCCATTGCAGAAAATCATCTATGTTTATTTCACTTCTGTGAAACATTTTCTTCCCTATGCAGATCATAAACCCCTCATACTTATCTGTGAATAGAGCAAGTAAACTGTTTGAAGACAAGGCTCATTATCTTTTGTGTAACTATTCTAGCACCTACCATTGGGTGTGATGAGAACCTGATTAATACATGTGAGTCGGGGCGGCTAGGTGGCACAGTGAGTAGAGCGCCAGCCCTGTAGTCAGGAGGACCTGAGTTTGGATCCAGCCTCAGACCCTTAACACACACACACATACACACACACACACACACACACACAAGTAGTCATGTGACCTTGGGCAAGTTACTTAACCCCAATTGTCCTCCACACAAAGCAATAAATAAATGTGACTAATTGATTGCTAGATGGTCTCACAATTTGCTGTGGCCCCAAAACTTTATTACTTCCTGAATAGGGAGGGTGATTCATCCTCATTTTGGCCAGTCATCAAATGAGAGTAAATGTAAATGCAAAATATCAAGCTTCAAATAGTGGCCATGCCCCTTACTTGTCATATGACCTTGGGATAGTCACCAACCCCATTGGGAATAAAGTTTCTAACCTTGACACAATGGGGTTAGGCTGGATGAGCACTGAGGACCCTTCCAGTTCTCAGCCAATAACTCTCTCACCCTCCATGACTGCTCCCATAGGTGGAGCCTTTCCAGTTGGGTGGGGCCTTTTAGATCTTTGCGGGATCCCATACTCTATTAATATCAGCTTCACACTCATAATTACCTCCACACTAACATGTCCTCACAAGTAGACTACAGGAGAGAGAGCTCTATGATGAACGGTGCCCTTTGTTCCAGCATTGCACCAAACAAATCTGACTGGGGTAGAATGGGAACATAGACTCTGATAAGTCCAGAAGTGGCACCGAATGTTAGAAAGTGCCAAGATATAGCCTCTGATGCTGGACATAATCAGTGGAGTCCTTATATATTTTGAGGATTTTCCCCACTGGTATAAAGAAATATCATTTTGAAAAAGCTAATTGATGTTAACTTCTCGAGATATTCATTTGTATTCAATCTTGTTGGAGCACACAAGCTAGGGGCTTATGAGAAATTAGAGTGTATGAGCCATGATCCCTCAGCTACACTCCTAGAGCTCCAAGAGGAGAGTTAGTCAGCCTTGCTTTGGGGATTCAACATGGGAATTGGGCCAGTGAGCCTCAGAGCACACACTATAGTAAGAATACTACAATAATATGGTCCTTGACAATGAGGGGCTTTTCCTGTGCCCAAAAAAGGGACAGTAATAACTAATCATGCTGTTGCTATTGTTCACTCCTTTGCACCATGTCTGACTCTCTGTGACCCCATTTGGGGTTTTCTTAGTAAAAGTCAAAAAATTCAGAGACTCCTGGAAGTTGTCCCTTAATGGACCTCAAATATTATTAAGTTCAATCCTTCCATTTCACAGATGAGTAAATGGAGTCCCAAAGAAACAAAGTCCTGCCCCGATGTTGCAAGAGTAGTAAGTAGCAAAGGTGGGATGTGAACGCAGGGCTGCCGGCTCCATATCTGGTGGCCATTCCATTCTGTCATGTCCCTTCTACATTCCCTTCCAACTTGGAGATAGGATGACTCAATTACTAAACTACAAGGAGTCAGTAGGCTACTATTCCAATGCCAAATATAGCCCTCAGCCTGTGTTTGTGTCAAGTTAAGAATGATTTTAGCATTTGCAAATAAAGTTTTCTTGTATTTAAAAACATTAAAAAAAAACATTCTTGGGGCGGAGCCAAGATGGCAGAGTAGAAACAGCACTTCCAAGGTGCTCTGCCCCACATAACTTCCAAACAATGTAAAAGGGGACTCTGAACAACTTCTGGAGCCCCAGCACCCACAGAACTACTCAGAGAAGCTAATGTCCCCCTGAGGAGAACCCAGGAGCCCTGCAGGGAGCGGCGAGCGAAGCGCTCTGAGGGCAGGCAGCGCAGTGCTCTGGGAGCTGAGCCCAGGCCCATGTGAGCCTCGGTTTTAGCCTTAGGGCGGCTGGGTCAGCAGCAGCTTGTAGGGACCCCAGAACACCAGCAGCTGTGGCGATTTCAGAATTATCAGCACAGATATGCCTAGGACAAAGTGAGAGGTTAGTGCCCTATGGACTTTGGGACCAGTATTTGGGGAACAAGTCAGCTTCCTCCCTTGGGGGCAAAAAGCTGCTGAAGAAATGGGGCACAGAAGCCATTTTGCAGCATCAGTGGCGGCTCAAGCTCCTGGTCTGCGAACTGTAGAGAGATCCAGCAATCAGTCGGGGGGTTAATCGCTCTTGCTTTAGACTGCCTGGATCTGGATTGTGGTCTGGGGGGGTGGTGTTTGGGGTGAGTATCCCATTTGCCAGAGTGGGTGGAGGTTTTACAGAGGCCACCCAAACTACGGAAGTTGTGAAGACCCCACGTTTGGGAAGGAAGCTCTCCTGTCTGGTGGCAGAGTCCTACTGTGGCAACAAGCCCAAAAATCAAGTAATTAAGTGGCAACATGCTAGGCAAAAGAAACAAAATAAACATAAAAATTCAACATTGGACTCCTAGTTTAGGGGCAAAGAGGATCAAAGTATGGAGGAGGACTGTGAGGTCAGAACTCCTGCACCAAAAGCCCCAAATGAAAATACAAGCTGGCTACAGGCCATAGAGGACCTTAAGAAGCAGATAAGAGAAGTGGGGGAAAATTGGAAAGAGAAATGATAAAGATGCAAGAAAAGTATGAAATGACAGTCAACAGCCTGACTGGGGAAAATAACACCTTAAAAAATAGACTAACTCAAATAGCAAAAGAAGCTCAGAAAGGCAATAAGGAGAAGAATGCCTTAAAAAGCCGAATTTGCTAGATGGAAAAAGAATCTCAAAAGCTCACTGAGGAGATTCATTCCTTCAGAGTTAGACTGGAGCAAATGGAAGCTAGTGACTTTATGAGAAATCAAGATGCTGTTAAACAGATCCAAACAAATGAAAGAATAGAAGGCAATGTGAAATATCTCATGGGAAAAACCACTGACCTGGAAAATAGATCCAGTAGAGATAATTTAAAAATTATTGGACTAGCTGAAAGCCATGATCAAAGAAAGAACCTAGAAATCACCCTTCAAGAAATTCTCAAGGAAAACTGCCCTGATGTGTTAGACCCAGAGGGGGAAATAGAGGTTGAAAGAATCCAGAGATCACCTCCTGAAAAGGATCCCAAAAAGAAAACTCCTAGGAATATTATAGCCAGGTTCCAGAACTCCCAGATCAAGGAGAAAATACTACAAGCAGCCAGGAAGAAACAATTTCAGTAGTGTGGAAACACAATCAGAATAGCCCAGGACCTGGCAGCTTCTACACTGAGGGATTGAAGGGCATGTAATATGATATTCCAGAGGGCAAAAGAGCTGGGATTGAAGCCAAGGGTCACCTACCCAGCAACACTGAGTATCTTGTTTCAGGGGAAAATATGGTGATTCAGTGGAATAGAGGACTTTCAAGCATTCTTGAGGAAAAAAACCAGAGTTGAATAGAAAATTTAACATTCAGACACAAGAAGCAAGAGATACTTGAGAAGGTGATAAAGGAAAAGAAATCAAAAGGAACTTTTCAAAGTTGAACTATTTATATTCCTACATGGAAAAAACAGTAACTGTGTCTGATGAAACCTTTCTCAGTATGAAAATAATTGAAGAAGGGTATATGGGCATATGTTTACAGGTATACATGGATAGAGGGCACAGGTTGAATTTGATGGGAAGGGATGATTCTTAAGGGGTGAAGTTAAGAGGTGAGAGAGGAAAATGGCAAGAGGAGATGGGGAGAGACAGGGTAGGGTAAACTATCTCATGTAGAAGAGGCAAGGGGAAGTAGTTGCAGGGGAGGGGAAGAACAGGAAGGCAAAAAGGCAACACCATATTCTCATTGAAGTTGGCTCAAGGAGAGAATCACATACATACTAAATGGGATATCTCACCCTGCAGGAGAGTAGGGGAAAGGGGGATGAGAGGGGGATGATGGAGGGGAGGGCATTCTAGGGGGAGGGGAGGTTGGAAATACCCACCATCAAAGAGGGACAGGATCAATGTAGGGAATGGACCAGGCGGGAGGTGAGATGGGTGGGAGGGAAATATAAGCAGTCTTTTACAATATATCTACTATGGTAATGTTTTGCATAGCTATACATGCACAACATATACTGAATTGCTTATCTTCTCAGAGGGAGTGGGTGACAAGGAAGGAAGGGAATGGATCTAAAAATCAAAGTTTTAAAATTAAATGTTTCATAAGATGTCCAGGCATTTGGGGCTCAGAGATTCACCTTGCCCTAATGGCAATGTCGAAGTGGTTATGGGAGAAGATATGGGAGAGAGCAGATTGGATGAGGGGATATCTGGCCGAACTGCTATTCTGGGGTGGTGGGTAGGGAAAAATGGGGGAAAAATTGTAACTCAAAATCTGGTGGAAATGAATGATGTAAACCAGAAGTTAATAAAGCATTTGTTTAATAAAAAACAAAACAAAAAAAAAACATTCTTTATTCTTGGGCAGCACAAAAAGCAGGTGGAGAGTCTGATTCAAAGTAGCTTCCCTCCCCTCACTCTAAGCAAAATAAGGTTCATATAGAAGGGAGGTCTGAATACAACACTTTCCCATACCACCCCACCCCCACCCCCGACTTGTGTGGGTCATCAGCCCCTCATTGACTATCTTCAGGAAGAGGCTGAATGATTGAAGCTGGGAAATATTGAAGAAGAGATTCTGTGCGGGGGGCAGCTAGGTGGTGCAGTGAATAGAACACTGGCCCTGGAGTCAGAAGGACCTGAGTTCAAATCCAGCCTCAGACAACACAAAACTAGCCTTGTGACCTTAGGCAAGTCACTTAACATCAATTGTCATCCCTTAACCCCTCCAAAAAGCAATGAATGAATGAATGAATGAATGAATGAATGAATGAATGAATAAACAAAGAAACAAATAAATAAATAAGAGATTCTGTGTTTGAGATGAATAAGATGAAGTGAACTCTCTGGTGCTTCCTGTTCCTGAAATTTAGCATTGCTTGATAATCCAGGTACTTAAAACTTGAAGGAATTTTACGATTCATCTAAGTGTAGATGAAGGCACTGAGGCAAAGAGAAGGGCCTTGCTCAAGCTGCCACATTTGCTAAGTGACGGCAGAGCCAGGACTAAGTGCAATAAGTCAGCACAGATTTCTAGATCGTGAATTGGGCCATGTTTTCAAAGGCATTTTCCTATGACTTAAGCCAGCCAGGGCTTTACTGACATATTTAAGGAAGAAATATTAATACATCAAACCATTCCTTGTGCTGAAACTTCCTACCAATAGAGGTTTTGATCAACTAAAGTCACTATTAAGGGGCTCAAATTACATATGGGCTGAATAAGGAAGAAAATCCCTAATCTCTGATTTAAGGTCACCTTTTCCCCTTGAAATAAAAAAAAACCCTAACAAATCTATAAAAGACTAAATTTAGATGGGATAATAAAAAATTGGAGGCCAGAATGGAATGAAGATCACCTTTGATCTTCAGCCAATTTCCACTTTCTTTTACCTACAGGGCTTATTTCCATCCACATGTTTCACATGTGATTTCAGGATAAGAGACTGAGGCAGCAGGATGTTGAGCTCTGCCCTGGACAAAACGTCCTGGTACAAAGAGACACAACATGCTCTCTGAAGTCCC
Source organism: Gymnobelideus leadbeateri (assembly GCA_011680675.1). Classification (NCBI taxonomy): domain Eukaryota; kingdom Metazoa; phylum Chordata; class Mammalia; order Diprotodontia; family Petauridae; genus Gymnobelideus; species Gymnobelideus leadbeateri. The sequence continues at coordinate 232,684 of WOXC01000688.1, read as the reverse complement.
AGGATGTTCTGCTGCCTGCTCTTACCCTAGGAATTCAGGTGCAGATTTAGGTGCCCTTTGTCTGTGTCAAAGACCACGGGTCTCTGCTTAATCTATGGTCACTGCTAACATTATTGAAATATTTTGCAAGACTGAGTGAGCCTAGCTCACCACCTCACCATTTTGGGGGGCAATGGGGGTGCTAAGCAGTCATGCTTGAAGTATATTGTTTTGTTTTATCATTTGCTCATGGTCAAATATAATTAACAATTCATCAGAATATTCTGGGACTTTCTATTCTATGTCCCCCCTTGCCTCCCAGGAAAAAAACAATCAGTTAAATCCAGAAAACATGTATTAAGGATCGACTCCATGACAAGCACTGAGCTAGGCACTTGAGTTACAAAGACAAAAGCACAACACTCCCTGGCCTTAAGTAGTTCACATTCTATAAGGCAACATCTGGGTATAGAAGCAAAGACAGAGTGGATACAAATACATTTCAAGAGGGAAAAGGATTAACAATTGGAGGGGTAAGAAAAGGCCTCATGCAGCAGGTGACATCTGGACTTTGATGGGAGCTAGGGATTCTGAGAGATGGGGGTGAGGGGAGAGAGCATTCTAGGCACAAGGGAGCCACTTATAAAATGGCATGAAGGAGGGCGATGGCATTGCTGGGCCAAAGGGGAGGGACTTGTTCCAAAAGAGCTACATGCTGATGGCAAGCAACCATGAGGGAAGAACAGGTGACAATGGGTAATGGCCAAAGTGGGCTCCCTTCCCACTGCCCCAGCCCCACTTGGAGGCTGGGACAGGGACTGAGCTAGACTGTAAGCTCCTCGAGGGCAGGGAGTGTCTTCTGCCTCTTTGCATCTCCAGTGCTTAGCACACTGTCTGACACATAGTAGGTGTATAATATGTGTTGATTGATTGGACCAACTTGTGTACTCCACTCAAAGACCTCAAGCCATTTGAGTTCAAACATATATAAATAAATTAATATACATATATACATATACATAGATTATATATATATACATATTTGTACACACATACATATAGCATTCTAGGGCATATACATATATACATATGTGTACACACCCATACATATAGCATTCTAGGGCTACCATGTCACTCATGGGCAGTGGGCTAATCTAAGTCACTTAAATGGGGGTATTGCTGACATTTAATAAAGAACAAGGAATAAGAGCAAAGACCCAGCAAAACCAAGCACTAACAGGGCCACCACAAGTGACAGGGAGGGGCAAAATGCCAGATCTGGGGTTCCTCTCAGCCTCCGCACACATGCATTGTGAGGGCTGGAGTCCCATCAATCACACTCTTTTTCACCAGCTCACAAGAGTGTTATATACCAGGAATCAATAGCAGACCAGTGACCAGAGAGGCCAATATGCAATGGAGAGTAATTTTAAATAAGACCAGAAAGGTAAGCCAGCCAGATCTATATTATGGGAAATGCTAAATGCTAGATTCAGGTGTCTGAATTTTATTCACGAGGTAAAAAAAGACCATTGAAGATTTTTGAATGACTTTGGGGATAAGAAACATAGTCAGATGTGTACTGCAGGGAATTGTAAGTGGAAACGTTCTCAGAACCAAATCAATGTATAGTAAGACTGAATTCTCAAATTTTCAGTCAGGCAGTCTGGGGTGAGGCAAAGTTGGACAACTTTAGGACTTCTTAGGCTTTGTTTGTGTTCTGGACCCCTTTGGCAATCTGGTGAAGACCACAAGTTCCTTCTCAGAATCATGTTTTCAAATGCATCAAGTAAGATAAATTGGCCTATAAAGAAAACCAATGATGGTGAAATGAATTACCAAACTTTTTTTTTTAAACCAAGTTCATGGACCCAAGGCCAAGGAGCCCTGGATTGGTTGTTGTCCTTTGTTCTCAAAGCAGACCAGAATGACATCACTATGCTAGAGTCAAATTTCAATGCGTCGACTGACTGATCAGACCAACACCAGATTGGAATACTCTACCATAGGTCGGCACAAATAGTCTGTGCGAACATTTGGGGCAGATATTCTAAATCTGCATATCGTACATTTCCTTTGATCTCCTTCAATTCTGTTTTGCTTACAGAGCACAGCACCTTCTCTGGGTGGGCAGGCCATGCTGAGTGGTCCTGTGCCAGTGTCTCCCATGTCACACAATCCATTCCAAAGTTCTTGAGAGAGACCCTGACAGTTCCTGTATCGCTTCTTCTGACCACCATGTGAATGCTTGCCCTGTGTGACTTCTCCATAACAAAGTAGCCAGCCCATCAGAGTTTCACTGTCTGAAGGGGAGTATGAACACCTCAGCTTGAGAAAGGACCTCAGTGTCTGGACCCTTCTCCTGCCAGGTGATGTTCAGAATCTTCCTAAGACCATCCGAATGGAGGCTAGTCAGTTTCCTGGTAGGTGCTGGTGGACTGTCCAGGCTTCACAGGCATGCAACACTGAGGTCAGCACAATGGGTCTGACCATCTTCAGTTTGGTGGTCAGTCTTCTACCTCTTTTCTCCCATACTTTCCTTCAGAGACTCCCAAACACTGAGCTAGCTCTGAAAATGCATATTAACCTCATTATCAATGTATACATCTCTGGAAAGTATACTACCCAGGTAAGTGAACTTCTCCACAGCATTCAAAACTTCTCCATTTGCTGTAACCAATGGTTCCATGTACAGATGGTGCATTGGTGGCTGATGGAGCATCTGGGTTTCCTTGGTGTTAACTGTTAGGCCAAAATTAATCCAAGCAGCAGAGAATTGATCCATACTTTGTTGCATCTCAGCTTCAGAGGCTGCATTGAGTGCACAGTCATCTGCAAACAGAAAACCACGCACCAACACTCCTTCCAGGAGACTCTTCCACCCCTAATCCAATGATTCGAACAATTAACCAATCAGCAAGTATTTATGAGACATCTACCATGTACCAGGCACTGTGCTATGTGCTAACAGAAAGGGAAACATCCCTCAGGAGGCTGATTCCACAACAACTCCATGACAACATTATTGTAAAACAAGGGCAAATTTCTGATGCTTGGTTACATTTCTGACATCACCTAACATATATCCATACAATACTGTTCCTACTGGTTCACTAGGAAAGGGTCATTCTATCTCCTATAGATCTGAGTTCATCCAGAAGATTGTCAAGCTGGAATTTATACTTATGGGTTGGGGGGGCCAGGGCTCTCATTAATAAGTAATAGATGATGCCCAGGCTGGTCTGGTGAGGTCTGGAAGGAAAGTGAGGACCCCTGTGCTGACTAACACTAACATCACCAAGATTTGTAACAGACCCTTGGACCATTCTGACTCTGTTGTGACTTTATCTTCCTTTGGGAAGACTTCTTATAGTGTAGAATTATGAGAATGGAAAGAAAGAGATTCCAGGATTCTCAGAAAGTCAGAGGGGCTCCCTCTCACAATAAAACATAAATATAAGAAGGAAGGCCCACTATAAGGAGCACAGGTATAATGCAAAGTCCAGTGGGTTTGGAGTAAGAAAACACAGGTTCAAATTCTGACAATTACACTGAATACTATCTTTGATTTAGTCAGTTTCCCTTTAGAGGGTCTCATTTTTCTCATCAATCAATGGGGAGACCTACATCTCTAAGGTCCCTCCCAATTTTATGGTCAATGAGCCCATTAGCAGAACTTAGCAACTAATTATTCATGCTGGAAACAAGCCCAGATTTTCAACCCTAAATCCTCTGGCACCTCTGAATTACATCAGTATATTAAAAAAATCTATGATTTCATTGGTATAGAACCTGTTTCTATCAGGATCTAGGGTCACTATTCATCCATAGCCTAATAAACAGGTACGATAGAGTGCCTAACGTCCAGAGAAGACATGTTATTGGTGCTTCATTACAAAGCTAATGAGGACAGAGTCGGGAACTGAACCCAAGTCCAGAACTCAACCCATGACTCCTCTCTGTAGAGCTATGGGAGCAACTTTTGCACCTGGGCCAAAAATCACAGACCAAACAGACCAGACAGAGGCAGTTAGATTGCACCATAGTTCACAGAGCATTGACATGGAGTCAAAAAGACCTGAGTTCAAATTCACTCTCAGATACTTGCTAGCTGTGTGACACTCAGCAAGGTACTTCATCTCTTTTTTGCCTCAGTTTCCTCCACTGCAAAAGGGGGATAATAATGGCCCCTAACTACCAAGGTGGTTGTGAAGATCAAATCAGATACCATTTGACAGTCCAGAGTCAGTGCATTTCCCTTCCTTTTGCATGAATATTGCTCAGGGTAGGAGTTTCCTTAGTGACAGTTTCCCATTTTAACTTATTTTTCTTACCAGCTAGACTCTTAATAGAGTTGGCTTTGTGCTTCTGAAGAATGGTGAGGATTGAGTAACCTCTCAATTTCAGCACCCTGGGGCAAAGACCCATTTGCTTTGTCCTAGTTATGAATTTGCCATACTGGCTTCCAACAGCCTTAAATTATTAGAAGCATATCCAGTGCTGGCTTTTCTGTAAATATTGCTGAACTAAGCAATCAATTGCATTTTGGCCTGTTTGCACTGGGAAAGATTTTGCTGGACTCAGTGAAATGTACGGCATGTCAGCATTTTTGGTGGTGTCAGAACATGAATTGATCAAGACCAAGCTTTAAATAGAGCTCCACTGTAAGAATATGCAGGGATTTAACCAAAGGAAATAGATTTAATAGCCAAGCCAATGACCACAAGAGGGTTCACCAAACAAAATGGCTCTTCTCCAAAATGTCGCTATCAGAAAATTGAATAACCATTCACAAAGTGTGTGTGTGGGGGGGACTTATAAGGGAGCAGGAGAGGGGGAAGGGCTCCATCACTCTATTTCTCTGGATCCTGTGAAAATGTTTATTTTTTATCAAGCTTGACCCTGAAGAAGAAATATGATTATGCACCATCTTTCCTTCTTTACAGGGAGCAAAGTGTGATACAATGCCTTTACTGTCAGACTTGATTGATGTGACAATTGTTTTTGCTGATGATTTTTCTTTTTTTTAATTAATTGTTATAAAGGTTAGCTCTCCAGGATGGGGAGAGAAAGGGATCTATTGAGAAATGAAGATGTAAAACTAAGACATCAATATAAATTATTTAAAATAATGAAAGTATATTTAATTCCTACTGAAAAGAAATATTTTAAAAAACAGATGATTATTTCAGAGCTACAACATTTCAACATCAATCTTTTGAATTTGATAATATGTGTTCAATGCTGGGGAAACAAAGATGAAAAATGGCATTGTTCCTGTCCTCAAGGAGTTCACCATTCATTAGGGGAAGACCTATGACAGACACATGTAACATAAAATAGACCATGATGGGAACAAAATAGAGATTCAGACAAAATGTCACAGGACTATCTGGGGAGGGAGAGGCTACCCTTAACCATTGATGGGGTGTGGTATGGAAGGCTTCTTGGAAGAGGTGAGCTTGAGTGGAGTCTTGAGAGAAGAATCTGGTTTCAGTCAGGAGAGATGAGGAAGGAGCATATTCCAGGCATGGGAGAGGATCTCTATCTGTCTCCAATTGTATCTGTCAAGTCAGATCAGAGATCTGCCTGTGATCTTGCCTTATCTGTCAGGAACAAGCTAAAAATATTTGTTGAAACAGGATTGAAGCCAGGTTGGGTAGACCTTGAATATTAGACTGAGGACTACATATCATACAGAGGGAAGGGGCCTCAATTTGGAGACAGAAGAGCTGGATGTGAATTCTATCACTGTCTGGGAGGTCTTGGGCAAGCCTTTCAACATCTGTGGTCCTCAGTTACCTCATCTGTAAAAGAAGAGGGTTGAACCAGATGATCACCAAGGTCTCATCTGTCTCAAAATCTATAATCTTAGCATCTCACCAACCAATAGATGCCAAACTATGGGCCATAGAAAAGAGGAAGATGGGAGTTGGGAAGGAGGAGATTTTTGCAAAGTATCCAAGAATCCATGAATTAGGAATCCATGAATTAGAAAAGGAAAAAAAAATCTCCTACCCACTTTCTTACTGAAGAAACTTACACATATAAGCATTATTATGTTTCAGAAGTTTGCAAATGTTGTGATAATAACATAAATTCTTTTAAAAGTCTCACTTATTTCACAGAAGTTTTATGTTATTATAGATGTCCTTAACAGATACAAGTATAACTATAATCATTGTCTTTTTTATGTTAAAACCTCTTGCTCAAACAAGCCCCAAATCCTTAATCTACCCAATAGGAAGTCTCAGAAGGTTTTTGAGGAGGTGGGTGACACAGTCAGATCTATCCCTTAGGAAGAAGTCCCTCTTAAGTTATTTTGTTTCGTTTTGTTCCTCCAGGCTCAGCATACCCAGTTTACTGCAACTGATCTTTACACATCATGTCTTTACATGGCATGAATTCAGTCTTTTATCATCCTGGTTGGTGTTCTCTAGACACTGACCAGCTGATGAATTCCCTACATAAACAATGATGCCCACAACTGAACACAAAACTCCAAATGAAGCTGAATGAGGGTAGAATAGTGGGCTCATCATTTCCCTTTTCCTGGAAGCCATGCCTTTCTCAGAGAAGCCCAAGACTGAGTGAGCATCAGTGGCTACCACATCATCCTGTTGACTCATATTGTGCTTGTGAAACCCCCAAAACAAAGAAAAATGTATCATTTTGAGAACAATTACTAGGTATTCATGACTCTCCCCCCTACCATATTGGAGAAGTTGTTCCCACACCCAAATGCAAGACTCTACAATGACTACGACTAGATTTTGATTCTGCCCAATGCTCTTGCCTGTCAATATGCTTTCAGATCCTTACTCCATCATCTCTTGGGTTAATTTTCCTTTCCAAACTTGAACCCACTGCGAATTTGATGAACTAATAAGTTTAAGTGACACAACACCAAACACAAATCTCTGGGTGCCCTTCTGGACGCCACCTGCCACATTTACAATGAACCATTAATACCTCCTCTTGGAGGTTTCTCCTTTAAGTCAGATGAAAAGCCTCTACATTCCCTGTGGTACAATAGAAAAGGATATGGTTATGTCTCTTGTAATCATCATTTCCATTGATTAAACAATATTCATTTCTGTTGTTGGACAGCGCCAAGCACTTCGGTAGTGAGAATCTTCCCTTTCCCCAGGTCTTCAATAGTTCTGGCTGTTAAGCAGGCAGGAGCTGTGTGTAGCTCCTACAGAAGCAATTGAAACACCAAGTCTCCCTGGAGAATGGTTGTGGGGAATGGGCAGGAAAAAAAAGGCTTGTGCCAGGCCCTAGAAATAAAAAGACCAAATACAAACTGCTTTTCCCCTCAAGGAACTTATATTTTTTAGGTAAACAACTTGTAGGCATTGAAACGTCATTTGTGGCTCAGGATGTTCAATCTCCTCCCAGAAGGGGTTTCTATTTTAGACTCACCTAGCCTGAGCTCAGTTCCGGGGGAACTCCAATGAAGGGAAGAGTCAGAATTTTGGGATGCTCTTTGGTTTATTTTGTTCTCAACTACAATTTTCTTCCAGGAAATCTCCAACAAAGCTCAGTTTTGGCTAGTATCTAAAAGACCAATACAATGCTTTCTAGAAAAATTACTCATCATAAAGGAATTTTAAAAAAAAGAAAAAAAAAAGGAAATATCAGGTACAGGACAACTATCCCTTCCCCCCACCCAATGCAAAAAAAGAAATGTCATAAATCCCTTGTAACAAAGAAAAAAGAAAAATGAAATTTTTAAAATGCACTAAAATTTAAGCAACAAATCGAATCAATTTCAACAATTAAGTGCATGGTTCCACATTCATAGTCTTCCCAGCTCAGTAAATGAGAAAGGAAAGCACATTCTCATGTTCCCTTTTAAAAATGCTACTTTAATTATAATAACAGGGATCAATATCAATTTTTTCTCTTTCTATTTACATGGCTTCAGTCATTGTTGATATTGCTTTCCTCATTCTGTATTTCATTCTGTATTGTTTCATCCAAATTTCCATGTATTCAAATTATGAAAGTAAAATTATACCAAACTTCTCTCAAGAAATGACTGGCAAAGCATAGATGTAAAAGGGAGTGTGACGATGATCACTTCAGTGTGCTCATTAGATGTTCCCCCATAAGTCTTCCTGCATTTCCTCAGTCCTGAGACATGCCCATGGCATAAAGGTTAAATTTCAATGATGTTCAGGGTCAACAGAGGAGCCTGTCTGGCTGCTCGGTGTCCTACAGAACACTTCAGTATAACAGTTCCTCAGATTTCTGTTGCAGATGGCAGGAAAGTTTTTCCACAGAAATCACCTATTAAGACTTGCAATGTAGGAATTTCTATAGTTGGCACTCATGATTTGTTTGTAATGATGTAGGGATCATTTGACTCATATAACCTCCATTGTTACAACAGGGAAGCTTTCATCTGTGTCCAAGAAGAGTTTATTCCATGGAGATGAAAGGTCTTTTATAGATGCTATGTTTAGTAATGGCTTAAATGTTTGTGGAGCTGATTGAATTGAATTAAATGTAATTTATTGGGTTTTACAAATATGAATTTATTAATATCTTTCTGAAAATTTCAGTAAACATGAGCTCTTCACTTATTTGTTGTCCTGAGACTTTTTCTTAATTCATTTCCTTCTTTTTGACATAGAATGATTCTTTTATTTGTAGCCATACCTATCACTACCTTAAAGAAGCACAGGATGAAAATGGACCGAAAAGATGAAACTTGAGTGGGTATATGAATTTTAATGCTTATCAGTAAACAATGTTCTTACATATTAGTAGTCAGAGATGAACTTATATTTACCCGGAGAAGTGATTATTGAAAAATATGTGGAATTTGTGCAATCTATACCTTTCAGATATAATCGTATACTATTACAGGTTGAAAAAAGTTCAAGATACTAATATAGAAAATATATGCCAGAAAAAAATGCATATTGCAAAATTCATTTGTATTCAAAATTACACAAATCCAATAACAATATGAATATAAAAAGTGACACTACAAGAATTTTTTGCATTCAAGAGCTATGTGTGTTTTAAGTCCATAGTTTAATCCACAAGATCACCCTTCATTTCCCTTTGGACAGAAGCATGCTATGAGTTTCAATTTCTACTTAGAACCAATCCCCAATCCACTACTAGCATAAAACCCATTTAAGCAAGTATGTGGGTGGCAGCTTCCTCCTCTTTGTCAGCTCAGTTTACATTAATTTCTGCCAGGGTTTGCCCAAATCGAGCCTATTCATCATTGCAGAACAGTGATTTGTTCTCCCATGTCATATATAACTCTCAGTCCTTCAGAATCACCTATGGCAATCTTTCTCCTAGAATGTATCCATCTCACATGATCAAGAGCAGGATTACCCTCCACAGAAATACTTGCATTTGGCACCTCTGTCATTGTTGAGATTCCACAGATCCAGTCTCCCCATGCCATCTACACAGGCAAACAAGGCAGGGTAGGTGGGAGACCACATCAAATCATAAACATAATCTGAATTGTCTTCAAATGAGTATAAAGGTTTGTTATTCTTGGTTGTTCAAAGTTTCACTGTCTAGTCAAATGAGGAAGTGACAAAAAGCTGTGAGAAATCCACAGCTCCAACTGCGGCATGGCAATGGATACCAGTTATCGGTCCTTGGTATCCTTCAAACATCTCGTTGATTCCAGCTCTGCTACCATGGTGATATGCTGTTGTATACAGAGCCTTCTTCACTTCCCACAACAAAGTTGTTGACATCTCCAACAGGGAAGGACATAGAAATGACAACTACAGCTTTGGACTGCTTATGAGCCAACCTGATGCTATCCTGTGGATGGGAAAGCATGTCCAAACTCCATGAGCAAATTTTTCCATCAGTGGAAATGCTAATCAAATTGTGAGCATTTTGAGTTCCAACTGCAGTCACACAATACACAGGGTGTGTATGTGCAGCCGCTGAAAGTGGGGTCCTCTGGACTGGGATTCTCTTATTGCTTCAATTATTCCACAATACAGTTTGGCCTGAATATGTACCACAAACAACCAGATTTGGATGAAGTTTTGCAAACCTAGCTGACGTTACAGCTGACTGACAGTGAAACACATACTCTGAGGTAGGTTTTTGTATTTCACATTCCATACAAGGGCCACCACCATCAGACTCATGAAGAGCATCTTCATTGCTGTTATAGGAGGCCACAAGCGATCCTGGGTGCTGAGGTGACCAATTCAGACAACTAACAACATGATGCTTTCACCAACATTCATTAAAAAACTGCCTGCTTAAGGACAGTTTAGCACCTGCTTCAATTTCTCCTTCTTTATCTTCCAAATGTCTCCCACTGCAGTCAAAGAAGATGTTAATATGCTCATAAAGAGCTCTTTCTACAATTCTTGTGGAATGATCAAAGAAACTTAGAAACTCTTTAGAGTACAAGATCTGTTGTTTTTCCTCTTCAGTGAGTTCATGGGGGTGGGGGACGGCTTCTTCTTCATCATCTTTCTTTAAAGTTTTCTCTTCTTGAGGTTCAATGAGTGGTTTGGGGGTTACAACATCATGATCTTTTTCATCTTCTTTTGATTGTACTATAACTGGTGTCTGAGTCTCCTTTGTATACGTGACAATTTCTTGGGGAGGAAAGTCAACTTGTATAATTTTAGCCATCCCAAGTTTAATTGGTCTTCGTCTAGATCCCATGGCGCCATCTCCAGAGTCTTGGCTTCCAGCCTCACTTGGAGTACTCACAGATTTGGAGGATGGAGACATAGGAGGAGGGAACAGAAGAGATTCTGGTGTCAGCCCGTACTCTGCAGCAATGCTTCTGCTTCTCACCTCTTTTTTTTCCCAAGGTCAGATTCTTCCTGTACTGTAGCAACCACTTCTTTCTTCTGATCAGTTTCTTTTTTCTTTTTCTTCTTCCTTTCTCTTCTTCTCCTCTCTGATTTGAGTTAACTGCTGCTTCTTTCACTCCAATTCAGCTTTCAATTCACTTTTGTCTAACATGGTTGCAGCCTTAACTGAAAGAGGAATCTATTGAAACTCTAGCAGGTAAGGTGAGCTCTCAATGAATGGAAAAGAAAGGAGGCATATATTCTATGTAGAATGGCAAAACCCCTGCTTGTGAGTGGTTTGTGGGCACCCAGAGACTGGTGCAGCGGTGGGATAGGGAGAACCCACCTGACTGACCACGACTCACCCGGAACTGATTGGGTCTTCTGCCTCCGCCACTCCTCCCCCCCCCGACATTGATGGCACTTAATTCATCTTCAATGGAATTAGAAATTATTTTTAGAACAAATATGAGAATCGATTTCAAATTTCTTTGAGATAACTTAACCCAGTGTAGAAGTGATGCTAAGGAGTTGAGTGCTCTGCTCTGATGCCTGGGCTCGGAAATGATGATGATGATGATGGCAAATTAACATCTATTTAGCATGTTACGATGTGCAAAGAATTTTGCACACATTATTTCATGTGATCCTCACAAGAACCCTGTGAGGTACGAATGATTTATCACCATATTATAGATGAGGAAACTGAAGCACAGACAGGTTGTGACTTGTCTTGAATTGTAGTTAGTAAGTGTCAGAAGTGGGATTTGAACTCAGGTCTTCCCAATCATAGTTTCATTCCTTTATACACTTCACCAAACCTCCTCTGACAAAGTAGTCTTCAAGTTGAAAAAGCTTTAACTACTATATGTCTGAGGGCCAGACTACTTAAGATTTGAGGTGTTTACCACTAGATCACCAGGAAGTTAATAAATGCTTTGGTAATGGCAGCTCACAAAGACTATCCATTAAGGTGCAGAAGAGTTAGTTTCTGTGTTATCAGATCATGAAACCTTGAGGCCCTGTTTATTAATTAATAAAATAATGATGAGTTTTTTAAAGTATTTTTCTTTTTTAGCTTATACCTTCGATTTTATTGTGAGAGAACTAACTGCCAGAGTGAGAATTTATTCTATTGGTACAACTTGTCTATAACTTTATATGATGATATAGTTGGAGTCAGAAGGAACCTGAGAGGCTGTCTAACACAACACTCATTTTACAGATGAGGAAACTGAGGTCAATGAGGTTAAGTGACTTGACCAAGTTTGGAGGCAGGATTTGAATCCAGATCCTCTGGTTCCAGAGTCCATGTTCTTTGTACTCTACTTCACTATCTTGGAGAACTGCCTAGAACACCAAGAGGTTGTGACACTTACTGTTGAATAGTTAGTATGCATATGTCAAAGGTCAGACTTGGACCCAGGTCTTTTGGGACTCCAAGGCTAAACCTCTCTTTCATATGCAATGCTGTATCTTAAAGAATTACATGACTGTATTAATTATGAATATATAACTACATTCAGGATAATAAAAAGAGGCAGCATATTGTAGGATACTGTCATAGGATAAATGCTTCAATTTGAACAACTTTGGCTGAACCCTTGTGGCTAAAGCTTTGAAAATGATTCTTATAATGTCTAATAACAAACAACTTTAGACTGATTCAACCAAACAAGCAAACAATGTTGGGGTGTGTCAGGATTATTTGTATCTGCTCAGTTTAAGAGCCTCTGGGAGGAGGGGGATCTCTAAGATAGAGGAAGAGAAATTCTCCATGGGACCCAGGGCAAGTCCCTTCCCTTTTCAAATGCCCTGGGCAACTCTCTAAAATGTGACATTTTCAGAGAAGAATCTGACTTGCATTGGTACAAAGAGTTTGTCCATCTAGGAGTTCCTCATGCCAAGGAAACCAGGGGGATGGTCTTGTCCCTAATGGCTGTCCTTTTCACCATGGTCTTTTTGTTCAAGTATTCCCATAAGTATGGCAGCTGGAGGAGAGAAGGGCTTCAAGTTGGATAAACTTTAAAAAGCCTTTCTTGGGAATATTCAATGATCCTTTGAGATTCTCAGTACCCTCAAATGAACGAATTCTGGAACTTTCAGAGGTACTATCTGAAACAAAGTTAGACAATGCTAATGATCCTCTTCAGCTTCAGAGAAAAGCTTGGCATTCCCAAAACTTCAGAATTGCAGCTCCAAGTTTAGTACTTAACCCTGAAAGCCTGCCTGAAGGTCAATGGGGCTCCATGGGCTCACCCGAAGTTTAACCAATCAAGGCACATAGTATGGAAATCCATGTAAACATCCCAGTTCTATTTGGGACTTGGATTTCTGCTCTGTAAAATAGGCTTGATGCTTATTCACTAGGCATGGCAGAGTGGTAGATAGAATTTTTTTTTTTTGCTATATTTGTATTCAGGAAAATCTGGGTTCAAAACCTGCCCCAGGCACATAACAACCATGTTACTTACCAGGTGACAAGTCATATAACCTCTCCATTCCTCAACTTTGCCATCTGTAAAATGAGGACCTTGGATGCCATATCCTCCTAGAGCCCCTTCCAACTCCAAACCTATGATTCCATAACCTTTATCTCACAGAGTTCGGAGGAGCATCTAATAGAAATACACAACATGAGCCCTACAAAACCAAGTCTGGAATTGATATATCACATGAAAAGCCATCATCATATTTGTTCAAATAATATTTCCATTTCTAAAGAAATGGCTCTGGGAAGGATTCTTGGACATAAAATTACTCAACAATGTGTTGTTGAGTTATATGTAAAAATAAATAAATAAATCCAGAGACAAGTGAATTAAATTTTCCTTAAAATACACAAATTTAAAAATTAGCACTTAAAAATTCTTAGAAAATTATTTGACTGCTGGGTGTACCACCTACCCTTCCCCTTCTCTCCCCCTTTATTTTGCCTCCCCTCTAAAATGTTTTTGAATCCTTTGCCAAGCCCCAGATGCAGCTGTGTTCGCCCCTACCCAACTGGCCGCTGTTTTCAATAAAGCATCAAACACATGGGATTCATTCTGTCTCTCATCAATGCTCATGCCGAATTGCCTTAATAGAAGCGGGATTTGACTCAAAAGCAAGACAGACTCACACCAAAAAAAGAAAGTGCCCTTGCCTTTCTTTGCTTATAAGCATATTTGGGTTGTATATTTGTAAGCCATTAATCAGATAGCTGGAAGTCACAAGAGTCCCAAACACTGACTGTGGCCATCAGATTAGTCTGAAGCCCATGTTCTGTGAGATGCCCTTCCCATCCCCCAGAGACTCCAGCCTTCCCCTATTCCCCTCAGAGATTGTCCCACCCACTCTGTAGACGCACCTTCTAGGTACCAGATGGTTTGGAAGCTGTCTTCCCCATTCAAATGGAAGTTTCTTGAAGGGTGGGCAGGGCCTGATTTTTGGCTTCCTTTGTTTCCCTAGTGTTTAACTCTAGGGATACAAAGAAAGCACTTAGAACCTGCCTAAGAAATACTTGTAGACTAACTGATTAGATCTGGAAGGGGTATTAGGCATCATTAAATCCAATTTCCTCATTTCACCGAGAAGGAAAGTAAGGCCCAGACAGAGTCTAACTTTTTTGCTTAATCCTAAGTAGGAGAGCCAGGATTTGGACCAAAGTCCTATGATTCCATATCTAGGGGGCTTCAATGCCTTAGGGACTCTGTTTGTCTGCCTGTCTCTGTCTCTCTCAGTCTCTCTGCCTCTCTCTCTGTCTCTTTCTTTCTGTCTCTGTCTCTCATTCCACATTATGACTTCCCATCAGGACCTGACATACTGATAGTGACAAAGATGACAAAGAAAACAATAGGAACCTCTGATTTAGAACATAGTATGTTAACCAGGGACGTCATGTCCTGATGAGAAGACACAGTGTGGGGTCCCAGAAAGCTGAGCAGAACAGAAGGGCACCGGGCACCTGAAGGTTAGAGAGCCTCTTTGAGGCTGGCAGACTGGAGAGAACATTGAACTTGGACTTGGGAAGAAGCCAGTTGGAATCTCAGCTCAGACACTTGTTAGTATGACACCCTTCCCCCAATGTTAGTTTCCTTATCTATAAAATGGAACCTAATTTACAGAGTTGTTATGAGGACCACATGAGATGATGGGGAAAAGCACATGGCCAGTGTAAGGTCACTCTACTTCACTGAAATGAAAAATTATATTCTGAAAGGCAGCAGTATCCATTAGTTAGGGAATGGCTAAACCAACTGTGGCATTTTAATGTCATGGAACATTATTGTGCCATGAGTCAGTCATCAACAAGCATTTAATAAGCATGTACAATGGAATAGGCATTATGTTCAGTGCTAGGGGTACAAAGAGAAAAACAATGAAAGCATCCCTGCCCTCAAGAAGCTTATGTCATTTTCATTAGCAGTGAGGGGGAGGAAGAATGAAGAGAAACACAGGGAGGCTTGGAATAGAACAAAGTAAGTAGAACCAGGAGGGCCAGGGCAGCCATGAGTGCAACAACCAAAGTGGAAACAATACTAAAAGATACATGAACTCAGATCAAAGGCAAACACCAATCTGCCTTGCCCTCATTTCTTTTATAGCAAGTGGCTCTAGGCATTAGTAAGACAATTTAACCCAGGTGCCCTCCTCTCAGGAGAGAGTTTGGGGGTGGGTAAATATGGAGGACCCTGACAGACACAATATGGAGAATGTGCCCACCAATTTTGCTTAACTTTTTTTTCTTTGCTTTAAGGTGAGAGAGATCATGGAGAGCCAGGCAAGGAGGAGAGGGAGGAAATACATAGAAATGACCGTGATGTGAAGAACCAGGGGGAGGTACTCATTTAGATTCTCTAGAGATTGGACAATTGGGACAAGAACATGCTCACCTCAGAAATCCTTCTCCTATCTAGTCTCCAGACCTAAGTAATACCAGCCACCAGATATCCATCAGGGCTGGATATCAATGACTTTTAAAATTCTCCTAAGAAGGGCTTCTCCCATTGTGCCTTTGAATCTGGTCAATTCCATGAAGCTCTTCAAGTCCAATGCTTTCTGTACCCTCTGATACTTACCTGCTATGTGACCCTGGGCAAGTTCATGCCCTCTGTTTGCCTCAGTTTCCTCATCTGTCAAATGGGGATAATAAGAACACCTACCTCCCAGGGGTGTTGTAAGGAATAAATGAGATATTTGTAAAGAGCTTACCAGAGTGCCTAGCACATAGGAGATGCTTAATAAATGCTTTTCCCTTCCCTCATGTCCCTGAGGGTTATTCCTGGTCACAATATCATTTACAATTAGCTGGGTCACTGTTTTATAACCTCAAGGCAACAGGCTATACATTCTCAGTCAGTAAAATGTGATCATCCTGTGGGCAGGGACCATGTTTTTTACTTTCTCTGTATTCTCAGCCTTTAAGCATACAGCCTGGCACATAGTAGGCATTTAAAAATGCCTATAGACTGACAGCAAATGCCCATCCAAAAGACATCTGCTGGTTCACTGTGCTCCAGCTGGATGGACATCTCAAAGTTTGTCCCATAGGAGGAAACAAGTCATTTATTGGGAAGGGAAGTGGGCTATAAGTCATACTGTTAGAAAGCCAAACACTTACTCTGGGTATGCATTTTTCCCCAAATAGCACAGGTTCTTTATGTCTATACCCAAAATATGAATTACAAAGATAAACATCTGACCTTGGGGCAGTAGTTGACAATGTCTGACTTTTCCCTGCCCTAAAACAAGTTTCAGTAACACTTCAAATTATAGGCTTCCAGGAAGCATTTAATTTAGATTAAATTGGACAGTAATTGTACGTTAAATAAATAGGCCTGGGCTCCAAACCTATTTGTTCAGAATTAACAATTATGTAATAGAGAGGCTGCTATTGCAATTTGTTATTCCTGGAGAGTTTTTTAATGAATTAATTGGCCTTTAATTGATAGACATAAACAGCATTTACCACGTGAAGTAGAGCCTTTGGCACAAAAAGTTGCTAGAAGGTCCAGGACTCTTTCCCGAAGTGGGCGGTATTGGGGGTAGGGTGGGAGGGGATTTTTAAACAACAGCTCTTTTCTCCAGGCCTGTGGCACATGGGAGGGGAAGTGGCCATGGGCAAAGTAAGATGCCCCAGAATCTTCGTAGAGGTTGTATTTCAGGCTTTCTCCTCCAGGGACAAAGATAATCTCCATAGAATCACTGAACTTGAGCAAAGATCTGGTGCAACCCATACATAAAAGGACTCATTTAAAATGCATAAGCACCAAGATCATTTTATTATTTTAATATGATGATGATGATGATGATGATGACGATCGCAGTTTTATAGTGTTTTAAGGTTTACAAAGACCTTTAAATTTGTTATTTCGTTTAATTCCTCACAAGAACCTTATGAAGGAAGTGCTGTTATTATCCACAGTTTACAGATGGAGAAACTGAGGCTGAGGCGAATGGTTTAGAGGGGCTAACATTATCAGTATCTGAGCTGGCATTCCAACTCAGGTCTTCTGGACTCCAGGTCCAATAACTTATTCACTTGGTTAGATATATAACTAACCCCACTTGGTTGCCTCAAGATGGTTTTCATGGGCTGAAAACAAACAAGTTTGTGACTCAAAATTCAACAACAGTTCAAAGCACCTTTTATGTGCAAGGCATTGCTGATTGGGTACTAATAAGGAATGGATGAATGGATATTTATTTACTATTTACTATGTGCTAAGCACTGGGAATATAAATAAAGACTGCAGACAGTCCCCACCCTCAAGGAGTTCTCATTCTAATGGGAAAACTGCATTTGGAAAGTTTCATTTGCAAATTAGATAGAAAGGTCCCTAACTAGATGGTCCAGCCTCTTCTTTAAAGTCCTTTTTATTAATAAAATCGTGTTTCTGACATTGAACCATTTGCCAGTGCCTAGGATTTCCTAATGAGAACTTTCTTTCTTGGACTTCAGAGGCTATATATAGCCCCTACAGGAGCAATTACCAGGCTTTCCAGAATAATGCCTGAGGGTAGTGGGCTGGAAGCCTTGCTACTCCTGAGCTTCTTGGGTTCAGGGTAATGGCCTGTCTCTATCAGTGTCTGAAAGAAGTTAGTGAATCTGAGTGTAGAGATTTGACTTGCCCAGCACAGGCTATCTCTAGACTCCCTCAGGGGGCCCTGCTGCCTCAGCTAGTGTGGCTTCGCTGCCCTGAGAGTAGCAGTTGGTTGGGGAGAGGCCTGCTCTTTTCTATAGGAATTGCTTTCCCAGATAATGGTTGGATTGGAATCAAGACCAGTGGTCTATAGGGTGCTGCCATTCCCAGGGCTCTCTACTTCTCTGCGTATTGGGGTCAGCTAATGAGCAGTTGTTACTGGTGATGATGTACAATGATTTGTTCCCTCAGCATTTGCAGGCTGGGAGCCGGTCTGATGGTTTGGGGGATTGTTATTCCTAAGGTTCTTAGGCTCGTGGTCCTGAGCTATCTCCATCAGGTTCAATTAAATACCCTTCTAGACACATGGATTAAGTGCCTACTATGTGTAAGGCACTTTGCTAGGTTTTGAGAAAAAAAGAGGACAAAAAAAGAAAAATAGCTCACTTCTCTGTGGATAAATAAGACTGATTAAAATGTTTGTTTAGCACTTCACTGAATCTTAATTCAGATGTTATATTGGTAAATGCTTATGAAACCCGTTCTATGTAAGGCACTTCATGGGATGTTAAGGTAGAGAGGCCCAAATTGAATAAGACATGTATCCCTGCCCTCACGAAACTTGATTTAATGTTAAAATTTTAATGTTTTAAAGGAGATAAAGAACAGGTCTGTTAAGGATACTTCCTTCGGTTGGTCATATATAATTTCCTATTTGATTAACTATGAACTTATTAGGTCTGTCAAAGATGAGGTTGCAGTTGGAACAGACTGTTCATTGATTACTTCTGTTTCCAAGATGACTAGGCCACAGAGCATATGATACAAATTAGAAAACTATAGGCATACTGGAGAAGTAGATTTTTAAATGTCATGAGATCAGATCATATTTCTGGCTGGGGACACCATGGATGACATAACATAGAGCTTGACCATCAAGGATGGGTAGGGTGTCAACAGGTGAAGAGGAGAACGCTTTAGGAGCAGGGGACAACGTGGACAAGGACCCGAAGGCAGAAACGTGTCAGATGTGCTTAGTGATGGATCGCTCTGTTGGGCTGAAACCTGGAATGTATAAGGAGAACCCTTGAGCAAGAATGGGGAAGGGGGTTTGGCACCTTATTGTGGATGGCCTTTCTCATAGGCTAAGGAGTCTGGTGCTATTCTATAGGCTTCCAGGAATGAGAGAAGTATTATTTCAGGGTCAGTAGATGAAGACAAATACTAGGGCATTTAAGCACCAGAAACAGGCACTGAGTCTATCAAGTAGAATGCTAACAGAGAGAGGCAGAGGCAAGGACTATGGAGGTGGAAAGGGGAGATCAAAGTCAGAATGGAGTTGCCAGGACTTCTCCAACCAGCTGGGCAAGGTCCACAATGCAGAAAGGAGACTCTCAACCAGTGATCCAAGAAAGATGGGAACCAGCAAGTCCTGGACATTTATTAAGAAAGAGTCTCTATATCATTGCCTTAGACAACTCATTTTTCAACCAGAAAAGATTTTCTTATACATCAAAATGGGTCTCAAACCAGGGATTCACTAGGAACAAGTATCTGAGGATCGGGCCATAAATGCCTGGATTAATCCAATAAGCTGAATTACCAAAATGAGTATGAGAAAAATTCCACTAACTGGAAAGTCTGTAGGTTGACCAAAAATGTGAATCTTTTGTTGTTGTTGTTGTTTTTCCCATCAAAAGTATTATTCCTTTAGAAACAATGATTGGGTCTTCAACATAGCCTAATTAAAAATGGATAACAAAGGAGCTCCTAACAAATTATTAAGGTCCTCTGGTTTATATCATTATGTCTCAATAGAAATGTGTGACTCATCCAAATCATCTTAAGCCTTGAGGACAATTCATTAGTGAGGAAGGACTCTTTTATGTGGTCCCCAGATGTTCTCCACCATCTGCTCATGTTAGGTCATTTCCTCTCAAGCGGTTCTGCAGTTCTGATGGCTGGGGGGTGGTACTTGCCAGACAAGTTTATTCTGCCTCCCTCACGCAAATACCTAATGACTCCACCCAAGATGGAAAAGTTCATTTAGAATGGTGAACAACAGATCCTAGGGCTCAGTATGTTGTTGTATGAGGTAGTATACATTGTCCATAGTTAGACTGACAGGTAGATGGAGAGATAGATGGTTGAGTGATAGGACAGAAGTGCGGATGGAAGATTCAGGAATGACTCCCTTCTCTTCTTTTAGTCATCTGACCCATGTGTCCGACTTATCACCAGGTCAGTCTTCTCACCTTTGATGTTTCTGAATGCCTCAGAATATAGAAGCCCTCAAGGAACTCAGAGGCATGTCAGTTCAATGTCATTGGGTCATTTCTGCCTTGATATAGACACATGGATGAGCTAGGCTCCACTTCGTATGGAAGTTTCTGGATCTCTCATGGGCTGTTATTTCTTAAATTGACCTGAAACCATTCATTCCATGTCACTTATGTTGTACCGTAGGACAAGACCTCTTGATTTTTTTTCCACTTGTGACCCCTTTTCAAATTTGAAGTATGTGTTGGCATTGTGGGGCCTGAGGGCACATACAGCACAAAGTGTATGTACTTTGTGTTCAGAACCAAGGCTGCAGTGAAGTAGCAAGATGTAACATGGGCAGGCACTGCCAGAAACACCTCAGCTTCATTACTCGTTTGACTTTTTTTTTTGCTTTTTTTTTTTTTTTGGAGGGCAATTGGGGTTAAGTAACTTGCCCAAGGTCACAGGGCTAGGTTTTTGTTTGTGTGTGCGTTAGGTGTCTGAGGCCGGATCCGAACTCAGGTCCTTCTGACTCCAGGGCCGGTGCTCTACTCACTGCGCCACCTAGCCTCCCCACTCGTTTGACTTTTAATCACTTTTTGGTCATCACACTTTCAGAAACCTTTAAATAATGCCAAATTTTGGAACCACAACCCACAGTTTAAAAAGTACTACCCTAAGGGCCACCTTGAAAGAACTGGAAAACAAACTGATTTTTGTGGGAACCCTAAGGATTGGATGATTCTTGACACCCTTTCCCTCCCTTCCTGCCTTTCAAATACTGTCCTGAAAGGTCAGCTCTTCAAGGACAAGGAATGTTTCATTCTTATCTGTGTATCCTTGATTCATAGCACCAGGCCTGAAACATATGATGTCTTTAAAACATTAAATGATATCGTAACTATAAAGAAATTGCTGGAATGGTTATCTGGAAAACCTGAGTTCAACTACTGCCTTGGATGTTTACTACTTGTGTTACCCTGAGCAAGTCACTAAACTTCTAACAACCTCAGTTTCCTTTTCTGTCAAATGGGGTTAATAATGGCACCAATGCTACAGGGTTATTGCAAAGATTAAGCAACTTGCATACCTTAAAGTGCTATTAATTGTTAAACGTTAGCTATTATCTTTAAGTGCCCATTGGTTACTTTAAATATTCTTTTTATTTAAAAGAAATAAGCTCATTGAAGTTAGGAATGCTTTCATTTCTACCTTTGTATCCATAGCATTTAGAACAGCACCTGGCACAGAGGAGGTGCCTAATGAATGGGTGTTGACTGACTATCAGATAAGACTGAGTCTCATGATGTATTTTATCTGTTTCATGCATCCCTATAATTCAAAACTCTATCCATTGACCAATTATTGGACCATAGTGGGTAGAATCCCAGAAACTCAGTATAACAGAATTCAAGCTGAAAGGGACCTCTGTGGTCAGCCAGTCTAACCCCCCAAAAGGCAATCAAACCATGACTCATCAAACAAATGGGCATCTTACCTCAGCTTAGCTACTGTTGAGTAGGGGCAGTTGGCCCCCTTTATCCCAGCACAGATTTTCTCACTGGCTTGGCAGTCAGAGGCCTGGAGGCAGCTGACGGCTTGGGGCAGGGATGTAGATTCACTTGGATTCCATGATGAGTCATCAGACAGGTTTGGGGGAGGTGACATCCTTATACCTGACCACCTATGTCACCTCAGCCCTTATGAAATTTCCATTTTAATTTGCCTACAGAGGTAGAATTCTGGTCTAGCACCATCACTGTCTTATAAGATGAACAATTTCATAATCCTACTATCCTATATTTTTTAGTCATCAGGAAAGTATAAGTTTCTTCACTATTGAACTATGCAGAAACAATCTTTTATCTGATATCCCCATATAAACCGGAGTGTCTGACAGGATGATCTTGGCATGAATGCCAAGCCAGGAAAAGGTAGAAATGACTGTCTGAACATTATTACAAAGCTCTGTTAAATAATTCCTTGTCCATGTAATAGACTCAATTTTCTGAGTAAATTGTTGCTACAATTATTCTAGTGTATGTCAAACATCTCAAGAAAATGATTTCAGTGGAGGTGAGAAGCTTTGTAAATCAGATTCTTTTGTGACTATATGAAAAAAGAATCTTAATGGCCAGCCAAAGGGCACTTGAAATTTTCATAAATTTCTCAAGTTAACATGAAGTAGAAAAAAAAATTCTAAAAGCATTCAAACCTTCACCCCAGACAGCTGCAGAACAGAATTCCTTTTCTCCAAACCCAGCAGAGCTGCCATTTCAAACTTGTCACCAGGTCAGCTTTCTCATACTCTAGGTTTTTCCCCCTTTTCCCTAATGTTTCAGCATAGAATATTAAACTATCTTTGTTGCACATGAACTCCTTAAATAGTTACAAAAGCCAATTAAATAAAACTGGATTAAGGGGGGAAACCATCATATTTGGTGACTGCACAGGTAGATGGGATCAAAAATTCAATAGATGTCAAAGGTGTCTGTCCTATTAAAGAAACTTGAAAAGGAGGGTTGATTTTGGAATGGAAATCCTTCATCAGTACAAAATCAAATGGCCAAGAATAATGCACATTGAGACAGTATTTTGCTCCTTGAAAAGAACTTTCCCTGGTCAAGACTAGGAGAGAACAAGTATAGTTGATCAGTTGGAGCAGCTGATGCTTAGAGGGGTCAGGAGGAGCCAGCCCAAAGATTCCGCACTGCTCCACAGTTTCACAATATCATGGTTTCAGACCTGCAAGGGATCTTAGACGTTCTTGACTTCAATCCTGTTCTTTTACAGAGAAGGAAGCTGAGACCCAGGGTGGTCAGAAGCAAACAAGCCGGGGCTCTTTCATCAGTGCTGGCCAATGAGCCACACCCTTTGGTCACTTCCCATAGCCCCTTCTGGTGCAGGAGCTCTGTAGCCTGGGTGTCTGTGCAGAGAGTTCTAGGCCAGGCAGTTTCACACTTGGCCATGACAGGAGGGGCAGTTCTGGCCCAAATGACTTTGCTCTGGTCAAACCTACACATCTCAGACATCTGCACAGAACCTATAAGGTGAACAAAATGCAACACCTGCATCATCTCATTTGCCCCTTTGCAGTGGAGACAACTATTAGAATAGTTATCCCTACTTTATAGACAAGGAAGCTGAGGCTTGTAATACTGAAGTGATCCACACCCACTCTTCAGGAGCTGGGAGGTTAAAGAAATCTTGTTACTTTCCCCTAGCTACATGGGTGGTAAATACTGAAGACAGGATTTAAATCTAAGTCAAATCAAGGAGTCCCACCTAAGTTCCTGTTACATGCTAGGCACTGTACAACGTACTGGGAGATACATGGAAAGGCAAAACCAAGTCAAAAGAAACAGTCTCCACTCTCAAGAAACTTACAGTCTAATGTCTACGGAGGAGAGAGAAAGCATGGAAAGAACATTGCACCAGCAAGACATAAATAGAATAATGTCGAGATGATGGTAAAGGGAAGACAGGATGAGGAGGTGGGGGGGGGGGTGATGGGCTTGGGTGTTATTTCCTTTGATTTTCTGAATGTTTCTTGCCTAACTTTTCTGTTCTTTTTTTTCTCAATGAGTGGGGAGAAAGTGGAAGAGAGAGGAGGAAAATGTTTTTTATTCAAAAATAAAATTGGAGAAAGAGAAAGAGAGAGAGAGAGAGAGAGAGAGAGAGAGAGAGAGAGAGAGAGAGAGAGAGAGAGAGAGATTTAGTATTCATTTCAGCAAAACGCTATTAAGTCCTATCTGTATGCAGGGCACATTTGGCATATTCTGGTGATACAAACACCATTCATTCAAAAAACATTTATTAAACACCTACTATGTGCCTGGCATTGTGCTAAGCACTAGGGATAAAAAAGAGTCAAAAGGCAATCTCTGCCCTCAAGGAGCTTACAATCTAATGGAGAAAACTTGCAAACAAATCTGTAGCAAAGCATGCTATAAACAAGGATAAATAGGAAATATTTAGAAGATGGAAAAGCACTGGAATTAAGGTGGATTAGGGAAAACAAAGGGGTAAATAGATGGTTCAGAAGGTAGAGCACAGGGCCTGGACCTAAGAAGTCCTGAGTTAAAATCCAGCTCAGACACAGTTAGTTGTGTGACCCTGGGCAAGTCACTTAACTTGTGTTTGCCTTAGTTCACTGGAGGAGGAAATGACATATTCTGGTATCTTTGCCAAGAAAACCCCATGGAACACATTAGTGTGATATGGTCCACATAGTCATAAAGACATAGACATGACTGAATGACTGAACAACAATGGGAAAAATGCAAGATTCTCTTCCCTCAAGGAGTTTCTATTTGTTCCACTGTGAGAACCCAAGAAATGCCACTGAAAAATATACAGGAGGTAATTTGAGGAGAAAAAGAAGGTTACCAGCTGGAAGATGAGGGGAAAGCTTCCTAGAATCACTGGCACCTGAACAGAGCCTTGTAGGAAGAGAAAGACTGGGAGAGAGGGTGTTGAGGATAGAGGGCATCCCAGGCAGGCCAATAAGCAAAGGAAGGAGATAGAGCTTCACATTTGGGTAACAGGTTCCAGCTCAATTGAGTTAGAATGTAGAGCAGAGGGGAGAGGAGAGGGGTGGGAAAGGAGGGGAGCAAAGTCTTTGAGGTCAGGCTCTAGTCAGACTGCCACCACTTACTGAGTGCTTCTAGAAGATTTTGTCTCAGTCCTGAGGACAATGACAGTGTGGATATGGGTTAACCTAAACCTGAACAGATATCCTGCTATGCATGTATGGGCTTATGCTGTAATTTAGTTTTCAAAGTGAGGATGCCATCTCTTCAACCAGATTCTAAGCTCCTAGAGATGATAATATCCATAGATTTAGAGTGGGAATGGACCCTTGAAGTCCCCTGATTTTACAAGTGATGAAAATGAGGCCCATAAAGTAGAAGTAACTTGCTCAGTGTCACTCATGTGTAGCCCCAGTTCTTTGTACAAATCTGATGTTGTGTCCCCTGAAACTTGTACGTGTCTTTTCTTTATAAATTTGAATCTTGATCCTACTGTTTACTTAGCACAATGTATATTGAAGGGTCAGAGCTCTAACCCAAGCCAATTCAGTGCTAAATGTTCATTGAATTTTTCAGATACACAAGTTACAGTTCTATAGTGGTTTAACACTTACAAGGTAGTTCATATCAATAGATTTTGAAAACATCATTTGGTTCCTTTTAAAGGATCATTTTTCATTTCATCATGAGCACACGTACATGCACAAATTTGCACATGCATGCAAAACTGCAAACACACAATGCATACATATACAATGCAATACTATGCACACAAAAATGCAAACACACATGCATACATACACATGCACATAAATGCATACATCTGGGTGCATAGGTCTCTGAAGACATTTGGAGAAGTTCAATGCACAACTCCTTTCACAGGGCTACAGTTGCCTCTCATTCACTATGAAAAGACATTCAGCCCCTCCAACAGAAGTGCTCCCTCAAAATTTCTCAGGGTCCAGAAATAAACATTCTGGAATGTTCTGGGGTCCAGATGTGCAGATCATGTGATGGCAGTGTTGGGAGGAGGGAGAAAGGAACTCAAGCCCATTTAACCATCTCCTGTTCTCTGCATGTTTCCCCCTTTGCCTCCTTCCAGTCATTATCCAGAAGAGCGGTCAGCTGTTGGCCTTAGTTTCTAGCTTTTACTTCTTGAAATCTTCTGGCCAACTTCATTTAGCAAAGACTTGTAGTAAAAATGCCAACGAAGACTGTGTGGGGCAACCAGAGGCAGGGTCTGGCCCCAGAACCTTCCTGTACTTGGATTGGAACAAACCCTAAAGCCAATGGAGATGATGGAATACATATGTGAGAGCATTCAGCTCCCTCTCCCCACCACAAAGCAGAGGTCATCAAACTAGGCCATGTGGAGACATAGGCCCTCTCTCCCAAGAAGTGGAGTTGTGAGTGGTAGATAACTGGCCTCTTCTCACATCAACGTCCCAAGAATTGTCAATAAATATCTGGCTGGAATATACCATTTCTCCTGTGCCCTTTTGGGATATCTACCTTGGCCATCCTAAACAACTGGACCATTCACACACAAAGGTTTGGACATGGTCTAATCATTAGCCTGTCATTTGGGGTCATTTTACAGCAAAAAAAGTGATAGAAGGTGAGTCCATACTCTTGACCACTCTGCCCATCTGACATTTCCTCTGAAGATGATTAGAATTCTGGTCACCTTCAGCTCAGGAGCATAACTGGAGAAGGACCCAGAATGCAAGGACCTGGGATATTGGGAATTCACAAAAAGGAATGGGAGGGAAATCTCGAGTGCTTAAAGAGGCAGCTTTTCTTTTGGTTGTTGTTGGAAAAATGGGAGTTTAAACAGCACATTTATTTCACTTTAATTTTGGAGCTGTCATACATCAGCTCTGCAGCCCTGATTCAGAACACATGCAGGGTGCCTTTGAAGTTGGGGCTGCTTTTTTCCACAATGGCAGAGAGATACAAAGAAATTAAAGGGTGACCAAATCATGGACTGACCTTTTGTGCTCTCAATTTACCAATTGTGACTTAATTTCTTTTTTTTCTTCCATTCATTCTTTCTCTTATATCTTTCTTCCTTTCTCCTTCTTCCCTTCTTTTTTCTTTCCTCTTTCTCTTTCTTCCTTTTTTTCTGACATTTCTAACATACTTTCTCTCTTTCTTCCTTCTTCATTCCTCCTTGTCCTCCTCATGCTCATTCTCCTCCTCCTTCTTCCCCCCCCCCAACAAAAAAGCTCCATTGTGGCATAAACTATTTTTTTTTTAAATCCTTCCAAACTTACTTCTTTACTTTGTATTTTTCCCTTCAGTGCTGGGCACTCTGATTTGATTTTATTTCACTGGTAAAAATAGTTTAATATGTGGCTTTCTGGAGTCAAGGAAGGGAAGAAACAAATCAGCCACAATTTGCTTCATGGGAGCTACTTGGGGAAAAAAAAAACCTATACTAATTCATATATAGGAGTTGTCAGTTTTCAAATTCTCCTTTCTAATGGTAGTTGTTTTGTAATGGAGCTTCACATAGTAGGCTAGCTGAATGTGGGCTATGCTTGACTGGTTTTCTTGTTCAGAAATGTGAATGCTTCAAAGGTTGACTATAAAACTCAGTATTTAAAATCTGGTCTAGATCTAAAGTTCACGAGTACACCATAAATATATGAAGACAGATGAGAGAGAGAGGGAGAGAGAGAGAGAGGGAGAGGGAGAGAGAGAGGGAGGGAGAGAGAGTGGGAGAAAGAGAGAGGGAGGGAGAGAGAGAGAGAGAGAAAGAAAGAGAGGGAGAGAGAGGGAGGGAGAGAGAGGGAGGGAGAGAGAGGGAGGGAGGGAGAGAGAGAGAGAGAGAGAGAGAGAGAGAGAGAGAGAGAGAGAGAGAGACAAGAGACACGAGGTGGGGGAAGGGAGAGAGGAAGGATGGCAAGGAGAGGAGGAGATGGAGGAATCTGAGCATTTAAAAAGTGCTACCTTTGCTCCAGACCTCCAGGGTAAGGAAGACTTCAAGTGCCAGCCACGAGTCAGAAAAGCCCAGTGCTGTGAGATGAGTGAATGGGCATTGGGTTTGCATTTGGATGGCGAGGCTTTGAAATTCAGCCTAACCACTGTATAGCCTGGGTCGCTTTGGCCAAGTCCCTTCTATGTCTCGGTTTCCTTATCTTCAAATGGTGAATTTTGGACTTTATGACTTCTAAGGACCCTTTCTGAAATCAAGCTGTTAGCCAGTGGCCTGCATGAAGGTCTGTCTCAGCCACTTGACCTTTTAAAGCCCTAATTTATTCATCCATAAAATGAGTCCGTTCATCATTGAGGTTGTGAGGCACTTTGATGTTGATGATGATGATAGGGAGGGGGAGGAGGAGGATGAAGGTGAGGATGATGAGGATTCCATGCATGTGAACATCCCTGTCCTCCAGAGTGTCTAAGGGTTTTCTTCCTCATCTTCTCTTTTTTTCTTTATCTTCTATGCCCTAAAGCTTTGAGAGCACCTGGGAACGCTGGCACTCAGGATTTCTTACTGTTCCACTGGAGCTTTCCTTCTTGCACTCTGATATTTCTGGAATCACCAAACACTGCAGATGCTTTCTCTGCTTCCTAAGAATTAACCCAGGCTTTCACTGCATGGAACTAAGTCCCCAGGGCAGGTGCCCTGTTTATATCTTAGCTTTACTCCCAAACCCTCAAAAACACACCCCAGAAAAGCCATCTTTCTCTCTCGCCTTTTCTCTTACAACACCCCAAGGATCCTCCGGATGTCCCCACGCCCTTTGTCGGGCTCCAGAGCTTCATAAACAAGATGAAGGGAAGATGGGAGCCATTCCCCAGAAGGAAGTGTCAGTCAGAGTCTACAGTCTATAAGAAGGGAAGACAGGGAGATAGCCTGAGGAAAACATGGGGAAAGGGTACTTGGTAAAGGAGTTCTTGATGAGAATCAGTCTCCCTCAGTTTTTGACTGTATTGTGCCTGACTGTTTTAAGAACTAAAAGTTATAATTCAATTTCACTTCAATTCAATAAGCATTTATTAAAAGCATTTAAGTTCTAGACACTGTACTGTATGTTGGGGAAACAGACAAAAAAAATAGCCCCTGTCTGCAAGGAGCCTACATTCCACTGGGGGAAACATGTTTAAGTATTTACAAAGTATGTGGAAATTAAATAGGAACTAGCATGTGAAGGGGAGTGCAAACAGTGGGGGGGTGCTTGGGAAAGGCTTCCTGTAGGCCCCAAAGCTGAGCCCTATAGGAAGGGCATTCTAAGAGTGAGAGGCGAGTTGAGAGAGTGTGCCAGGCAAGGGCAGAACCCAACAGACTGCACCAGCACCAGCCTATTGGGAGAGAAGTCCAGAGGTGAGAAGCAACCAGCAGCCTCACTCTGGTTTTCCTGATACCCAACCCCAAAGTGCCAGATCCACTGCTCAACTTTATCTCTCCACTGATCATCACCCAGTTCCATGAGATGGAACATTGGAAGGGACCTCAGTGCTCCAACTTCCTCATTTTACAAAGAAGCTGAGAATCATCAAGGGGAAATGCTCTGTTTTTGGTCACACAGATATAAAATGACAGAGACAGGATTTGAATTCAGGTCTTCTGACTCCAAACAAATAGGAGTAGTTGTTGTTTTTCTATTTTATATTCTCTCCTTCTATTCCTAGTATCGTTACTTCTTGGCCATCCCTCCCACCTAGATTATAATACCTCTTTGACATATATGATGCTTTACTTTTTTTTTTCTTGGAGGCAATTGGGATTAAGTGACTTGCCCAAGGTCCCACATCTAGTAAGTGTCTGAGGCTGGATTTGAACTCAGGTGTTTCTGATTCTAGGGCCTGTGGTCTACACACTCTACCACCTAGCTGCCTCAGTGCTCCATTTGTATAAGCTCCAAGAAACCCTATGTCAAGAGATAAATCAGTGTCAGATTCTTCTCATGTCCTGGTGTAATTTCAGGCATATGTGATAAAAGTAAATAAAAAAATAAAATATTCCTTTAAATAAAAGAAAACATAATGTTTCTGTTCAGGTTATTACCTTAGACAAGAAATTTGATCATGTCTTTCCCCCTCCTCGAAGCAAGAGAGCTGCTTTTTAATCCCCCCAAAAAAACACACAAAACTGGTCTCCATCAACTATAACACTTACCTTCTCACTAGACTCCCTACCTCCAGTCTCTGCCACTATTATTCACTATCCACTCAGCTTCTAAAGTGATTTTCTGGAAGTACAGATAAGACCAGATCACCCTCACCTCTAGAGGTTATTAACTCCTCTGCTTGGCATTCAAAGCTCTTTATAATCGAGCCCAACTAGCCTTTCTGGCCTGCTGTATCACTGCTCTGGGTGCTCTATGGCCCAGCTGAATTGAGTTTTTTATCATTTTTTTTATCATTCCTAATGTAATACTGCATCTCCCACCTCAGTGCCATTGCATTGACTGTCACCAGTGCCTGGACAATCATATTTCTTCATTTCTGCCTCTTAGAATTCCTTATTCCCTTGAAAACTCAGCTCAGGTGCCACACGAAGTTTGACTTAATCCCACTAGTGGTTGATGGTTCTCCCTTCCAGCCCAAAACACTTTGTATTTATTACACATGCACACAACACACATACATGTATACATATGTGCATGTAAACATATGCACATATGCATATATGTACATGCTGTCCTCCCCTAATGGAAGACTAGCTCCTCGAGGGCAGGGGGTATTTCATTTCTGTCTTCTTATCCATAAGACCTGGAACAGTATCCAGTAGATAGCATATATTTAATAAATATTTTTGATAGATTGATTCAAATTCATTCAGAAAACATTTATCAAACTCCTCTGTGAATGAATGAATGAAAAATTGATTAAAGGCCTACTATGGTTAAAAGCATGGTGTCAAACAAATGGTAGTTGCTGGGAGTATTAGCATTCATTGATTTTGAAAGTATCCAATGATACAAAGAGTATAAATTTAGAAACTCTTTTAAGTGATTTTCTTGTTGGATTAACCACAAGAGCATATCCATATACTTAAATATAGAAACAAATAGATGTGGGAGACATCTTCTGTAAAAGGCATGCTCATTCCATGTGCAGAAGGCATGCTGGCCTGTTTCTTATAATGAATCATTTAATGCAATGGATGGCTTGTGCGGATACAGATTTGCAATCTATCCCAGCGACTTGGCAGCTCTGGAGGGGGTCTGTGGCCCATATGACGGGAACCGCTGCCATAGACCATCACTTCGCAGAAAGGAGGTGCCGCGTAGACAGAGTTGTTTAGCCCCTTAAAGATGAAATCATTAGCCAATCAGAAGCCAATTTGCCTCTCCTTTTTCTTTGACTACAACATTAATTTCCAAATGGAAAAGATCTTAACCTTTGGTAGCTTAAATTCTGTGACTTTAACCTGAGGGGCCCTCCTGAATATAACCAGATTTTAGATAGAGGAAATTAAGGTATTTTCTCCCATATGTAATGGGGAAGAATTTTGGATCTGAGCTGAAGAAAGGCTGGAATAGAATCCATTTTCTAGGTATTCTCTATTTACAGATAGAATAATTACAATAAAACAATGCCAAAAGCTCTCACTTTAGAACACCTCCAGGTCTACAGAATCCTTTATAAAAATGATTTCAGGGGGTCTTCATGACAACCTTGTGAGATAGGAACTATTACCATGCTGATTTTACAAATGATGAAACTGATTCTCTGAGAAGTTAGAAGATTGGCTTGTGATCTTCCAACTAAGTAACTATCAGAGGCAAGATTGGAACCTACGAGTCTCAATTCAGGAGCAGCATCCTATTCACTGTCCACTCTGATTCCCTAGAATACAATGACTTTTTCATGGTATTTTATTTTCCCTTTAAAAAATGAACTTACCAAATATCAGCTAAAATTGTCATCACATATAGAACAGAAAGAGAGGGTTCTACATAAAACAAAATGTTTATTATGTACAACTTGTTTATCTCTGTAAATACTTCTCTCTTGAGTAGATGGGCTGCCATCTCAGTGGAGGGAATTTGCCACATAAGTCAAATAAATGCTAATTCAAACCTTCACATACTTGAAAGAGCACTCTGCAATTTGCTAAGATTCATATTCCTCTACCTGGGTTACCAAATTCTGTGGTTATTAGATTATCATGGCAGGTAATAATATTAGTCTTTTATTCCTTAACATAAGGTATAAAAATCCTTCCCAAAGCTGATGGATCATTGTAGTTATAAATAAAAATTAACTTTTCAGTAGGAGAATGTGAGTGGGAAAAAAGGAAAGAAAAGTTATAGTTGAGAAAAGTTATAGTTTTCATCAACTATAATTGCTAACTGAAAGAGTATTAGAAGCAAAAAACTGAGAAAACAAATCAAAGAAAGGCCAAGGTTTCAAACAAGGGAAATAGGCTGAGTGTTGATCAAACACAGAGAAATGGAGATCTCATAATGAACAGGGAGAAGTAATATTTTTCACTGGCCAAAAATACAGTCCTCCAATATTTCTGTTCAGAATATATAAATAATGGGCAAGGACAACAATGTGGACTTAGTGGGGGGAAAATAATAAGTCCTCTTACATTGCTTACTTTTTGTTCTACTTCTAATTCTTTGACATACCAAGCTATTTCAATTCCTAATCATAAATCAATAGGTGTCTTGGTCAATGTCAGTTCCAAACTAAGACTTTTTTTTTCCTAAATAGACAATCTCCCCTCCCCACTCTGGGAGCATTGTACCCACAAGCTATAAAGTGTTGGTGCACATCCTTTAACTACAACTGAAGAACCTGCCCTTGGCAGGTAGAGGTGTTCTAAATATTGTACACTAAGATACTAGAAATGCATTGGGGGTGGTCTTATAGAGATGAATCCCAGCAGCCGGGAGCAAGGGACCTTGTCATGCAAAGACTTTGAGGTCAGTTCTCTGATTTGACCAATGTGGGGAACTCTCTTGATTAAGAGAGGTCAGGACTTGGGGAAAAACTTATAACTAAAAAATTGTACTAATAAAATAGAATAAGAGCAGATCAATGATTTAGGTATACAGGTAAAAAAAAGAAATCTAGAACAACAACAAACTGAAAACTCAAAACTAAACAACAAATTGAAATTCTGAAAATGAAAAAGATATTTAAATATTGAAGGTAAAAATGAATTAATAAATAAAATTAGAAGCTGTGTTTCTAAATAAGCAATAGTTAAATTTATTTTAGAAAAGAAAAAAGCAAACCAAATTACCAGTAGCAAAAATGAAAAAAAAAAGAATTAACAAACAATGAAGAAGAAATAAAAGCAATTATTAGAATCTATTTCACTTAATAATATGCCAATAAAGTTGAAAATCTAAACAAAATGGATGAATATTCACAAAATATTAAATACCCATTAATAGAACAAGAAAAATAAGGGACTTACATAACTCAATCTTAGAAAAGAAACTGAACAAGGCACAAATGGAACTACATTGGAATTCAATGAATTTACAAGTGAAATCTAGCAAACATTTAAAGAGCAATTATTTCCAATTCTACATAAATTGCTTGAAAAGGAAAAGAAGGGGGGTGGCTAGTTGGTGCAGTGAGTAGAGCATTGGTCCTGGAGTCAGAAGGACCTGAGTTCGGATCTGGCCTCAGATACTTAACGCAAACACAAACAGAAACCTAGCCCTGTGACCTTGGGCAAGTCACTTAACCCCAATTGCCCTCCAAAAAAAAAAAAAAAAGCAAAAAAAAGGAAAGGAAAATAAGGCATCTCTCTAAATGCCTTCTGTTATATAAATATGGGCTTAATACATAAATCAGGGAAATTCAAGAACTAGAAAACTAGACACTAAGATCACTAATGGATAGTAATGCAAACGGTTTCAATAAAATATTATCAAAGAAAGAACAGGAATTGGACATAATATTGTATTTGTAGCTTGATTTATATCGGGTTATATTTATACTAGGAATCCAGAATTCATTATGGGTCATCTATAATCATAATTGATCATGTTAATAACAATAAAATCATATGATTATGTCAACAGATGCAGAAAGTTATGATAACATATAATAATCATCCTTATTAAAATATTAGAAAGCTTAGGAATGAATAGATTTTCCCTCAAGATAATAAAAAAAAATTATCTATTTAAAATGAAGAGCCAGCATTATCAGAAATGGAAATAAACTAGAGGATTTTCCAATACGATCAAGGGTAAAGCAAGAATGTCCATTATTACCATTACTACACAATATAGTGCTTGAAAATGCTACTATAGCAATAAAACAAGAAAAATATATTCAGGGAGCAATCACAGGCTGAGAGAAAACACAATTATCACCTCTTAAAGTTGATATGATGGTTTATTTAATGAAAACTAGATAGCAAATTAATAACTAATTGAAACAACTTTAGCAAAGTTATAAAATAAATCCTCATAAATAACTTCCTCTAGTAAAGCTATAAAACAAACCTAAGTAAATCTATGACATTTGTATATACATTACTTAAAACAACCAGCAGGTAGAGTTAGAGAAATTAAATTCAAAATAACTATAGAGAGCATTTTAAAAATGCTATCTGCTATATGCCAAGACACATGCAGTAATTTTATTAACTTAATTTTTTAAAATATTCCTTGAAAAAATGAAAATATATTTAAATAATTGGTGAAATATTAATTGTTCTTAGGTAGGCTGAGCCAAGATAATGAAAAATTCTAATACTACCTAGATTAATTTACATATGCAGTGTTATACCAAATTACCAAAAGATTCCTTTATGGAGTTAGAAAAATAGTAACAAAATATATATGGAGAAAAGAAATGTTAAGTATCTCAAGAGAAATTTTTAAAAAGTGGGAATGAAGGGGGTCTAGCAGTACCAGATCTCAAACTATACTACAAAGCAGTAATATCAAAGCATTTTGGTACTGGTTAAGAAATAGAAAGGTTGAGCAGTAGAACAGATTAGATATATAATATACATAACCAAATGAACACAATAGCCTACTCTTTGATAAACTCAAAGATTTTAACTTTGGGGAAAGGAACTCACTATTCAATAAAAACTGTTGGAAAAACTAGAAATTAGGTACAAAACGACATCCTATGTGATAAAAGTTTCAAGTGGATGCCTTTCTTATACATAAAGGGTGACATCATAAACAGATGAGAGGAATGAGGAAATAATTACCTGTCTGAGCAACAGATATGGGAAGAGTCCATTGACCAACCAAGAGAAAGAAAGGGCCACAGAAGATAAAGCAATTTTGATTACATAAAATTAAAAACTTCTTTTTTTTTTATTTTCAGAAAGAAAAGAAATTCAGCAAAAATTAGGGGGGAAACAGACAAATGGGAAAAATTATTCACAGCAAGTTTCTTCAACATGTTATTTATAAAATAAATAGGAAACTTATTTACATTTATGGTAAGAGTATTTCCCCAATGTATAAATGTTCCTGGGAAATGAATAAATAATTTTCAGAGGAAGAAATCTATATTACCAATAGCCATATAAAATACTAATTCACTAGTAATTTTTAAAATTTTTGTTAGATATTTTCCAGTAATATACAGATTTTTCACAATCACTTTTTTAAATTTTGAGTTCTAAATTCTTTTTCTTCTTCCTGTCCCTCCCCCATCCTTGAGCAGGTAAGAAATTTAATTTCAATTATACATGTGAGGTCATGCAAAACTTTTCCAGATTAGCCATGGTGGAAAAGAAAACAGACCAAAAATAAATAAATAAATAAAAAGAGAGAGTTAAAAAAAGTATGCTTCAACCTGTATTCAGAGTTCATCAGTTCTCTCTCTGGAGGTGGAAAGCATTTTTGACCATGGGTCCTTTGTAACTGTCTGGGTTCATTTTCTGAATCAGAGCGGCTGAATATTTCACAGCCAATCAACCTTAAAATAGTGCTGTTACTAGGTATACTGTTTCTGCTCACTTCACTTTCATGAGTTTATATACGTCTTCCCCGGTTTTTCTTAAACCATTCTGCTCATCATTTCGTATAGCACAATAGTATACCATCATAATTATATAACACAAATTGTTCAGCTATTCCCCAATTAATGGACATCACCTCAACTTCCAATTCTTTGCCATCACAAAAAGATCTACTATAAATATTGTTTTCTACAAAAGTCCTTTTCTCCTTTTTCTTTGATCTCTTTGGGGTACAGACATCATAGTGCTATCACTGCATCACAGTTTTATAACGCTGTGGTTGTAGTCCTGAATTGTTCCCCAGAATGGTTGGACTAGCTCATAATCCCATCGAGAGGGCATTACTGCACCAATTTTTCCACATCCAAGCCAGCATTCATTATTTTCCTTTTCTATCGTGTTAGTCAGGCATGTGGTGATATTTCAGAGTTCCTTAATTTGCATTTCTCTAATTGGTTTTGGTTTTTTTTCATGTGACTATTGATAGCTTTTGGGGGCAGCTAGGTGGCATAGTTGATAGAGTACTAGATTTGGCATCAAGAAGACAACTTCATGAGTTCAAATCTGGCCTTAGACACTTAGAACTCTATGAACCTGTATGAGTCACTTGACCCTCTCTGCCTCAATTCCTCAACTACAAACGAGCTAAAAAAGGAAATGGCCAAACACTCTAAAATTTTTGCCAAGAAAACCTCAAGTGACTTCACAAAGATTTGGACATGACTGAAATGATTGAACAGCAACACACTGATTTCTTCTAAAAACTGTCTGTTCATATTCTTTGACCACTTATCAACTGTAGAATGGCTTTTATTTTTCTAAATTTGTCTTAGTTCTTTTTGTGTTGGAGAAATTAGGCCTTTACCCAAGAAAGTTGCTACAAAATTTTCCCCAGTTTCCTGTTTTCCTTATAATTTTGACAACTTTAGTTTTGTTTGTACAAAAGTCTTTTAATTTCATGTTAATAAAAATTATCTATTTTACTTCCCATAATTTCTTCTATATCTTGTTTTTCCTAAATTTTTCCCTTATCCATAGAGCTGAGAGGTGCATTTTCCATGCTCCCCTAATTTACTTATGACATCACCCTTTATTTCTAAACCATTTGTCCATTTTAACTTTATCTTGGAATACAGTGGAATACACTGTGAGATATGGGTCTAGGACTAGTTTCTGCCAAATTACTTTTTGGTTTCCCCCAAATTTTTTGTCAAATGGTGATGAGTTCTTGCCCCCAAAACTTAGCTCTTTAGTTTTATCAAATATTAGATTACTATGGTCATTTACTACTGTGTATTGTGTACCTATTCTATCCCACTGATCCAGTATTCTATTTTTGAGTCAGTATCAGAGGTTTTCATGATTACCATTTCACAATAAAGTTTGAAAATCTGGACCTGGTATGCTACCTTTCTTCACATTTTTTTTTTTATTGATTCCCTTGACATTCTTGACCTTTGTTCTCACAGATTAATTCTACTATGTTTGTTTGTTTGTTTGTTTTTTCCCAACCCTATAAAATATTTTTCTGGTACTTTGATTGGTACATCACTAAATAAGTAAATTAACTTTGGTAGAATTATCATTTTATTATATTTTCTTGATCTACCCATGAGCTATTTAATTGCTTTTCTAATTGTTTAGATCTGTCTTTATTTGTGTGAAAAAGTGCTTTGTAATTGTGCTCTAATCACTGGGTTTGTTTTGGTAGGTAGACTCTCAAGTATTTTCTATTGTATGCAGATATTTTGAATGGCATTTCTCTTTCTATCTCTTCCTGCTGGATTTTGTTAGTAATATAGAGAATTGCTAATTGCTTATGTAGGTTCATTTTATATCTTGCAAGTGAAGTTAATTTTTTCAAACAGCTTTTAGTTACTTATCTAGGATTCCTAAGTATACCAACATTTCATCTGCAAAGAGTATTACTTTTGCTTCCTCATTGCCTATTTTATTAAATTAATTTCTTTTGCTTTGTTTATTGCTAATGCTAGCAGTTCTATTGAAATATTAAATAATAGTAGGGATAAAGGACATTGTTCTTGCTTCACTCTCAATTGTATTTGGAAGGCATCAATTTTATCCCTGTTGTGAATAGTATTATCTTGGTTCTAGATAGATGTTACTTATTTTAAGAAAGGCTTCATGATTCCTGTGTTTTCTGATGCTTTTAAAAGGAATAGGCTGTGTATTTTGTCGAAGGCTTTTGCTGTATCCATTGAGATATTCATATGATTTTTGTTGTTATCATTACTTATATTTTCAATTATGCTGATAGTTTGCCTAATATTGAACAAGTGCTGCATTCCTTGTATATATTCTGATGGGGTCCTTGTGATATATATATATATATATATATATATATATATATATATATATCTGTAGTATCAATCTGTAACATCAGTTTGTAAATGGGGTGCTTTGGGATTTATGTCTGTAAAATCAATTTGTAAAAGCAGTCTGTAAGATCACATTTCCACCCCCCCAGCCTCAGAGCATTGACTCTGCCCCTTCCCCCTTCCAGCACTCTGCCCAGCAACAACTCATGACCTGTTTATCTCTGCTTGAAACAATAAGTTATGTAAATGTTATCTCCCTTAGTTAGAGTGGCCAGCCCCACCAGAAATTCTTCAATACCTTATCTATAGGGTAACTCCTTAGTCAATTATATACCCACACTGTCTCTGATGACCTTGGTGGGAGGCAGACTGGGCACTCTTTAGTGACGTGTCAGGCCTAAAACCACACCTCCAGCTAGCCCCGCTTGAGCTATTTCCCAGTGAATCATGGGCAATACACCTGCGCAGTTGATATTAAGTGTATGGTCCTTTGAGCACTGACCACTCCTTAACTCCTCCCTGATCCCACCCTTACTCACCTAGTTAGCATAATTGACACCTTAAAACTATGCCTGCAGCCTCTGCGAGTTTGCAGGTTCCATAAGAATCTATCCCACTGTTCTCTACAGCATAACAATAAACTTTACAATTTCGGCTTCAAAGTTTGCTTGAGCCTGGTGAATTCCTTCCAGACTGGATGCCAGGGAGGTATCCCTGGCAGAACCACCTACCCTCCCCCCCTCCTTATCACCCTTCCCTCTTCAATTCCACCTGTTCATAATGTATGATCTTGGTGATTTATTGCTACAATTTCCTTGCTAGCATTTTATTTAAAATTTTTGGATCAATATTCATTAAGAAAATTTGTCTTTAATTTTTTTTTCTTCCTGTTTTTAGTATCCCTGGGTTAGGTTTCAGTACCATATTTGTGTTGCAAAAGGAATTTAGTTGGGTTCTTTCTTTAACTATTTTTTCAAACAGTTTCTATAGTATTGGGGTTAATTGTTCTTCAAATGTTTTCCTGTATTTGGTTGTGAGGTTTTTATGTCCTAATACATAGTCAGTTTTTGTGAAGGTGCCATAAACAACTGAGAGAAAGGCATACTTCTTTCCATTCCCTAAGAGGTTTTCTCTAGAGGTCTACCATATCTAAATTGTTAAAGATTCTAGCCATCTCCTTGACTTCTTTCTTATTTATTTTATGGTTGTGTTTACCTAGTTCTGAGAGAAGAAACTTGAGGTCCAACACTAGTATAGTTTTACTATTTCCACTTGTAATTCATTTAACTTTGCCTTTAAGAGTTTGGATACTATGTCATTTAGTGTATATGTGCTTTAGTATTTAGTATTGAAGAGAACCACCTGTTCTCTTCAGAAGAAAAAAAATAAAAACATTCCTTCATATAATCATATGAAGGAATACTCTAACTCACTGTTGAGAGAAATGCAAAATAAAACAACTCTGAGATACCCACTCACGTCTATCAGATTGACTAACATGACAGAAAGGGAAGGTGACAAATGCTGGAAAGGATATGGAAAAATAGGGACACTAATTCATTCTTGGTGGAGTTGTAAATTGGTCCTATCATTCTGGAGAACAACTTGGAACTATGGCCAAAGTGCTATAAAACTGGGTACGCCATTTGAGCCAGCAATATCCCTACTAAGTCTTTATCCCAAAGAATTCAAAGAAAAACAGAAAGGACCTATATGTGCAAAAATAGTTATGGAAGATATGTTTGTGGTGGCAAAGAATTAGAAATCGAAGGGGTAGCCATCAATTGGGGAATGGCTAACCAAGTAGTATATGACTACAGGAAAGGGGGGCAGGGAGTGGTTTTAGAGGGGTCTGTGAAGACCTGTATGAGCTGATACAGAGTGAAGTAAGCAGAACCAGGAAATCATTGTACACATTAAAAGCAGTATTATAATTATCAACTGTGAAATACTTGGCTACTCTGATCAAAGCAATAATACAGGACAGTTCCAAAGGATGACAAAGGGTGCTACCCGTTCAAGACAAAGAGATTGGATGAACTCTGAGTGCAAATTGAACTATATATTTTTCATTTTACTTTTCTTGCTTTTTTGTATATGTTTTCATATGTATAATTGATCTCATATTGCTTGCCTTCTTAATGGCTGAGAGAGGAGCTGGAAGAAGATAATTTAAAACAAAAAAATTTAAATATTAAAAATAAATATATAGCATTTTTAAAGAAAAGAAAGAAACCTGCCTACTCACAGCCTTTGACCACTTGCCAACTTTGAAATGCATCTTATTCTTATAAATTTGCACCAGTTTTTTATTTATCTTGAAAATGAGGCCTTTATCAAAGACAATGACGGCCAAGCCTTTTTCTTATCCTAGTGAACAACTTAATGAGTGGCCTTTAGTGCCAGGTTAATTGCTTGCCCATGTTCATGCAGCTAGAATTTGTAGGACTGGCACCATAGTCCTTATGCCCTTAAGGCCAGCCCTCTCTTCATGAGCTCACCAGCACTTCTGTGTAGGGTGGATTGGAGTGTGGAGTGATTGAAGGCAAGATGATGCATAAGTGAGGAAACTCCACCTCTCTACTAGGATTTTCCTTCTCATTTTGTAGATGAAGTGCTTGAGAAAAAGAGCTTCATTCAATCAAATTCAACAAGCATTGCTGAATTATTCAAAACACCCCAAGCATTTAACTCCCATTGCTACTATACTATATATATGCAATTCACTTTTCACATAGGCAGAGTGAATTTCCTCACTGAGGATTCCTTATAATAATGAAATCATCATCATGGTCTAAAATTTAAAGATAAGCCAGACACTGTGTTGGAAGCACTTTCAACCCTCCAGAGGTTTCCATTGTGTTGGCAGAATTGCTTTTCTATGGAGTTAAATGACTTGCCCATAGTAAGTACTGACTCCAGAACATGAACCCAGGTCTTTGGGTTCCCAGGGCAGGGATCTTTCCATACCCTATGGTGATAAAACCTACAGAAAACAGGAGACTTTTGCCAGGTAATTTCACATTAAATATTTTGAAATAAAATCAGTTTTAAGGAAATCTGAGAAAATATCTGATTTCCCTTGAGATTTTTTCCATTTGTTTCTAATGAGGCTCTTTGGATTCTTCCAATTGGTCTTTTTACTCTTATCAATTGTTTTCTGTTGTCTGTGGGCCCGTCTATTAGGAATGATATATTATGAGAGTAGGCCCACACACAAAAATAATCCGACTCTTTTCATTAGGAGAGAAGCCTTGCTCCACGCAAACCCATAGGGAGGGACTCTTGTTACTCATTTTTGTTTCAGGCAGGTTTGAAGCCCTGAAAGGCCTTTCCTGCCAAAGTCTCATTTTTCTCTTACTGGTTACAAGTGGCCTTCTGAAGGTTGGCCTCATTTTTCCTCTGATGGCTATCCCCAGGATGATTCTCCTGAGGACAAATTAAAGGGTTTTTGTCTAATCCCATCTTTTTTGCTAAATGGTCCCAGCAGTGAGAGGAAACTCTTACTAAGATTTGATTTAACCATTCAGAAATTCAATTAAAAGTCCCACATTGTTAGGGAAAGTAACATCAGAGCATTGCCCTGACCAGACCAGTTATTTCTTTTTTTCTGTTAGACTTGCAAGTGGTCAGGGCAAAGCAAGTTTGGGCTAGAGAATTAATCAATTATTAAGTATTCATTAAGTTTTTCTTAATTTTTTCTTTCTTTGTGTCAGGTAATGTACTAGTCTCTCAGAATATACAAAAGACAAAAATAGAGCAATCTTTGCCCTCAAGGAATTTTCATTCTATTAGGAGAGACAATGGCACAGATTTTGCAGATGAACATCACACAGATGGTAATGGAGCGATGCATGGTAGCTGTGAATCAGCTACAGCATGTGATCAAGGAGGAACTAAAAAAACAGAAGCAAAAGATGTCATCAAAGCATTATATGAAAAGAAGGAAGCAGGTTGGTCATGTGACAAGAGGGATAGGTGCAGGGTGGGTGGTCAGAAAGGTCTACTGCTACCTTCATGATGTTGGAAGAAAGAGAAGGTCATTAGCGAGTTGAATTCTGCTGTGAACTTTTGGGGGGATATGGGTGAGGGTCCCACAGAATGAGCATCACATCACTGTCTATGTCATTGAAGGGAACTTCCCACAGGGGTCACAGATCCATTTACATGCTGAAGTATCTGCATATATACAAAGCAAATTCAAA
Organism: Gymnobelideus leadbeateri; assembly: GCA_011680675.1. NCBI lineage: Eukaryota > Metazoa > Chordata > Mammalia > Diprotodontia > Petauridae > Gymnobelideus > Gymnobelideus leadbeateri. The sequence goes on along the minus strand of WOXC01000688.1, from coordinate 190,508 downwards.
GAGCTTGGAGATGGACAATATCAAGAAAGGTGGAATCTTGAAGACTCGTGATCTGGGTTTTAGAGGAAGAGAGGAAATCCAAGATGCAGAAGGAATGAAGATGCACCTTCCAGGCAGAGGGATATGATCAATGCAAAGGCAAAGAGATGGAAGATGGAGTCTCACATGACAGGAAGAGAGAGAAAGCCAGTGTGGCTGGACTGTACAGTTTGATAAGGAACACAGGGAATAAAGGTTGGCTGGTAGGTTGGCTTAGATTGTGAAGGGCTTCAAAATCCAAATAGACTGTATTACATTCTACCCCAAATGTAAAAGAGAATGGCCACTAAAATTTCCTGAGTAGTGTCCTGCTCAGACCTACATTTTAGGAAAATCACTGGCATTTCTGTGTAGGATGGGTTAGAGTGGGGAGTGACTGAAGGCAAGATGGTGCTTGATCTAAGACAGTGTTTCTTTTAGTGAGAATGTGCCACATGCCAGATACTGTGCATGTACAGGTGACAATGTTTGACAAATCACAGTGTTAGTGAAGACAACACTAGGGCTGTAAAGTTGAGTAAGTGGAGTACAAGGGGGGGAAGTATGGTGCTCTTGACAGACAGAAGGAAGTTCAAATAGGAGGTAGTGTTGGGGTAAAGCATAATGAGTTTAATTTTGGGTGTGCTGGGATTGAGATGCCAAGAATTTAGGTTTAAGAGATTCAATAGGTGCTTGGTGATGTGGGACTAAAGCCTAGGAGAGAGACTAGAAGTAGATAGAGATATGTGAGTCATGGGCATAGAGATGGGAGCTGGTGACATATTGAGTTGGGGGAACAGACAGACACAGAGAGAAGGAGAGAAAAGAGAAAGATACTAAGAGTTACAGAGAAAGAGTGAGGGGCAGGGAAAAGAGACAGAAAGAGATACACACAAGAGACTGAAGAGAAGGAGAGGCTAGCCACAGGGCCTCCAGCTGCACCATTGGTATGACTCAGTGCTGTAAAAACACAGGAAGGCTGGAGCCTGTATTGGCCCCGTTTCATCACTGTTTAACTATATCTCCTTCCTTGTCCTTTCATAGGTCCATGGACAGAGTAGGAGAACTTACAGAGATAAGAAACTGAAGTAATATAGATGCAGAGAGATAGGGTTTGGGACCAAGACAAGCATGTCAGAAGCACATATGGACAGCCCAGGACCACAATGTTAAGCAAACAATTCACAGGGTAAAAATAGCAGAGAAGTGAGAGATATTTTTAAATTAACCAAGTGGTGCCTGGGTCCCTTGGATTCAATCGATAAACATTTTATAATTATCTAGTATATTCCAGGCATTATGATAAGTTCTGGAGACACCAAGATAACTTGTGATTTCCCTGAGCAAACACTGGGTAAATGGCATTAGCATATGGATTCTTGGACTAGAGCTTCAGATCTTTTTGCAATAAATCATACTAGTCAGGGAGTCCTAGATCTTGAGTCGGAAGGGATCTGGGAGGGTATCTAGCTGGATCTCCTCTTTGTACAGCTGAAGAAACTGAGGCTCAGCAAGGGGAAGCAGCTCCCTCTAGATCGTGAGTCAGTGATTGAGCCTAGAGCCCACATGCTCTGATTGCAGGGCTGCTACTCTTTCTTTCTTTAAAAAAAATAATATTTTTCTTGAGTGTTTTAAAGATGTTCTACTGAAGTCTTTTTGTTTTTGTCGCAGTCATTTCCAGATATAGATTGCACTAATACTACCATGCAAAACCCACATAGTTATTGAGTTTGCCAGTCTATACATCTCCCATTCCATGTCCAAAGCCCCTCCCCCCACCCAATCTCTCCACTTCTTCTAGGGTCAAGGCAGGTCAATACAATTGCTTAGCAATTGACTTTGATTTAGTGTACTTTTCTTTCCATTACTATTATCCCTGTCTAGTTTATAGTCCTTGCTCTGTTTGCTTCTCTCTGTTATCAGTTCACAAGTATTCCCCTATTTCTACAAATGCCTCATTCTCGACACACATACACAGTAAGAATCTGACATTCCTTTCATATACCCTAGTTGGTCCCACCATTCTCCAATCAATGTACATTCATTCTGTTTCTATATTTTGGATTTCTAGAACTCTTTCCACTGCATTCATCTAGACCCAACTTTGATCTATTTCTACTGCTACCAATGAAGACCCAAAAAAAGTACATTAAATGGGACAGAGGACAAAATGGATTTGAAGAGGAAGGGAGTTTAATTTTGCCAGAGCAGGCCATCTAAGAACCATGGAGGAAGAGAAAGAACCTTGAGAAATAATCACTATATTATTTCCTTCAAAAAAGACTGTATCTGACCTATGGTTACATCATTTCCTTAGGAATAAAGCTTTTTTGGGAGAAATCTCTACAGTATTTTATTAGAACATGATTGCTATCACACATCTCAGGGTTCTTTGAAAAAAAGTTGAAATGGGCCACTAGAATGCATTTAGTTGGGGCAGCTAGGTACCACAGTGAATAGAGCACTTGCCCTGGAGTGGAGGACCTGAGTTCAAATCCAGCCTCAGACACTTATCACTTACTAGCTATTTGACATTGGGCAAGTCACTTTACCCAATTGCCCTGCCTTCCCCCTTCCAAAAAAGACAAAACCAAGAATACACTTAGTTTTGCTAATAACAATATGTCCTAGTGTATTGCTCCAGAATCCTAAAACAGGTTAGAGCAAAAGCCCAGTTTGTTGGAGTTGGGGCAGGACCCAATCAGGACATTTGATTTATGCAGAGTGCACAATTGTCCTCCAAAGCGCAGGGTGTTACATCACTAGCCTTTCCCTTAGACCAGAACCTGAATATGGTGTCTCTGGGCTATGTCAATAAGCAGTCCCTTTCTGCTTTTATGGGGGAGTTGTTCTTATCCTCACTTCTGGCCTTAGAGGATTAAGAGATGTTAGTTGGAGCCTGTGCAGTCTTCTTTAGTCGGTTAGTCGGGACTGTCAAAGAGCTCCATGAATTCTTGTCATGGAGAGCTCTCCCAGCAAAATGCCTCTTCTGGTTGTGCCTTCTTATGCTGCCCTCTTGGCCATGGACTTCAAACGCTCTTGGCCGGAGGTCTAGTCAGACAATAATCCTTGACAGAACAGAGCCAGAGCCCAGCCTGACTGGGCAGACAGGGCATCTCTGAGCTTGGCTGCTGTGTGTTTAGCCCCATGGAGCAATTAAGGACCATGTGTTCTCAGGGTATGCTAACTAATCTTTTTTCACACTGTCCCAGCATTAAGTGCACTTCATACCCCATTGCTGGCCCAGTAGGGAGTCGTCCCAGCTCCAGGGGAATGTTCTCAGCTCGTTTACTTTTGGTCCCTAAAAATTATGAGCAGTCTTAGGACACTAACATTGAAAAAGGTAACCAGAAATAAAACAAGAAGAGTAAAGTGTGCTCATAAAATGTATCCTCTGAGCTCCACCAAACGGTAAGATTCCCAGGATTTCCTATGTAAAAACTTGGGCAAAGATTGGGCATTCTTCTGCCTGCTCTGCCTATCCCCTTCTACCTTCTATTACTTCCAAAATATCTGCATATTGCACAAGTGTGTGCTAAGCCTCTCATTCAAATTTAAATCCAATAAACATTTATTAAGTGCCTACTATGTGCAAAACACTGTGCTAGAGACTGAGGAGACATAGATATAGATGAACAGATGAGTGTATATGTATATATGCATGTGTATATACATGTGTATATATGCATACATGTATGTGTATAGATATATACAAGTATGTAAATATACATAAATATACACACATATACACATATATATCCATACAATATAAACATATACTATGTAATGCACGCACATATGCATATACACACCTGTGTATATGTATATGTGTGTATATATGCATATACAAATATGTGTGCATAAATATATATGTATATGTAAATCAAGTAGTGCCTAGAACCTTTTGAATTCAATTCAATAAACATTTAATAATCATCTGTTAAGTGCCAGACATTATGCTAAATTCTGGAGACACCAAGATAACTTCCAATTTACCTGAGCAAACACTGCTTATGTAGTGAAGCCAGGGATCAGAAGAACATGGATCCTTGGTCTAGGTCTTCAGATCTTTTTGTAAAAAAACATACTAATCTCAGGGTTTTAGATCTTGAGCTGAAAGTGACCACTCTGTACAATTGAATAAACCACAGAAAGATAAAAGTAAATAAATAATAGTCACTGGTCTCAACGAGTGTACATGGGTAGGACAGCAACATGGTGATTAGTCTGGAAATGTACACAGAGAAATATGACTCTGGGGAGGGGAAGATGGGGGCAAAGCAAAGCTGTAGCTAAAACACTAGGAAACTCTGAAGTTGAAAAGAACACTCTTTCAACTGGGGGGAATCGAGGCAGGCATCACAGAGGAAATGTCCAAGTGAGATACATTTTAGAGCATAAGCAATAACTAGATGATGAGATCTCCAGGGCCTCCATTAAGGGTTTTTGTCCCTCCTTGGTGCTGGAATAGAAGGACATATTTGTGTCAAAATGAAATCATTTCACATTTTGAAAATAATCAGGGTTGATCTTGGGTTTTATTTTACCCAGTGCTATTGGAAAAGGACAAAGAAGTCTGACCTCAGACAATGACCCTGCCCAGATCACTTAAGGAGTCCTGGGCAGCTTTAATAGCAGGAGTGAAATACAAGCTCAGTTCCAACGTCTACACTCCCTTTGAACTTGGGGCATCCCCTGGACAGAAAGCTCCTGACTGCTCTGATTAGTTATGTGGTGCCAGACCTTCAGTGGCACTTAATGAAGATAAGTTTATACCTCAGGATTTTAAAGGGGATGGGGAACTCAATCTGCCTGGCCAAATGGAGTGCTTTATCAAAAGCCTGGTAAAATTTTGGGGAAAAATTATTGACCTTTCCCTAGGGCTTCGTAAGGGGAAATTTGTCACCATTATATCTTCTGTCAGAGAATGCCCAAAAAACTTTTAAAAATGGCCTTCTGGGGCTTGAAGGAGAACATTTCTATGCTGGATCATAGACTAACCAAACTCAGTTTAGTGTTCTCTGTTTCATTGATTTATTTATTAATTTAATCATCAAATAAACTTTTGTTACTATGCCTGAAAATCAGGCTGGCATATATTTGGTTTAAACCAATACTTTACAACATATTCCGCAATAAATTGGAAAATAACTTGGAATTATGCAAATAAAATGACCAAAATCCCCATGTGACTTAATGATTCCATTACTGATCTTATACCCTAAGGAAGCCATGAAGAAGAAAAAAATTCCCATACACACGAACATATTTTTAGCAGCACTTTTTGTGATAGCAAATAGTTGAAAACAAAATAGATGTCCATTGATCATGAATGGCTAAACAAAATATAGCACATTTTGACTGTGATGTAAGGAATTGCATATGTGATAATGAATACTGAGAAGCATGGGAAAGATCTCTAGGAACTGATGCAGAGTGAATTGAGAAGTGCCAAGAAAACACTATGTAGTCCAGTAGGGAATGGTAAGATAAATACAAAAAATATCTATCAACAAGCATTGATTAAGTGCCTTTGTTGTGTAGTTGTTTCAGTCATGGCTGACTCTTTGTTAGCCCATTTGGAGTTTTCTTGGCAAGGACATTGGAATAGTTTGTCATTTCCTTCTCCAGCTCCTTTTACCAAGGAGGAAACTGAGGCAAACAGGATTACATGATTTGTCCAGGGTCACATAGCTAGCAAGTGTCTGAAGCTGGATGGAACCCATGAAGATAAGGCTTAATGATCTGAACCCAGTGCTCAATACAGTACCCCACCTCACTGTGAACAGCACCAACCTAGCTGCTATTGTTTACAACATTCTAATTCTTCTCTTTATAGCATTTTATATAATTTATATTTTAAAAAGTTCTAGAGAGATAGTGACAAAACCTTTAATTTTATTGGTTTAATAAACTCTTAGGTAAGAAAACTCTCTAAAAAGGACCCACATGTACAAAAATATTTGTAGCAGCTCTTTTTGTGGGGCAAATAATTGGAAATTGAGGGGATGCCCATCAAGTGGGGAATGGCTGAACAAGTTGTGTTATATAATTGTGACAGGATACCACTGTGCCATAAGAAATGATGAGCAGTCAGATTTCAGAAAAACTTGGAACAACTTACATGAACTGATGCTGAGGGAAGGGAGTAAAACCAAGAGAACCTCGTACACAATAACAGCAACATTGGGTTATAATTATCTATGATAGACTTAATACATCTCAACAATTCAACAATCCAAGAAAATTCCAAAAGACTAATGATGGAAAATGCTAAACACATTCAGAGAAAGAAGTATGCAGTCTAAATGCAAATCAAAACATACTGTTTTCACCTTTTTTGTTTTTTTCTTTGTTGTGGTTTTTCCCTTTTGTTCTGATTCTTCTTTTACAACATGACTTGTGTGGAAATATGCTTAATATGATCATAAATGTATATAGCCTATATCAGATTTCTGGCTGTCTTGGGAAGTAAGAAGGCAGAAACATTGGGAACTCAAAATTTTACAAAACAAGAATGTTGAAAACTATTTTTACATATTATTGAAAAATAATTTTAAAATACTATTAAGGAAAAAATAATCTCTATCTATCAATGTAAGTTAGGATCTTCTCTGAAACCTATAGTCTTTGAGAGTTGAACACTAAGAAGAAAAGTGATTTCCCCAGGGTCACAAAACCATCATTTATCAGAGAAAATATTTGAAAACAGGTCTTTCTGGCTTTGAGGACAGATCTTTCTATGATATGCTGACTCTCATTGGGATATTCCATATTTTATATTAATAACATGGGGTGTCATAGACACTAATTTAGATGATATAAATTAGACTGGGACAGGTATGTGAAATGACAGAGCCCTCTGCTTGGCCTATATCTCAGCTGCTAACATGGTGTCCCTCCCCTTCCACTGACCCCACTGCAGAATCTTAGAGCTGGAAGGACCTTAGAGGCCCACTAATTCTGCCTAGTCTTGAACAAGAATCTCCCATAGAATACTCAACCAACAGGTGGCCATCTAGCCTTAGACTAAGACCTCATATGAGGAGGAACCCACCACTCTCAAGGAAATTCATTCTGCTTTCTTACATTTCTAATTGTTGGGAAGGTTCTTTTCTTCTTAATATCAAACCTAATTTGACTTTGTAACTTCCACATATCACTCTTAGCTCTACCCAATGAGTCCAAACATATACAATCTAGTCCCTTTTCCAAATGTTACTTTAACTCTCAGGTCCCCTCTGAATTTTCTCTTCTATGTGTTAAACATATATATTTCCTTCAAATAACCTTCATATGCCATTAACTTATGACTCTTCACTATTCTTGGTTTCCTTCTCTGCGATACTTTCCGGTTGACCAGTCCTTCCCAAACTATGGTCCCCAGGGCTGAACAAACTTCAGACTTCTTAAAATGTCTATATCTTTTGTTTGCAACCATTTTTTTCTTTTAAACCTCACAACACACACAACACTTTTATGATTCCAACTCTCCATTTGACAAACACACAATGATTAGACTGCATTGTAACATTTACTGTCATTACATCTACATAATAACTGTTTTTTTCCCACCTTTCCTCTCTCTGAATTACGGCAAGATTTAAAAGAACAACAGAGCGAAACAAACCAGAAGATAGAGACAGCAACCTTGTGAATTTTAGACCTCACAGTATGGGGCCCAAAAAGCTATTTCCTTTTTGAGTCCTAGAAGCAAGAGCTGGGTAGCTCTTTGGCTACTAAAGGTCCTTGGTTTGTTCTGAGAACACTTGTTTTGAATAGCAAGAGAACGACAACACGATGAAGTATAGTAAACAAGGGGTTGATTTTATCAGAAACATAGCTTTCCTGAAGATTAAAGAAAGGACTTACAAGGTAGAAATCCTCACCCCACCAGAGAAAAGGAAATCCCAATAAAAGCTACCTCAGAATATTGTGGGGAGAGTCTTTAGCAGCACTTTATTGTGGGTTTTATATAGATTCTGCTTTAAGTCATCTTTAAGGAGAGGCCAGAATCCTGGATCAGAGTAAATGTGGAGAGCAACAAATTGTCATTTTGCTGAGAGCCTGGAGTCACCAAAGTGTTCTTACATAGGACCGACAGGGTTGTCTTTAAATTCGGTGAGAGGGTCCTAGCCTTGCTCCTCTTTCCCTCCTAATGGCCCATGGGAATCTTCATTTATCATGAAATCCTTTGGCTGATGACTCTCTTGTTTTCCAAATCTTCTCATTTGACCCTAGAATTTAAGTTTTCTTTAACTGTGCTTTGAGTTTGGATGATCCAACTCCTATCTCATTTATAAAATAGCTGTTCCTGGCTGCTTAACTGTTTGTCTCGTTTCCTTTGTGACTTCTCCTCCTGAATAGTCTCTCTTCTCTAGGTTTTCCTTACACTACTTTGCTCTGGTTTTCTTCTCATCTGTCCCATTTTTCCCTCTTGATCTCCTTTGCTGTTATGCCTATTAACAGCATGTGTCCCCCAGTATTTGGTCTTGGGCTCACTTTCTTTTCACTCTGTCATTTCTAATATGTTGATCTCATGAACTCCCAGAGGATTCCTAAATCTCGGTATCTACCCCTAGCCTCTTTATGGAGCTTGTCATACATCATCATCCACTGTTTTAAACCACCTTGAACTGGATGTTCTGTGGGCATCTTAATTTGTACACACACGCACGCACACACACACAGACATCTATATGAATATATTATCTTTTCACCCAGAAGGTATTTTTTTCTGGAAATTTCTGTTACTATTGAGGGCACCACCACCCTCCCAGTTACTAGTTTCAAGACCTTAATGTCATACTTATCTTCCCTCTCTCATTCTTCCCACTTATCCAATACATAGCCAAATCTTACCATTCCCCCCGCCCCACCCCATATAACAGTTCTCCCATAATCCCTTCTTTCCATTTACAGGGTCACAATGCTATTTCGGGCAGGTCCTCATTTCTCTTACCTGTTCTATTTATTTAAAAAACCTTCATTCTATATTTGTCTGCTGAGGGGAATTTTCTTTTAATTTTTTTTAAATTCAATTAACTCATTTATCCTTCCCATCATTGATCAAAAAGAAAATCCTTGTAATAAATATGCATAAACAAGCAAATAAATACCTATATTTTCCACTTCCAAATATATACGTATGTATCATATTGTTTGTTTGTTTCAGTCATGTCAAACTCTTTGTGACCCCAATGGTTTTCTTGGCAAAAATACTGGTGTGGTTTGCCATTTCCTTCTCCAGCTTATGTTACTGATGATGAAAGTGAAGCAAACAGGATTAAATGATGTGCCCAGGATCTCACGGCCAATCAGTGTCTGAGGCTTAATTTGAACTCCTATATCTGCTGCTCCATTTTTCCACTTGGGGTATGGGACTCCTATTAATATTGCTCAATCTAAGGGTCTGCACAATTTGTTAACTTTGGGGACATAGTTCCCAGGTACTTCCCAGGATGTCTATACCGATTCACAGCTCCACCAATACAATGTTAATATTTCTGTTTCACTGTAGTCCCTCTGACATTTGCCATTTTTTTCTGTCAGCTTTACCAATCTGATGGGCATGAGGTACAACTTGAGTTGTTTTAATTTGCATACTCTACTTATTAGCAATTTGGAGTCTTTTTCACGTGGCAGTAGCTAGGTATGGCTGCAAGGTGATTTTTCAAAAGGAAAGATCTGGTCATGTGTTTCTCTTTCCAATAAGTGTAACCCATTCATCGCATTCCCTCCTTTCTGTTCTTTTTCCCAGATTGCCAAGAAAACAGAAAGTGGGAGTCAGATATGAGCATGCCTGACTCAGAGAAATTTATTTTGGCTATACAAAATAATCAACAGAGATCCTCATCTTCACATCTGCTTTACCCCCATAAAAGACATGGGATAGATCTGAAAGAAACTCTACCTTACTCACTGTACATGAATAGAAACATTCTGATAACCTTTTCCTTCTGAAATACTTTGCCAAAATTATCCTAGGATCCCAGAACTAGAGCTAGAAGGGACCCTGGGAAAGGATCTACGCCAACCACCTCATCTGACATGTGAGGAAAACCGAGGCCCAGATTGATTAAATACTTTGCTGCAAGTCACATGAAGTGCCAGAGCCAGGAGTCATACTCAACTCGTACACATTTCAATCCATTAGTCTTTCTCCTTCACTGTGTTTCTTTTATTTTCCAAGTGCCCACCTCTTATAGTGCTGTCTTTGGAAGATATGGTCTGTGTGGGTTATGATTCACTGCCTAGTGACCAAATTTATGACGCACCAGAACAATCTCTCCCAGTTGGATCAAGAAGTCAATTCAAATTTAGCTTTCTTCAGATTGGACATCTTGAAACTGCCTTTGGAGCCACCCAGGCAACCAGACAAAAATGATATAGCTATATTTCAAAAACAGACCCTTGAACAACCATAAGCTATGGAGCTGGCCCAGCATTTATAATAGCTCTTAGTGGGTCACTGGATGATTTACTCTTTAAATGGCCTGCGTTCATGTCTTTCCTTAATTGCTCCTCTCTCTTTGCACCCTAGTGCCAAATAGTCCCCATGGGATTACTGAGTAAAACAACAGGAGAGCTTCCAATAACCATCATGGCTCCTTAATAAAAGGCAGCTCTTAAAGTGGACAGCATTCCTGGAAGCCCCCCAAGTGGCCCGAGACTTCTTTTCAGCTTTTGTACACATAAAGAGTTTGTCAGTTACTGAAATGATCTACTTGTGGTAATTGATTGCCCATGATGGTTGGTTAATAAAGTGATTTTAGGGGATGTGATGGGAACATTTTCTATGTAGCTACACTGAAAAAGAGAGGAAGGTCTGGTCAGAGGGTCAGTTCTGCAAAGAGAAATCCGACTAAAAGAATCACATCTGAAAAACCTGATTAGATTGGATCCAAAAATAGAATTTAAAATAAATGAAAAGTTCAGGAAGATCCTTTTACATCTGTAGATAAATGAATTTTTAGTAAGACAATGGGGTTATATACTATGCACAGAAGCAAGAGGTTCAATTCAAAATGGACATGGTAACTAAACCAATAGTTCCTTTTAAACTGCAAATAAAGCTAGATCAGTCAACTCTACAGTAATCCTGACAACTTAACCCTTGGTGGCATTTCCTTGGCTTTCTGGCTATACTTTCATCTCCTTCTAAGCATCTTTTCTTTCTTCATTTTTTATCCTACACTGAAAGCATTACTGGGAGAAATGCTATATAGAGTATCTAGTGTATGGCAGGATGTCTTCCTTAGGTTTTAAGATCTCAGAATTTGGAGCTAGAAGAAGCCCATGTAGTCTAACCTTCTCATTGTGCAGATATCTGTCTTGTTTTATATGGAAGAGTTTCCCCTTTATATACCAGAGCAATTTCTGATATCTCTGGAATGGCTTCTTGGATGAAGTTTTGTATTTATTTCCAATCTGATGAATCTGCATTGCTACCCTGACCTTACGCAGGAAGATAAACTCCTGATTATGTCCAGATGAGGAGGATAAGTTGTGGACCCTAGGGAAAGGATTGAAAGCATTTGTAAATATTTATTTGCCACCCCCCAATTGATAGATGTATTCCACTCTCCCAGGACCACAATGATCTTGTATGTGATCCTCTCTACTGGGATGCTCCCTCCACCAAGGCAGAACACAGGTAATCCATTCCTGCCTTGCTTGGGCTGCAGAATTTTCATCCATGTTCAGAGGATCATCAATTCAGAGCTGGAAGGAGGTTGGATGTCAATGAGTCCAACACCCTCCTTTTACAAAAGAATAAACTGACCCAGAGAAGTAAAACACCTTGGCCAGGATCACATAACTAATAAATGTTTAAAGAGAAGGAAGGAAAGGAAAAAGCATTTATTAAGCACCTATTATATGCATGCACTGTACAAAGCATTTTACAAATAGATAATTTCATCCTTGCAACAAACCTGGGATATAGTTGCTATTATTATCCCCATTTTATGGATGAGGAAACTGAAGCAAACAGAGGTTAAGTGATTTGTCCAGGATCACAGAGCTAGTAAATATATGAAGTCATATTTGAACTTAGGTCTTCCTGACTCTAGGTCCAGTATTCTAACCAATATGCTACTAGCTATATCTAATGGTAGAGACAAAGATGGAGAGCAAACCCAGATATAGCAGACAGAGTCATGATGCAGTCAAATTCAGGTTCAGGCTCAGGCAAGTCATTTTTTCCTCTATTCAAAGGAGCTCGGTTATCAAAATGCCAAAACAAATTTAAACCTATGTTCTAAATTGTCTTTAACGTAGGAACACAAAAAAGACTAGTAGGCTAAATATATATTTTCTCTCTCTCTCTCTCTCTCTCTCTCTCTCTCTGTCACACACACACACACACACACACACACACACACACACACACACCAGCAACATTTAATTATAAATGATTCTCTAAAGACCACAATTTCATCAATGCATCGAACCTTACACCAATACAAATTTATGCCTTTCTGTGTATTAGATAATGATTCCATGAGTTTCTAAGCCTGGACAAATTCCTTACTTGGTGGTTTCTCTTTTGGTAAGGCTGATCCTTGGAGAGGGAGCAGACTACCTGTGACAGGGCCTCATGGTAGGAACCATCCCAGCTGGATAAGACCTTGCATGGATTATTCTCTACTGTCAAAGCCTTTAAGAATTCCACAACACAAGGGGGCCTCATGTGCGTGACAAGCCTCTCTGTGTTCCAAACAGCCAACAGGAGGCATAGTCCTCCCATCTTAGGTCATGGTATGCTTTCCCTTGGTGATTATCTCTGGGGAAAACAGAGTGCTCATGGAACATGACTTGGAACTTTCTCAGAAGAGACTGGAACAAAGTACATGTGGGGGACGGGGTGGGGGAGGAAGCTTGGATCTGGAAAAAAAAAAGAATTTTGTTTTCCACAAAACTGTCAGCAACAAATACCTGTATGTTTACTTTCTTGTAAGAGTTCATAGTATTACAGCATTGATAAAACTCTTTGTTATTCATAGCCTCTGCTCAGGTACACCCCCTATGGGGCATTCAATAAATACTTTTCGAGCTGCCTGAATTCTGTTTGAATACAAACTCTTAAATATAACGGACCTGATTTTTATCATTCATTGCCTTTTCATCCATATTTTAATTTGAATATTTTTGGGTTTTTATAGGATAGACTTTCCTGATGCTTCCCTCCCCACTCCATCTTCCCATTGAACCCTCCCTTGTCACCCAGAAGTTCAGTTTTAAAAAATCAGTTAACTACAATTAACCAATGATGTCCACAACATTTGGCACCCACAGTCCCTTGTCTCTCCACCAAGAGGTAGCTGTCCTCTTGAACGAACACTGGTCACGTCTTTAACATGAGTGTTCTCTGTTTCTAAGTCCTTCTCTGTCTGTTATCTTATTTAATTAATGCTCACAACAATAGACTTCTAAAGAACACAAAGCAGATATCATGACATTTGTTTGCAGACAAGACAAATTAAGCCCAGAGGCCGCTCAGTGAGTCAGTATGAGAACTGGGACAGAAGACCAAACTGCTGACTTCTGCTATGAGGGTTCTTTCTATCAGACCCTGGTGTTCTGCTCCACGGGGGGCTCCTCAGCTCCAGAGAACAAATCAAGAAAAAAATGAGAGTAGATTGCTATGAAGCCAGGTCAGATTTGAGAGAAGAAACCCCCCAAAATGAAGTTATCCAAGAAGCGGACGAGCCGCCTCGGGAGGGAGGCGTTCTCCATCACAGAGCTTCTCTGAGCAAGCAGCCAGCCAGCTACCTGCGAAGGGAGTGCTAGGGCATGCAAGGGTTAGACCAAATCATTTCGGAGGCTGACTTTATTGTCGGATATTCTGAGTTTCTATGCCTGTCTTGATGCTTTACTTTATCCTTTTAGTTTTACATTTGGGGAAATATCATGGGGGATGAGGAGAAGAATTAAATCGCCCAAGACTTAAAGGGATTATTGATTGGGATTTTAAAATGCCAGAAATGTAAGTAACAAAAGCCCTTATACTATACCATTCTATCCAAATTTCATAGCACAATTACAAAAAGCAAAAAAAATAGCATTCCACTCGTTACACCAAGGGCAAAGGTCGCCTGTATCCTTTCTTTCCAAAGGAAATCCTGGGCTGGGCTGGGCCGACCCCAGTCAGGAACCAACTCAGGACTGAATGAGTTAAGTGATACCAGAAACCAGGCACTACAGATGGAAAGTATTCTGCAATTGTGTATCTGGGTCATCATCCAATGTAAGGAAACAGGCAATCAAAGGAGGAAGACCAGAGATGCAGTAAGAAGAAAACTTCGAGCAGTCACTCAAGTTCATAGAACAGTTTTCATTTCATTGTTAAAAATCATCCCCAACAGCCAGGTTTGCTGCATTATCTGTGCATGTGCTGGGGCTTGACACACTCATGCAGTTGTTGTTTCTTGGGCTACCTCTTCGATATGCATGTAAACGTTATGAGGTGCAGATAGAGAATATAAATCTACCTCCTGCATGTCTTCTAGCAAATCCTGTCTTTGCCTGCCAGTTCAACCAAGTCATCCATTGGAAGTGAAAAGAAAGGTCCTTATTAACTCGGGCTGATTCTATTCCATGAACACAAGAGATACACTGGTAGGTGACTGCAATCATGTCTGAAAGTCCCATTTTATCTTGAACAACATTCAAATCAGAAACCCACTAATCCTTTTGAAATGTAATAGTTCCCATTTCTAGAAAGTGCTTCTAAGAAAATTAGCAAGAGCTGGGAGAAGATTGGGCCTGGAGTCAGAAAGATTTCAGTTTAAATACTGTAGAAGACAATTGTGCACAATGTAGCCCTGGGGAAGTCACTTACTTCTCTGTCTTGGTTTCCTGGGGACACGTGTGTTTTTATAAATGGCCTTGTTAATATCATATAATAATTATGGTATTATATGCATATATGTATCAATATGTATATATTTATCTATATATGTATAAACACACACACACACACACATATATATATATGCACGATACACACACATATGATTATATAAGGAAAGAGAGAAAGGGGAGGAATGTAAAGGAAAAGAAAGGGGGAAAAGAAGGTATACAAAAAAGGAATGAAAAGAAATATCTGAATCTCATAGATTTGGAATAGAATAAATGGTTTTTATTGGGAAACAAAAGATTTGAATTTGCTCCCAGATCTGCCACTACTGAGTTTTGTAGCCTTAGGGAAGTGACCTCCTTGGGTCTGGTCTTTATTTCTTCATCTGTAAAATAAGGAGATTGACAAGTCAGTCTTTAAGTTCCCTTCTCACTATAAAGTGATCTGTGTTAATGTACCTATATGCCATGGCACAGGACCAGGACCATTCTTCTCCTCTCCCCCAATCAAATCACTTTCTCTTTGGCTTATATTGTCCCAGCTTAGAATTACTTCTGCAGAATTTTAGAGCGTAACTTGAAAATAGCTTGTGTGAAGGATCTCTTCAAGGGCATAAAAGGATGCTCAGATCCCCTATAAGCAAGCAAGATAACAAAAGAACACAGTTTTCAGGACAACTTTCTTCCCACGCCACAGAAAACATAATGCAGAAAAATCACACATATAAGTCACAGTACCTCATAAATAAGTGATAAAAATTCTCCATTCCCTGGTGAGTCATATATTTTCCTTAGTGTCTAAAGTACTCTAGGCTTATAGTTACATGTTGTGTTGTGTGGAAAGGAACCATTTCCCTTGGTTCCATGGATTTCTAGTGGATTTCTAGTGGGAAAACCCCATGACTTTCTGGTGATACTTCCCTTATTCCTACAAATCCATACAGACATCTAGATTTATAACTCTTGCCAAAGGGTCTTTTGCTACCATGAAAGGACATTCTCTTGAGAGTACTAGTCATTCCCCTATCTTTCTACCGAGTCCTACTTTTACCCCCAGGCATCTACTTAGGTTCCCTGCCTTAGTGTAGTACTATGCAGGACTTGAGTTCTCCCCAAAAGAGAAAAAAATGTTTAGAGTTGCTAGAGGGACAAGACACCTTTGCAATAAAATTGAACTGTCCAAAAAAAAAAAAAACTAACTACCTAGGAACAAACAAACAAAAAAAAATCACTTTGGCAATAATTAGGGTAAAGTCAACCTCCTTTCCTCACTTATATCCTGACTTAGACTCTTATGCTTCTCCAGGCCTAGGCTCATTGATGTTCCATTTCTAATTATTTAGAGTATGGTACTACTCAAGACACTCCCTTTCACCCTAGAAAATTCCCCTTCTCTTGCCAAAAGCTTGATTCTAGAACTCAATCTTGGAATTGTTGGAAACCCCCAAAACTGTTAATGCCCAGGTAATTGTCTTCTCCTCTATCAAGTAGGATAGTGATTAGGAACTCTCAGTAGTCCTTCAGAAGACTGGGATCCAGGAAATCCTAATAATAATAATGTGGATACTCTTTCCATTTCTAAATTAGGTTCTCAGCTCTTCAAAACTGGGGTCAGGGGGATAGGTTCCATAACTCTCTTTCCTGGTCTCATGGGTAAGAAAATGAAGATTGTCAACATGTGTCTGTTCCTTATCACTCAACCCAATTCTGCCCTTATTTCTACTGTTCTCTCAAAGGGGAAAAAGCTCTGAGTCTACAGCTGAAGATTCTCTTCTCTTGGTCACCCCAAAGGAGTGGTTCTTCTGATATCTGCCAATCCCACAAGTGTGTGAGGCAACCACTTCATTAGCAATGACAGAGACTTCTGTTTCCCAGGAGGCAACAACTGTATATCCTTTATAGGAAGATATAATTAAAAGTTCCAAAGACTCCCCACATTGTAAACTCATCAAGATGATCCCAAAACTCTCACAATCAGCCTCCAGAAGTCATCCTTAGTCTTTTCAACAACAGGCCAAATGGGTGTGTTCACACCTTCCATAGACCCATCTATGTAGCATCTATCTAAAACCATCATCAAGTATTACATGTAATGGGGATAAGCTAGAAGCATTTCCAATAAATTAGGGGTGAAACAAAGATGTCCATTATCACCCCTCTTATTCAGTTTGGTCCCAGAAATGTTAGCAGTAGCAATAAGAGAAGAAAAAAGAAATTGAAGGATTCAAATTAGGCAAAGAAGAGACGAAGCTATCACTCTTTGCAGATGATATGATGATATACTTAGAGAATCCTAGAGAATCCAGTAAAAAACTACTTGAGACAATAAATAAATTTGGCAAAGTTGCAGGATATAAAATAAACCCATATAAGTCCTTGGCATTCCTATATATATCTAACAAAAATCCAACAGCAAGAAGGAGAAATCCCATTTAAAGTTATTGTAAACATTATAAAATATTTGGGAATCTACCTGCCAAAACAAATCCAGGACTTATTTCAACACAATTACAAAACACTTTTCACACAAAATCAGATCTAACTAATTGGAAAAACAGCAATAGCTCATGGCAGGGTCAAGCTACTATAATAAAAATTACAATTTTACCTAAATTAAATGACCTATTTAGTGCCATACCAATGAATCTACCAAAAATTACTTTGTAGAACTAGTAAAAATAGCAAAATTCATTTGGAAGAACAAAAGGTCCAGAATATCGAGGCAATTAATGAAAAGAAATGCTAAGGAAGGTGGCCTAGCCATACCAGATTATAATCTCTATTATAAAGCAGCAGTCATCAAAACTCCTTAGTACTGGCTGAGGGACAGAGTAGTGGACCAATGGAACAGATTGGATACAAAAGACTCAGCAGCCAATGACTATAGTAATCTACTGTTTAATAAACCCACAGACCCCAGTTTGGGGGATAAAAATGCATTATTTGACAAAAACTTCTGGGAAAACTGCAACACGGTATGGCAGAAATTGGGCATAGACCAATATCTAACACCATACACCAAAATAAAGTCAAAATGGGTGCATGATCTAGTTATAAAGTCTGATACTATAAGCAATGTGGGAGAGCAAAGTATCGTTTACCTGTCAGATCTATGGAGAGGGAAAGACTTCATGATGAAACAAGAGTTAGAGAGCATCATAAAATGCAAAATGGATAATTTTGATTACATTAAATTGGAAAGCTTCTGTACAAACAGAGCCAATATTACCAAAATTAAGAGGGAAGTGGAAAATTGGGAAATAATTTTTACAACCAATGTCTCTGGTAAAGGCCTCATTTCTAAAATATAAAAAGAATTGAGTCATATCTATAAGTATACAAGACACTCCTCAGTTGATAAATGGTCAAAAGATATGAACAGGCAGTCCTCAGAAGATAAAATTAAAGATACTATAAGCATATGACAAAATGTTCTAAATCACTAGTGATTAGAGAAATACAAATCAAAACAACTCTGAGGTACCATATCTCACCAGCCAAATTGGCTAAGATTACAAAATAGGAAAATGATAAATGCTGGAGAGGATGTGGAAAAATTATAACATTAATGTATTGTAGGTGGAGTTGTGAACTGATCCAGCCATTCTGGAGAGCAATCTGGAACTATGACCAATGGGCTATAAATGATTTCATACCCTTTGACTCAGCAATACCACTTCTAGGGTTATATCCCAAAGAGATCAGAGAAGTGGGAGGAGGACATGTATATACAAAAATATTTATAGCGGCTCTTTTTGTGGTGGCAAATAACTGGAAATCAAGGGGATGCCCATCAATTGTGGAATGGCTGAACAAGTTGTGGTATAGGAATGTAATAGAATACTACTGTGCTATAAGAAATGAGGAGCAGATGGAGTTCATAATAACCTGAAGAGACTTATATAAACTGATGCTGAGTGAGAAGAGCTGAACCAGGAGAAATCTGCATACCATCACAGACACAACATATGTGTGACAACTAACTTCAATATACTGGGCTCCTCTCAGCAATGTAAGGTTATAAGACAACTCCAAAGACTCATGATCGAAAGAAATATCCACATACAGAGAAAGAGATACAGAATCTGAATGGAGATTGAAATAAACTACTTGCTGTGTTTATTTTTCTTGTTTTGTTTTGTTTCCTCTTTCCCACTGATCATTCCATCAGTTATAATCCTTCTTTACAACCTGACTAATGATTAATGTGAAGATATTTGTAGATCCTATATTCGAGTACATGCAGCCATGATGGAGGTGGGGAGAGGGAGGGGGAGAAAATTTAAAACTCAAGGGACTGAATATTGTAAAGTAAAAGTAAATAAACAAACCAATTTAACTTAAAAAAAAGAATTCTACCCTAATTCCCCCAAAACAATTAATTGTGAATACTTCATTGATATTACACAACAGCCCATGTCACCTCAGTTCCTTTTGCCATTTTTGACTAGGAAATATGTGGCGAACAGTGGAGGTTGAATTAATCATGGCAAGAAAAAAAGGAAATGGTGGACACATCTTCCTTCTATACACGACAGTTTTTTGGTGTAAAGGGTTGTGAGCAGAGAAATGGCCATGGAAGACAGGACATCCTATTTTTTTTGCTTTTTGGAGGGCAATTATGGTTAAGTAACTTGCCCAAGGTCACACGGCTAGGTTTTTGTTTGTGTGTGTTAAGTGTCTGAGGCTGGATCCGAACTCAGGTCCTTCTGACTCCAGGGCTGGCACTCTACTCACTGCGCCACCTAGCCATCCCAGGACATCCTTTTTCTATCTCCAGTTATATTCTATAATTTACAGATTTGTCACATATGGAGGGGAAAATATGAACAACACTGCTTTACTTTAGTAGGAAGTCTGAGGGAAAGTTTAAAATAGTGTTCCAGGTATACCCTTTGTGGGTCCCCTCACTCCATCAGTTTACATTTATTGTTATGAGGGGGAGGAAGGGAGAAGATCCCTGAGAAAAGTCTTGGCAAGGAACTTGTAGCCAAGCAGATCATTTCTAAACGATGTCTGACCTTCCAGTCTAAGGATCCAGAGAGCACCTTGTATTTTTAGCTCCATGAGAACTTGATTTACTGTTGTGAAATCTGCACAACTTGGTCCCCCAGATTTTTAGAAAACAGTCTGTTTTGGTGAAGGAAACAATAGCATCAAATGTCAACAAAGTCTATGCTAGACAAGAAGGCGGAGTTCTCCGAACCTCTGGGAGGCTGCTGCATGCTCCTAATGTCCTTATTTATGAAACTGAGCCCAGAGGTAAAAGAGGCAGCATTTGGCCTTGAGATGAAAATAAACATGGAAAGTATGAAAAGGAGTATATGGCAACTAACAATGGCTATATTTCAAAAAGAGATAGAATAATCTTTCCATTTACTCTCCCATTTGACCTTTTAGCCCACCCACAGCACACAACTCCCAATGCCCAATGAACACGTTACGAAAATGCCTTTCTGACTCGGATTGCTCAGTTTTAAAGTGACCCATGGGGAACTTTTCCTGAAGCTTCTCTATGGCCTAGCAATGAGTAAATTCCAGCAGTTTCTACCTTCAATTAGTAAATGGTTAAGCAACATTTGCTATATAAATGTAATAGAAGAGGCAGTTGGTTATAAATGTGCTGGGCTTGCAGTCTGGAAAACTTGAGTCCAAATCTTGCCTTAGATACCTATTAGCTGTGTGACTGGCCACTAGGTCACTTAAGCTCAGTTTCCTCATTTGTAAAAAGATATGGTTAGATTTTATGGTCTCCAAGGTCCCTTCCAATTCAAAATCCATGATACTATGAATATTATTGCATCATAAGAAACACTGAATATAAAAAAAAACAAACATAGAGATACAGAGGAAGGCTTTTGTGAACTTAACGCATCATAGTGAAATAAGCAGAACAGGAAACAACATACAAAATAATCCAACAAAGTAAACGGAAAAAACAACAACAAATAAAGTGGTGGAAAAATTATAGTGAATGAAAAGAGAGATGAGCCGAGGGCAGAGAAAGGCAACTTTGCCCTTCTTGGCTGAGGTGAAGGACTGTGAGGAGGGAATGTGCCATTTAGGTGCACAGCTGACATGCTGGTGGTTTGGCTGAATGACTTTATCACTCTTTCTTTTGTTAGTCTTTGTTACAAGAGATGATTTAGTGGAATGGAAGAGATGATCAGAAGTGAAGATTGTTGTACACGCATACAGATATATCAACTGGAAGCACACAAAAATGATTATTTCATTGATATGAAGATATTACCATTTACTATCATGGAGCTGTTGTTACTCTGTGTACTATTATCATTACATAATTATATCAGCTTCTTGCAATACTTAAAATGAGGGAGAGACTAGATTAACAGCTCATCTGGCCTTCGGCCATGAGGAATTCCATAGAAGTAAATTTTCCAAAAACTGAACTTTATTTTACTTGGCATTTAATTAAAAAAATATCCTCGTCAAAATCTAGCCAAAAGGTATTGTGCATTTGCCTCCCTTCTTAAACAAAGGATATTGACTATAATATAACATTATATTACTATCAACTTTAGTAATATCAAAGACAATTTTGTTCTTTCAGGCTAGAGGATGTAGGGAAGCTGTGAGTTTTATGAATAAAGGCATTTTTTCTTTTCCTTTTTCTGTTCTTGTATCCTTAGTACCCAACACAGTGCTCAACACATAGGGGATTCTTAATAAGTGTTTTTTTTAAAGGAAGGAAGGAAGGAAATGTTGCTACAACAGTGAGGTTTTGAGGTGCCTTTTCTTTTAATCCTTTTTCTGTCTCTCCTACTTATTGGCTTTCAAGTTTTGCTAGCATCAGCTGGTTGGACTACCCAGAAGTGGTCTTCTGGGTAGTGGTCTTCTCTTCCTCCACTCTTTGAAGGACCTCCCCCTGAGGCTCATCCCTTCCCCATCTGCATTGTTCACTTCTAACATTCTACGATGTCAAGAATAATACCAGGATTTTTCTTTTTTTGGGGGGTGAAGAGGTGGGGAGCAGACCTGGGATATTATTGTTATCGGGGCTTTGCAGTGATATTCCTCCAAATACAGACTGGAAACTGCTCTGCAGTTTAGAGATTTTCAGATTTGTCTGGAGCAGTCAGGCAGTGACTCTGTGAGAGGTAACACTCGAAGCCAGGCCTCTTTTGCCTCTAATCTCAGGTCTCTAGACTCTGTCATACTGCCTCTCATAGTCCATATCACTATGTCTAAAATGAGAGACTCTGAAAGAGACCAAAAGGTTATTCTCTGGTGGAAAGCACACAAGAGATATGCAATGTTGTGGTCTATTTTAACTAACAAGAGACTTGTTTATGGAATCTCAGAGATGAGGATATATAACCCAAATTAAATAGAAATGCCTTTTACAAAATGACCAAGAAGTGGCCCCTCCACACCCCCCTGATGACCTTCATTGTGTAGGAACCTCTCACCTCCCAAAGCAATCCCTTCTTTTTGTACATCTTTCGTTCCATGAGCAAGAACCAGGATGGCATAAGACAGAAGAGTACCCTTCCAGGAAGAAAGCTGTGGGCTCCAGTTCTTGTCTGGATAAACACCGAGTGTGTGACACCATTAACGCCTGGTTCTATAACCATTCAGTGTTTTAGGGAACTTTCTCAGACAATTACAATTCTGTTGTTAATTACAGATTTGTAATTTACAATTAGAAATCTCAATTACAAATCAGCTGTTAATTTTCATAAATAAAAGGCATATGCAAGTTGGGATGAAATCACAGGTTTGCACAAAAAGTTTGGTAGAGCGCTTTGCCTTACTTTCCAGAACCATCAGACTCACTGTCTGCTCTACTGCTCTCTAGGCAATTTCCAACCATGCTTTCTGGAAGTTACCAATACTTCATCCCACCATGCTTTGCACAGGCAAGGGGGATCGGGCTGAAGGAAGGGGTGTCTCTTTTCTTCCAGACTTCAAGCTTTAATACACCTTAAAGTCGCTAGTAATTGCTTGGGGCCCTTAGAGGCTAGCTGACTGACAGAGTTACACAGCCAACATGAGTGTGTCAGAACTCATTGTCAGAACTCCAAACCGGGTCTTCCTGATTCTCTATCTACCAGGCTATGCTGATCTACACCAAGAACACAGGGAAGGCACTCAATACATGCTC